>BMAO01010125.1:0-193315 GCA_019973975.1 Trichonephila clavata
TTACAAATCTGCTTTATCCAACAGATGGCGTTGTTTGCAACTCGGATGACGTCATAAAGATAACTTTTGTTTTCTGGAAACCTATCGTTACTATAGAAACAGGGTGTGGTTTAGAAATGATTGACAGATGTAGTCGGTATGAGAGCGCATGCGCTCTTTGAAGAACCAGATCGAAGAGAGGTAAAACGTGTCAGCAAACGGGGAGGGTGAGGAAAGAATGGGAAAGAGTTTTCTACAAATAGTTTCAACGTTTGAATAAGGTTCTGTCACTGCCGCACAAAATTGGGTGCGGAGACATTTTTTTTTAAAGCCGTGCTAGTGGATAGGTATCAAAATGTGCATTGCACTTCTAAGTATATATAGTTCTGGAATCTACTCAAAAATACATTTTTCTGCAGAAATGATGAGGCTAATCAGTCTAGATTTGTCGGAAAACATAGGATATATTTGCTTAATTTGGGTATAATTATTATGTGAGTTTTTCCCATTCATATGGAAAATAATTGAGTGTAATGCACTTGATATTTTGTCACATGAATTATTGTATTTCAGGGTAGGCCTTTGAGTACAACATTTTTGAGGTAATTCTATTGTAGGATTTTACTGTTTCCTAGTTTCGGATGACATTTATCCCTTTTTGTGGAAATTGGTATTGTAGTTTAGAAATCATGTAATTAATTTCAACTTTTCTATAAAATCCTCGTTATAAGGCTCCGGATTTTTAGGAAAAAAACGTTCAAATTGTCTCTTGACAAATACGTCTACATTGTCTTAGGTATCATAAACAATGCCCATAAGATTAAGAAGGGAAACGAAATATGGGTGGAGGTTTTAATTTTTCGACGAAGAATTTGGTAGATCTTTATTCGAAATTTAGAAAAAGTATTTTTTATTTCGAGTTTTAGGACATATTTGTTTTATTTATCTTTGTTACCTTTATTTATTTATCGATCTAATTCTCTTTGTTTGATAGAAATATGCGAAATTTTAATAAGTTTCTTTCTGCTCATATCTCTTAGATACAAATTGTATTTGAAATTGTCATAGAAGGATGCTTATTATGGAAATAAAGTTTCAATTTGAATCTTTAAAAAGAAAATGTCATTTTTCTTAGAAAATATTAACTAGAGCACTTTTTTGTCAGTCCTTTTTAACAGCATTCCATTTCTTGTTTTACAAATTAATGCTATTTCCAATCAAGGGCATAGTTACCGCGTATCAATGATACGGGGCCCCAAGCTTTGAGGGCGGGCACCCAAACGTGTAAGCAAAAAAATCGCAAGGGTGGCCTTAGAGCAGGCATGTCAAACTCATTTGATATCACGGGCCACATGAGCTATTTTACATTAAGTTGAGGGCCACATGTTTTCAATGTTCAAAAAATTAATAAAACAGGATTTTTAGGATGATTATATATTTATTTTTTAAACTATAAATATTTTATATTGTTTTATAAAAAAAAAAGTTATTTTACGAAATAGAATGAATGTAATGTTAATCTTAGAAGATATTTGACGTCGTTTTTTTTTCTTCTCAAAGCAATTCATCAAATTTGGTTCAACATATTGAGTTGATATAATTTTTAAGAAATGATGATAAATGTTTTTCATTTAATCTCGACTGTTCTGAGAATTTTCGTTACTTTTCATTAAAGAAAATGATTGCTTCCGAACATAGCCATTATACGCGTAATAAATGATAACATTTTAAGAAACCGTGATCTACAGATGAAGATATATATAATATCTAGACTTATTTCTTCGAAACTTTTTGCTTCGGCAAAGAATCAAAATAGATTTCAATTAATTCCATTTTGTAACTTTTCATCAACAATTACAATATCGATACATAGAGGTGAAATTAAAAAACGAAATTGTAATTCAAAATTTTTAAATCAGATAATATTTGATCGCGAATTCCATTTCTAATAATTTAATTTAATATTCTGTAAATTTTAATTTAAATGATTTAATCAATAGATTTTTTTAAAAAAAAACTTTGAACTGAGACAAGTTTTCTCTTTCTATTTGTAATAATTTGTCAGTAATAATTTTGTTCGAAAGCGTTAATATTATCAAATAGCATCGTAGCAAATAAATTTTTGCCTTGAAGCTTAAGTTAAGTAGACTAGTAATATCAACTGAGAAAGATAGTGCTTTACCCAATGTTCATCTTTCAATTCACTTTCATCATTATTTAATCATCTTTTACACTTTCATAATTGTTTTTTCTTGTTTCCAAGAAAATAATGATTTAATCCAGCAATTTAAAAAAATCGTTTTAACCCTTATTGGTCAAAATCCATTGAACTTTCATGTAATATGGTTGATCGATAAATTACCATTCTAAGCCTTTTAGAAATGAAGCAAATCGACGATGCCAAAATCTACAAGCTCGAATAAAGTTTCAATTATACTGACTATTTTAAAACATGTCCAAGACACGAAACAACTTTTACAAGGATAACTTACACTTCATCAAGATTTCTAAAAGTCCATCAAAACATGTATTATGCATAATACATGACTATAATTCTCCACTATTTCATCATCTCTGCTGGTTACAGAATTTCAACTTAAAATTACACTTTAAAATTTTTTTTTACTTGTGCTGGACATAATACCGCTTTTATATTTCGAATCTAATCCGCCATCTGTTCTAAGCAGCACCCCAAATTCTCAAAAGGTTATTGTGAAGAATGAAAAATAATGTAAAATGGTTTATCGATATCAAATTTTACGCAATTAAAATAAATTTAAAAGGAGAACTAATAACACGTGAATTATTTGTTATTTTATCAGTATTACCAATTTTTAATTACGGGAACTCATAATTTCTCTAAATACCCCATCCAACAAATTTCTTTCCTTTCGATTCTAAGCCGCACCCCATTTCTGTAGCATTAACATTGGGAAAAAGTGCGGCTTAAATTCGAGTAAATACGGTTATTCCTTCACTTTAATTAAGCACTCACTAATATATTCTTCTTCAGTAAATGGTTTCGACCCGCTTGCGATTAAAAGGGAAAATATATAGTTTTTATAGCAGTTGTATAGTCTTCAACAAATTTAGGTGGCCGCGGTAACCTGGTGGTCAAGGTAACGGACTCGAGTCATAAAATAACTGGCCTAATACCGCTGAAAATCCTCAATGCAGAGGGGGCCGATGCACGTTAAATATGTCGAGGTTAAGACGTCCACCAGTTGGTGTGGTGTGGAAGGCAGGAGAAGGGATGCCAGCTCAGATATCGTCCTCGTCACTTAACCATGGTTCAAAATTACGAGGTTCGTGGCCAAACGCCCTCGAGCAGTTCAAGAGTTCGTTGTTAACATTCGCTCACTCACTCCGTCAACAAATTTAGTGAATAAATTTTTTCATTTTTAAATTGATTTCAGTTCCGACAACTCGTCTTGTCAAAGTTTCCCAGCATGTTGGTCAGAGTTTGTTTTCTGATTTCTGTCATAGTGCCTTTTAAAATTATATTCCTTTGCGACTGAATTAGAGTTTTTACATATCAGGCCTAATATTTTATTCTTATTATGGGCATAAAAATATTGTAGTTCCCATTTTTCTTGAAAGTTATTATGTTCATCTTCAGTTTATCTTTTCTTACTCTGTTCTTGAAGTGTCATTATATTTTTATTAAATAACTTTTTATTTTAATATGAATAAAACCCAAAATACACTTTCATTCACAAACGATTGCGCAAACACTGCACTTTGACTTGGTCATCTTGGGGTTTTAAATGTTTTAAAAAAATAAATCTTCAATGGCCTTTGACGCCATGCTATTCGCCTCTTACTGATTGGACACTTCAAAGAGAAAAAAAAAGTTTCACACACGATGAATCGTAGTGCGATATATAGCAAATAATATGCAAAAGTGCATTTAAGAATTTAATAAGAATTTGTTTATTACAGTGAAATTAAATGAAAAAATTTCAATAAAATATTGAAAATAATTTTCATTTAAAGGCTATTTTTATAATTAAATAGAATTTTTTAAAAAACAAGAATAGATAGCAGGTGAATATATCGTAAATTTTTTAAAAAAGGTTTACCAGAAAAAAATTTTAAAATAAAAAAAACCTTAAATATATATTGACAGTTAAAATTTTGTAAAATGTCTCCGCGGGCCGCAACTAGGTATTGGCGGGCCGCATGTGGCCCGCGTGCCGCGTGTTTGACATGCCTGCCTTAGAGAGTCCCCTCAAGGATGATACAGGGTCCACTCAGGACCAGCTCCGCAGTGTTTTCAATACTCATATATTTTTTTTTTATATTTAAAATATGTTTTACATAAAATTGATAGCATTTGTTATATATATATACGATGACAGAGATTACTCAGCCTAATCTTATCATGATGCTTTCATAAAAGTTTTGAAACACTTATAAAAATAATAATGATACAAATTGAAATTAGAAACCCCCAGGTATGTACGTATAACATCTAATTTTTTCTCAGTTTTAAGTCGGTGCAATTTAAAAAGTTTGATTTTTATTACATGACTTGAAATTATTTTACTATAGTGTTATAATACATTTTGAAATATCATAGATAAATTCAGTTATATTTGTAATACTTGTATACGGAATACTTGAACTCAATCAAGTCTCATTGTAGTATCAGCTGAAAAAGGCTGATTTTAAGTCATATAATTTTCAGTAGTATTCCACCTCTTCCAAATATTGTCTTTTAGTAACACAAGAATGTTTTGAGCCCGGCAATTTCTCAATAGGAAAAAATTAATGAAAGCAAAAAAAGCTTCTAAGGTTTTTAACTATGTGTAAAAACACAAATATTGCTCTTTAAAAATTAAAAACCTCGAAACATAACTGAACAGAAACGATTTTAGTAGTAAAAGTAAGAGATAATAGCCATTTCACTGAACGAACCGATTATTCTCCCAAATATCTCTCTTTATATACAAAAATTTTTTCATGATGCTGTAATAAATTCATTTCAAGGTTCTTTTTAAGGTGAAGTTAACAAAAGAAACTACATCTTTTTTACAGAATGGAGCAAACTCACAGTTTGGACAAATTTACATTTATGATAGGGAGGCTTTGCATGAATGTGCAAAAATAGTTAAACGTGACGATGTGTTACAAATTTTACAGCCAATTATGAAGAAAAAACCGTATGAACTACATAATACAAGGAAATTACAGTTTTACAATTTGAGCTGTGATAGAGTTGCATAATTTGTACAATGGGAGTTGTTCCGCCGTTAGGCAGATAAGGAAGGGGACGGTACCTCCTTCCAGTTTTTAATTAAATTTTTAAGAATGGAAAAATGCTTTAAAATGATTGCTAAACTAATCACTCTCTCTAAACTGTCGAATATTGAGATTGTCAACTCTCAGAAAACTTCAAATATATTAAAAACTGATTGGTTATCAGACTCCCTTAACCTTTTCAATAGAATTTTTGCTATTCCTGGTGGGTGCAGTAGCTTAGTGGATATGGTCACGAGTTCATGTCTGGAGTATCATGGGCTCAAATCCTGTTGCTACTAAAGACCCTCCGTGTAGATGAGGCCATTCCTCCCATTTATGTGGTAGTTAGGAAAGAGGGATGCCAGCTCAGGTGTCATTCTCGTTACTCGACCGAGGTTGAACATTACGAGGTTTGTGATCAATAGCCCTCTTGTTGCTTTATAGAGCGACACTAATCTCTCTTTCTTTCTTTTACTAATCCTGCTCCAGGCACATAAATTACTTTAATAAACCCTGTAAAAATTCTCATTTATAGTTAATCTTTCATCTTCAAAATTTACATATCTAATATTGATTGAATTTTTTTCCAAATGGGAAATTTTAAGAGTGCAGTCCATTTGTACGTAGCTGCTTTAATTTCGGAAAGGACTTCCTTTCCAAATACAAAAATAACTTATTTTTGAGATCTGTGCATAATTCTCTGTTTTACGAATTTTTTATTCTGCTTATGTGATCCATTAGCACAGAGTAGTAATTACTTAACAATTCGATTAAAATTTTCCATTATATTCCATTACATTAAAACTATTTAAATGTAATTTTATAGCAAAAACATGAAGAAAAATTACATTTTCAAAACATTCTCTTTTCATGGAAAATACTTCTATGTATATATAGTTAGGATTTTTCTTACAGAGCCTGAATTAAGATTTTTGAAACATTCACATTATTTTTAGAGTTACTATTGAAATAACAACCAGGCTTCTTCATAAAAATTTCGCTACTTTATTAATATAAGTCCCACTTCTAAATTATATCTTCTAAAAAGTCCAGTTGAGGTAGGGATTCTTGGGAGCTTCCCAAATCGAATAACAAAAACTAAACTTTCGCAACATCAAGAATTATTTTGAAGATTGTCGAATTTTAGATATCCATAATAATAATGTTTTTGATAAATTTTATAACTCGCCATATTGACATCAATAGGAGTATTGTAAAGTTTTCATATGCAAGAGTATATTTTTTTTATTCTTGATTATTTTAGGGCCCCGGTGCATAGCATCCATTGACCACTCCCTGCAGAGCTTTCAGTCTGGTTGAAATGACAATTCTACAAATGTTTCACTCACTAAGAAAGTATACACCCCACAATAGCCCCCTTTCAGTCCCAAAATAGATTCCAATCGCCTCCCCCTGAAATAAACAGCTATCCTGTTCATGTTTCCCCCCACCCTCGTCAACCTTATCTCAAGGTCACTTGACCGTTTCATCTTGGAAACAAATTGTCAGAACTTCCTTCTTTCATTCCAACGAAGAGGGTCCCCTCCCTAACAATGACGTCATCTCATGACGTAGTCTAGGGTTACTTTAATTCTCTTACCCCTCCCCTTTCATATAAAAAAAAGCAGAATTAGTGTTTCTGAAGTGATTAAAATCATTATTCATGTAGCAAAATATTCTTTTTCGTAAAATAAAGTATTCTTAATGTGTATTTAAGCAGTTTATGCTCAATTTTCTTCTAAAGTAATGTTTTAAAAGTTTTGTACGTAGATTGCATACACGTGGCGCCATCTGCAGTCATTACACTAAAGCTTGCCAAACATGGCGTCCGAGCATTTTGGAAGCAAAGATATATGTATTTTTCGTAATTTTAAAATTTTCTAGACCATTTCTGACATTTTTACATTTCAAGGTGGATTTATATGAGTAATTTACGTTCTCAACAAAAGTTTCATATCCAAATAATGTGATTTCATTAAGTTAAAGTACCCTGACCTTTTCAGTACATTTAGAAGTCCACCTTAAGCAAGAAAATTACATTTGGATCTTTTTTTGAACACACCTTGTAAAAATATTCAACAATGAAAACAAGAATTGCTTACTTGGCTAGGCTGCAAAGGTTTCCCTGCAGCTTGATCTTGTTTTAACTTATCAATTTGGTTAAGTTTCTATGAAAAGGATAAAAATCAAAGGTTGAAAAATATTAAATGTACAGCATATACTATCAACACAAAGCAAAAAAAAAAGAGAAGCTAGTTATATGGAAATAACAATTACAACTTCAAAAAACTCTTTCACAGTTTTTGATAAACTTATAAAAAGCTTTTTAAAATTTGATAAATGTATACTATTTCTGTGATCATAACTGATTAACACAAAAATTATGGAATTGGAAAGTTGGGATAATTTCAATTAAAATAACATAAAAAGAAGAAAAAAAATTAGACCAGTAAAGCTTGGCTATAAAATATTAATAAAAATAATGTCTAATTAATATATTAAGACTAAAAGTTTCAATAACAAAATTTGAAAAAAGGGAAAGATTTCTTACCTTATATCACATAACTTCTTTTTTAAAAACAAAAGTTATTAACTGAGCAACAATATTTTTAGGGGAAGTTATTAGATCAAAAGAATACCTTAAATTGAATATTAAAGTAATTTTAATATCAAATTATTGAAGACTTTCAATACAAACATTACAATTTATGAATATTTAAGTTTTTGCAATATGTACTTTTCTCAACTCTGATTTACAAATAAATTTTACTCATTAGTCCAGGGGTAGGCAACGCGGCGCCCCCGATCGATTTTTAATGCGCCCTTGCTGGACTAATGTAAATGTATGATAGCCAGAGCGATTTACTTACTCTTGAAGAAAAACTTTCCCTTTATGTTTTGTCTATGTGGCGCCAGAGCGCTCGCTTCTAATTTATTGCTTAGATCAGTGTAATCACTATTTTTTATTAGGCAGAATAAAACTAGATTTCGAAGGGAGAGGTTGTTGCATTGTCTCTTATTTTGAATAGTAATATTGATTTTTTTTCACTCTTGTCAAACGGCGATATACAGCAAGTAGTCAGTTGAGTTTACGATTGTGCATAGATTAGCAGTTTGCTAACCTTGAGCGCATCTAATAGCACGCACGTATTTTTTGTTAATGTGTGATCGTATTTCGAATAGAACATGCGTAGACCGTGCATTTAAAACTATCAAGTAATCCGAAATAATTCTTTTCCTTTAAAACCCTTCATGGATAAATGTAAAAGAAAAAGAACATATTATTTTAACGATGAATGAGAACATCTATATTGTTTCGTTGATTATAAAGGGAAGTGTATTTGTTTGTTGTGTAATAATAGTGTTGCGATTCCCAAGAAAAGTAATATTGAACGACATTTTAAGACCGTTCATACCAATTTTGATAATGACTATCCAATGAACTCTCAAATTAGAAGAAAAAAAATTATTTCTTAAAATCTTCAATAACTAACCAGCAAAGTTTTTTTACTAAACCACTGCAACAACATAAAGCAGCAACGATCGCATCATATAAAATATCGCATTTGCTAGCTAAGAATAAAAAACCATTTACAGATGGAGAATTAGAGAAAGAAGCCATGTTAGAAGCTGCTGATTCACTTTTTGAAGAATTTAAAAATAAAAAGGAAATAGTTTCAGCTATAAACACGTTGCAATTATCAGCATGAACTGTTACTAGAAGAATTGAAGTAATTGCGGAGAATTTGGAGGCAGAATTAGCAAATGATATGGAAAATTGTATTTTCTTTTCGCTACAGATGGATGAATCGACAGACGTGACAAATATATCACAATTAGTAATTTGCGTGAAGATGGTATTTTCTGATTTTACAACAAAAGAAGAATTCCTTAAAGTTCTGCCAATAAAGGGAAGCACCAGAGGAGAAGATATCTTTTCTACTTTTAAGAAGTATATAACAGATGTAAAATTACCTGTACAAAAGTTATTGTCAATTACAACAGACGGGGCACCAGCGATGACTGGTAAGAAAAAAGGATTTGTTGCCTTATGTAGACAGGATTCCTTATTCCCAAAATTTATCTCTTATCATTGTCTCATACATCAGGAAATGTTATGCGCAAAAACAATCAGTTTTCAACATGTATTTACGATAGTAACAAACATTATTAATTCCATAAGATCGGGAGCTATGCAACACAGATTGTTTAAATTACTTTTAGAAAATGAGGATGTTCAGTTCACAGATCTTCTTTTACATACTGAAGGGAGGTGGCTGAGCAGAGGTAAAATACTTGAGCGGTTTATCATGCTTTTGCCACAAATAAAGGAATTTATTGCATCAAGAGGCGAATTTTACGAGCAATTAGAAAATAAGGATTGGCTAATCGACCTCGGATTTCTGACAGATATAAGGGCAAAGTTGAATGAATTAAATTTAAAAATACAAGGGAAAAATCAGCATATCGCTGACATGATCAGTGCAGTAAATGCAAGTTAGTGTTGAAATCCCATCTATTGAAAAAATCATTATCACATTTCCCAAATATAAAATATACTGTTGAAAGTTTAAATTTGAATAATGAAAATTTTACTGCAACATCATATTTAGAAATTATAGATAAGCTAATAGAAGAGTTTTCTTCTAGATTTGAAGATTTTGCAGCATTAGAACCCGTTCTAAGATTTTTCATAAATCTATTCAATGTTACTGAAGATGATGTCCTTGAAATAGTTTCAGTGTATTTCGAGCTTCATAATATCGAAGACCTAGAATTAGAAATGATAAACTTGCAAAGTGATATTATTTTAAAAGCGCATAGTAATGATAAAATGTTTTGGAACTTAGTCGATGAAAATAAGTATCCTATTTTAAGGAAATGTGCGCTAAAAATTTATTCATATTGTGCAACAACATACAATTGCGAGTCTTTGTTCTCAAATATGAAATATTTGAAATCAAAATACAGAACAAAGCTTAATGACTCACATTTAGATAATTGTTTAAGGACCGGGAACTCTAAATATATCCCCAATTATAAGAAATTAGCTGAAAATATGGACACCCAAGTTTCACACTGAATTATATGTATCATTATGTATGACACCAACAAAATAAAGTTATAAAAATCTGTTTTTTTTAATGCCTATTTATACCTGTTGATTATCTGTAAAATATGCGCCCTCTGTGATTTTCAAATTTAGTATTGCGCTCTTAAGGAAAGGACAAACAGGTTGCCGACCCCTGCATTAGTCTAAAGTAAAAAATAACTACTATATTACTGAATAACCTATCACATTTTTAGCTAGAGACCTGTTTTTCAAATGTGAGAATTAAATATCAACAATAAAGCAAGGAAGTAAAATACTTTTTTTTAAAAAATGAGGAACCTTGTCCAACCCAATTGAATACAAATCCAAAACTTTTTAAAAATTTTAATGAGAGATGTTTTATTTTTTAATAACTTTCAGCATTTTTAAAAGACTCAAAATTAGCCTTCAATGAAAGAATGACAGTATAGTAAAACTTTTTTGTGATAACTCATGCAAAAGTAAATTCATTTTTTTTTGACAAAGAATAATAAAATGAATAAATTATAATCTCTAAAAAACTTACCTGAAGCAAAAATGTAACATTTGCAACAGGTATGTGTGCAGCACTACAGTAATCTTCCTCAGTGAAAGGGGGAAAAAATGCACACTGAAAATTTCCTCTTTGATTGCATAATTTGTACAAAATCTACCAAATTATATTTACCCTTATTCTTTCATTAAAAAGACATCAAAATATTTATTCTCTATACAATATGAATATATGTTTTATCAACAGATTTCTGGATATAGCAATTCAAAAAATTTGGAAATGTTTTTCAGTGCTGTTTGCACAAAAATCACAATCTTCCAGCCAGTTTGGGGTTGAGTGATACGACAGGTTGCATACTAAAAATTTCCTTCAAACTAAATTTTTAAAAATCTTAAGGGTTTTTTTTAAAATTAATTTTGAGGGGCATACCATCATCACCCAGTTTCAGTGCACCAAATTTCAAATGTCTGAAATTTTCGTCTTCATATTACACTGTCTATACACACAGATATAAACTTTTTATACAGATTATCAAAAATCAATGCAATAAAACCCTTTCATTTTCATCCTTCATTTATAATAATTTGATAATCCATTTTTAGTATTCTTCATAATAAAATTTCTATAAATCATGATAATGAAACAAAATTAGATACCTTTACAATATTTCTAATTTTCTTGTCTTTTTCAGGATCCCCAGTGAGTTCAGCAGTATAAGTCATTTCAACAGGTTCAGATTTTTCAGATGTTTCAGTATTTTCCGCCTAAGAAATGAAATATTAACCATTATGAAGAGTTGCCAAAAATACAATTTTATGTTTACTTGATAACCCTATGCATTTTCATCCCAAATAAAAGGAATTCTTATTTAATTTCACATATATAAGCTATCACCTGCTAAAAAGAAAAAAGGTTTCTTTTGAAAATAAAGTTGGAAAGTTAACAAAAACATAATATTTTTTTTTAAAAAATCATACTTTATAAAAATTATTTTATTTCAAAATTTTATTTTATTACAGTAATACTTCTATTTTTTTAATTCGCATATTAGAACAGAACGTATAAGGAAAATGTTATACAAGTATCCTATTTTTATAGTTCTAAAGCATTTTAAAATTGAAATCAAACAGTATTTATAAGGTAGATTTCTCTGCACAACAACTGAATATAAAATGATTTTTCTTCCTATTGGATTAAGTTTTAACTTCAATGCTGCAATTTATAGTTAGTTTAATTTCTATATAGTCTTTCACAAAAGTACGAGACTATGAGGCGTGTTGCTATTTAACAAATGAATTAAATATTTTATTCAAATTTAAAAATACTCTCAACCAATACATGTAGTTTTCAGTAAAAAGTTGCAGCTTAAAAAATACATTTTGAAAAATAAAACAACACTATAACATAAAAAACATCTCTCTCACAAAATTAGAAGATTACATGTGGAAAAAGAAAGTTTTATTAAATTTAATAAAGATATTACTTTATTTTTCTGAATATATTGATTCAAACAATTAAATATAGATTAAACTAAAATTTAAAGATTACAGAATATTTCTCCAAATTTATAACTTCCAATTCTTGTGCCGAATAATATTGTTTTGTTTTAAATATTCTTAGCAAGACAGATAACTCAACAGGCTCTTTATGGGGTTTAGGTCAAAGCTGCAGCTTGGTCAAAATATATTGAATGTTTCTCTTTTAATGCAACTTTTTATTGATTTATACAATATATATATATATGAGTATGTGTGTCGCATAAAAAATACACCTGGTAGAAGCAGCCAGAAAATGAAGCAAAGTTCAGGATAAGCGCAGCTCTTTTGGCATAAACTGAGTAGGATATGAGAGAAGGAATTTGCAGAATGAACTATACCTGTGCTGTTATTTTTGTCACAGAAATCACCATAGAAATATTTCTTCTCTCAGATGTCACATGTGATAGCAGAGTGTCAGACCACCACCAATGTAAGTTGTCCCAGCTGACAAGATTATTTTAATACGGGCATGGTGAAGGGCAGACTGATCCATACATCAAATCTCATCCAACACATCACTGAAGCACCAGTTGTGTCAAAAATGGTACAAGGAAATATGGCGAATGTGAAAGGAGCCAATCTAATTGGAAGCATGTGTACATGTAAACTAATGCATTCTCTGACAAGCAGTGGCGACCTTGCACAACATGTTCCATATAAACCAGAATCATTACCCCTAGATTGGTTTTTAGTGGACTGCACACATCACATCCATTAGGAAGATTGCCATTGACCTCTAGCACAGATGATTTCATTTGTTACAATGCTGGGCTAGAGAGATGTAAACGATGGAAATGCACAAGGCTGTGCTCTAAGAAGAATCATACATATGTTTGTCCAGCGATAGTGGTTGTGTAAATGTGTGGCACTGATAGGTTCAATCTAGCCAAATTTGTGGAATGCCCCATTGCACAACAACATGGCATCAATGTGAAGGGCTCTATCATGTATCATAGCAGGTGACCTCTAGTTTGTATTCAGGGCACATGATGGCTTAACAAAATGTAGATAATTGCTATGGCTAGTGGCACTCCCTTTCCTTTAAAGCAAAGGTGCCAAATGACCTTTACTAGAATTTGTCCAATTGCACACTGTTTGCATCAAACATGATCTGTAAGATGTAAAGAAACTCATCTTTCTACCCTAATCTCTAATCAAACAAACACATCTGGGATACGATTGAACAGCGCTTGTGTACACAATTACCATCTTGTGCAGAAGATGAACTGTGACAAATAAATTATAGAGAATGTAGAGCTATTCCTCATTGATCTCGTCCACACTCACATTGACTTTGTGCCTATATATTTTGCTTCCAGTATCTCCCTTCGTGATTGTCTTACAGTTCTACCGAGCTGGCATTTTTTTTTACTTGCTCTCTGTTTCCTAAGTTTCTCTATTTTTTGCACCACCTCTTGAAGTCGTATTTTCAATGTCACAAAATGTACATGCATGAGTGAAAGTACTTTTGTTGAAACTTGCATTTCAACTTTCTAAAAGTGATCTGAAGGATATCAGATTTCTGCATAACATCCATTGATAACCAAATTCATTCTGTCATAAACTCTTGTAATTGTACCATATATTTTTTTTATGCATTTTTCTACACATGAGAAAGTGTTCTACACTAAATCAAAACTCCTAACATAAGTTTACAATAGAAATAGAAAAAAATTCTTGTTGTAAGTCATGACAGTTATCTGACATGACATAACTGACTAACGCTACCACTCGGCTACTGGGCTTCTAATTACATTTTAAACAGCTGAAAAATATGACAAATAATTTTTTTTAAAAATTGAATTAAATTTTTTTTTCTAAAAAAGCAATATAAATAACTATCAAAAGTGAAATTTTAAAACTAAAATAAAATATAATAAGGATAATTAAACTTGAGAGCATTCCTCGTTTAATTTCTATGCCACATGGCATTAAAATAAAGTCAGTTGGATCTAATATATAACAGTTACCATCATTCCATATAGAGGTTTTGATGGAAATGAAACTAGAATTCATTAACTGTTAGTATACTTCAGTATAAAGTGGATTATTACAGTCTAGCATTGATAAATCTTTAATGTTCCTTTTTTTAAAGTATTATCTTTTATCAAATGCATACAGATTTTTCCTGCTCCTTCCTTGCTTTTCGTGCTAGACGTTTCCTTTGATATTTGGTCAGTGCATTTGGCGTACCTAAAAAAGAAGAACACTTTACGAAAAATCAGTATATTTATTGAAGGTAATTATAAAATAAGTTTAAGTTTAAATTAAAATGGAATTTAAAAAGTGTAAAAGTCTAAATTATTATACTAATGAAAAAATCCCTTTTAAAATCATAAAATAAGTAAAACGTTAAAAAAGCCATTAGAAAAATACTTCTTCAAAATCAATTATTTGTAAACTTCAAATTAAAGTGCCATTGCAGAATAAACTTTTACAAGAAATACGAAATAAACACTGAGATAGCACTTACAATAAAGGAAGAACATTAAAAACAAATATTTTGTAAAAGTCTTTTAACACCCAAACATAATATTTCATCATTTATACTTATTACAAATATTTTTAAAAACACTTGCCTATTAATAAGAATTGAGAGTACTAGCATATTATACCAATGAAAAATTTTGCACATACAAAAAACACTGCCAAATGCTATCATCGTTTTCTCAGACACATGAAAACAAATTACACTACATGCTTTTTCCATTGTAACTCACCAACAAATAAATCGGTAAAGATTTAAAAGACATATGCTTAAAATAAAAACTAGATTATTCTGGTGGCCTAAACACTGACACTGCATTCAAAATTGCAACAAAGGAATCTTCTTTATGCAGACATCCCCATACAAATTTATATGAGTACGAATCTAAATGCTGTCTAGCAGAATTTGGGTATTTATGTATTAGATATGTTTTTGGAAAAACTGCATTGCTTTCTTTTTCATAGAAAATAAGTCCTAAATTCTAATAATTTTTCACAACAAAATAAAAGAATATTAAAAATTATAAACAATCTTATTTTTGAGCATGCACAATTAAGATTATTGGGTTTAACATGCAAAGTGCATAAATGGTTCAACGTATAAAAGATGTTCCTTTTATTCAAGCACGTGCAAATAAAATTATTATGTTTTAACATGCCTAGCAACAGTTTTCCACAATCAGCTGTTTGTCGTGGCATTGGTAACTGAAAATGGCAATGACATATTACTGTAACGCAATGACCCCAGGTTTACTTATGTTTCTAGATAGCAAGATGGATCACATAGTTTTAGTAAAATAACATTTAACTGTAAGTTAACACATATATCTACTGGTAAGTAGCTTTATACACATAGCTATCAAATACTTTGTAGTATTGTCATTGGGTAGGCTCTTAATGCCTGATCTTGTGCATCCTATATCCACTAAAAATGGTGAAGCAAAGGTTCACTTTTATTTTGTTACTTGTTCCTTGCTGGTCTCTTCACTTTCTAATCCATCTTTTTAAACCTTTCAGGTGGGACTGTCTACAATGCCCCTTTAATTCCCAATTGGAAAGAACAAGGATTTGCACACAACACCCTCATACTGTCTCAAAGACCATTTGTTCTTACAGGTTAAGTCCTAATCAGACTTAGCACATTCCGGCACCACTAGTTGAAAACTATATGGAGGAGCCACATATCGATATGGCACTCCAACGCATTCTACACAATTTCTGGCATTTCTTCCTCACAATAGTGGACCCTGAGTAGCACAGCCATGTGTTAAATGGAACAAATTAATGGACTTTGCAGCTGACATAGGCATGCCTATCTTACGTCCAGTCTGAAAGTAGATTCCATATATGCACCTTTTTACCTGGAGCGCCATGTAACAAAAGAAGGGTACAGATAGATGACTAACCAAGAAGTGATGTTGCAATACATATGCAACAAATTTATAAATCCAAAGCACATATCGATTCAAATTTTATTTGGAGTAATTAGCTATCACCTTTATTTCAAAACATATTTAATGTTACAAATAAGTATTTTTAGTTTTCATAATAAGGAAAAACTAGGAATTAAAATCAGCTCTACATAATGTAGTGTTTCAATTAAGTATCATATAATAACAATATCAAACATTAAACTTGAGCATATATCATGGTACATCTATGGCAGTAAATAATCTATAAAAAAACAGTTTGGAATGTTGTGTTTGTTGCCATTGGATTCTCTCAGACTTTTAATATCAGAGCAACAAAATGAAAAAAAGTAAGGAACTGAAAGAACTACACGAGATTAACAGTTATGATTTTTAAAATGAAATAATAGCTTATAAGGCATGGCTATACCATTATGATCCCCAAACCAAGCAACGAAATTTACAATAGAAGCATCCTTCTTCTCCAACCTCAAATAAAGCAAAAGTCATGTAATCAACTGACAAATAAATAATTCTGTTCTTTGGTTATGAAGGGTCCACACACACATGCAGTTGAAGCAGGGAAGACTATAAATAGTTTTACTATGATTAAGTTTTACAGATATTTTAGAGCCACTAAACATCCACATTTGAAGCAGAATGGATTAAAGTTAAACCATAATACTTGTCACCGCATATTTTAACACGTTATTAATTTTTTGAACAAAAATAAGGTTCAAATAGTTCTCCATCTGCCATTTAACCTTAATTGGGCTCTATCGGATTTCTGGTTATTTCCTGAACTTAAAATAACCTGGTGAGAACATTTCCAGGATAACACATTTTGCCTCAAAACAATAGGAGGTTGTTTACAAGGTAAATTAGGTCCATCTTTTTAAATAACCTTGTAAATTCAATTGTTTCTTATTCATATAGATGTAGTAAAACATATTGTATTTATTAAAAACATCAATCTGAACTGGGAAGAGAGAAATATATATTCACCAAAAAGGAACTAGATTAACTTAAAAAAAATAATAACAAGGATTTAAAAACACAAAATTTATTCATACCAGTTTCCTCCTTTTTGCTTTCTTCATCATGAAGTTTGAAAGTGGATTGTTTACCTTGTGCACCTGGAGGTCTATATACTTGCTTTGATGCTGCAAAAAAATGTGATTAATGAAATAAAAACATCACACTACTTTATGCATACATAAAAAATATTTTGAGAAGAAATTTATCTTTACATGGGCAAAATAAATAAGATTAAAAAAAAAAAAGAATTTATGAATTATAAAATACTGATGATAAATATTTTTTAAAGTAAAGTTTATTCAAATAATACCTTCTGGAAGTGCAGATTTAATTCCTGCAACAGGTGTAAAAGTAGTTGGTTTAACTGTATATGTTCCTTCAGGAACAGGCTTCCATTTAATATCATACAACTCTTCATTACTAGGTAGAAATACTTCTACCAATAAACTTCCTGTATAATGCCAAATTCGATACCTAAAAAATTAAAATTTTAGAAAAGTTCATAGGACAGTTTACTTTTTTAAAGATGTCCTCAAATTAAAAAGTGAATTAAATTTATATAAAATGTTTTAGTTTCCCATTAACACGACAAGATTTATTTTGATCTGGCAGTGAAATGCAATTTAAAGTGAATTTAAAACATATGCAAGACATTTTAACTGTTACATAAAAAAGCAAAATCAATCAAATATTTTATTAAATATCTAGACACAGCTAATATTGTTCTTTCTTAAAAAATAAATAAAATAACTAACAAAAAAATAATTGAATACTTTATGCCCACCATCACTTGTTTCTTCTTTAAGTTTCTTAAGATCTTTGGATTAAAATTCAAATAAAATTTGACATAATTTTTCCTTTTTAAATCCCAAAAGCAAGAAAATGACATGTAATTGGCAAAAAATTAATATTGTCAGCATTCAAAGAGGTAATAAAAACTGCTCCTTATGATAAGACAAATAGATTTCAATAAAAAAAATTCTCCTGAGTAATAATTCAATGCAAAGAAGAATAGATGAAATAGCTAAAGAGAGATACATTGAAATAATATTATGCAGTTATTTAAAGACTTGCAAATTTTCTTTTTAATGAATCAAACTAGTCAAACACCAAAAAAACTTATCTTGCCACATGTACAATTTTAAAAAAAATGTGTCAAAAGTTGCAGTTACTTAACTACAAAAACTATTTTAAAAAATTTAATTTCAAAATAAAACATCTCACTGAATTTTAGTTACAAAACTGAATAAGTTAACCAGAATTTAAATCATTTAAATTGGCCACATCAGTATTCTTAACATAAATTGAACTATTAACAATTATACTATTAACTATTAATTAATGAGATAGATATTTTTTTGATTGAAAATCAAAATAGGAATAATTGATGTTTGCATTAAAATACACACACAGGAATAAAAAAATATTTACATACTGGCATATTATTTATATCAATATAATTCAATTTTAATAGAAATGCACCAATAGGCTCATTTAAAAAATTGCTATAATCTACTTAGGGTTGCAACACTGGTATTCACCAGCTTAAATACCGGTTTTTCAATATATATATATTTACTAGAAATTTTTAAAAATTTCTACTATATGTTCAGGGATCTTCAAATCTAGCAAAATGATATATGTTTTGTTTTTATGTCTCCCTGATGGGCGAAATTAATTAGACTGTGAATATAAAGTTGCATCGTACAATCAAGAGAATTAATAAAATATGCGAATTATCCAAGGAGGAGGGCCAAAACTATTCTATTACAGCTCAGAGGGATACCTCACATGCACAGAATTCATAGTCTGATATTTTTATCTGTAAAAATAAGGTTGTAGTTGTGAAAAAAGTGCTTAATCTTTCAATCTTTTTTTTAAATTGGAGAGTTTGTTATTTACATTGTATTTGCATATCATATTTGTATTTATATATCAACATGATTTAAAAGTGAAAAAGATAAGAGACTAACTAATTCAAATTTGATCAAGTTTATAGTAAATTTTCTTAAATTTTTTTACCCACAAACCTTATTCACATTAAGAATTCGGTACAGTTTTTGAAGATGATTATGACACTAATGTCAATAGTGAAAAGGAATAGTCTCTTGAACAAAAATTAGAATTAGCGATAACCAAAAAAATATCAACAAATCAAAATACAATACAGAAATCAGCTATATCCAAAACCATCCAGCAAGAAATCGATTTATTTGAAGATGAGAAGTAAATACTTGGAAAAAGTATAACAATACCACCAACTAGCATAGATGCCGAAAGAGTGTTTTCGACAGCTGGTAATTTTTGCACATAATTACGTTCCAGCTTAATAACAGTACAATTAATGCATTATGTTTTTTAAGATCACATTTCAAAATTTTTTTATAGTACCACAGACAGAATAGTGATATTTACACTTTTTTTTTGTGATTTAAATAAATAAGATGCTTTTTTACTTCTTTGCGATTCTTTATATACTGTTATAATTAAAAAATTAAATTAATTTTTTGGGATATTTACACTCTCTAATAAAACTGGCTAATAATACAAAGAAAAACCTGTGAATTTCCTAAAACTTCTTCGGTACTAAAAACGGTATCAAGATATAAAAAATACCGAATATTGGTATTGAACTTTTGTTCCAATATAGCGATCCCTAAATCTACTATATTTGTGCAAAATTTTGGCAGGGAAACATTCTAGAGCCTAAATTTTTGATAGATAAGGATGGATTTCTATGCATATGATCATAAGTTAAATTTTAAAATTTATTGATTGCATTAAATTTATGTCAGCTTGCTGATTTATATGTATTTTAAAAATAAAAAGATACAATATTACAAAAGCTTACAAATCAGTTTTGAAAGAGATTTTTTTATAAGCAAAATAGAAAAGAACTATGAAATATTTTTGCATTCAATTTTAATGAAGTTTTACACATAAAATAGTACCAAGAGACATTACAAAATTTTCATCAATATCTAAGTTGTGAAAAATTCTTTAATTAAAATTAATAAGGAAAAGCAAAAATTTATTATTGTAACTATTGCAATACAATTAGTAATTACAGAATATATATTTTCCCCAATGGGCTGAACATTGGCAACTAGTTCTTTGCAGACATGGCAAATCCCCAAATGTGAGAACATTCTCATAGTGGCACCATCTAGTGGCAGCTCTCAATGCCAAACTTTGACATTTGAATTAATTTTTATTTCAAGCTCTCATTGGATGCTAAATACTGTCAAGAGTACCAGAGGCAAATTGATACTCAGGGGATCTTTTACATACCACATAATCATGAGACATGAGTGCCTACGATTTTCGTTTCCAGAAAATCTATTGACTTCAGCTGAGATCAAACCTGCAACCTTAGGCTTACAAAGCGGGCACACTACCTCTAAGCTACCAAGCTGATGCTTATAGAATATAAAAATCTTACTGAAAGTTAACGAAATTAGAGTAATACATCAAAATCCCCAAATCCTAGAGCTCAACTGCAAATGCATATGAAAAATTCTTGTCCGAATTCCATATTCTTTTTTCAAATTTGTATATTTATTAGGAGCCTGTTAAAAGATGCAAAAAACTGCTTTTATTTAGATGTGTTACATGGCAGCCATTAATGCAATAACTGGCAGCATTGCACAGGCTTTTTTGAATGCATAATTTCTTCCCTCTTTTCCTCCAAGAAATTTCGCTACTCGATGAGATTGGAGGGAAAGAAACCTTTCTATTTTTAGACTCGAAAGGATTTTCTAGCATTTCAAAGGAAAGTGAATGTAATTTGCAGATATATTAAGTTGTCCTTTTTTGAGGGCTTTATTTCTAAGTTAAAGTTTCCAAATTTCACATATATACACCAAACAAGTAATTTTTAAATAAAAAATTTAAGGAATTGCATAAACAAAACCTAGATAAAACTGTTAGGTGAAAAAAAAAATTTCAATTTGCAACTTAAGCAAAATTTTTAATTTTCAGTCAACACGTGAAAAATAAAGTTTGACATATGATAAGAAAAGTTGTGGGCTTATTTAAAAGTTATTAAATGTTTAAATTGAATTTCAAGTTATTTTCATAGGAATCGTTTTATATTGAGTCTAAAAGTGCAAAGCATGCAACTTTTCGGGACATAAGCTCGATTGATCCAGACAATGAGAAAGAGATACAAAGCGATTGGAGCATTCTGTCCATAAGCATGTATCAAAATTATATATAACTCATTCTAAAAAAAATATAGTTATTTTGTAAAAAAATTATATTGTGTCCTAGCAAAATAAATGGTTTGTCCAATTGCAGAATTATTTTTTGCTGGATTTCAATATGGAAAAGAGGATGGCAGTTTAAAAAATGACAAATTTTTTTCCATGCTGTCCTTTGGAGTCTCTGCATAATAGATGACATTACTGGGATCATTCATTTTAATGTGTTTAAATAATATCTTTTTAACTAATTGTAATTTTGGAATTCAAATGGTCAGAATGAGTTACTTGAATTATTTCCCATATCTTGATACCTTTAATGTGCTTCTATATTCAGCGGTTCATAAGATAGTATCACATAGATAAACAGACACATTGTGTCTACCTTTTTATAATTTCAAACATGTAGATTCGAGTATGGAATTTCATATTGCCAGGACATCTTGCAGGATAGAAATAGAATTGTGGGAATAGATGGAGGAATATGAATTTTTGCTGCTTCTTTAGTGAGAAGTCAAGTGATGCTTTTTCAAAATTTCCCATAATCAGCAGTTGTAAAGCATCATACAAGTGATAACTTAGCAAAAAAGAGACTAAGAACACAGACATCAAAGCCACAGTTACACAAGTTACCATGTAAATTCAAGCCAAGTAATAATCATCCAGCTTCCCTACATGAGTAACCATTACATTTTCTAATGTAGAAAAATGCAGGTTTTTATAGATTTTTTATTTTATAAATTCATAATTTTATTCAAATAATATTGTTAACATTTTATTTTAAAAAAACTTTTGAAATGTCAAATTTGTGGGATATAAGAACAAATGAACTTAATTTCTATTACTTTGAAGGTAAAAATCCTTTGATATTGAACAAAGTTTTGCAATCTGAGCTGAATTAAAGCAATGGCAGCATCACTTCACACTCATGGCAACATTTTTAATGATTTCCCAACTGTGTTTTATGTAAACTAAAATATATCTGCTTGGCTTGAGGGTGGGGGAAAGGCCAACACAGCTTATTAAATTAGAAACACAATAAATAGAAAAATCACCAAGGAAATAACTGATTAAGATTGAAATCCAGGGTATCACTGTGCGTATAATAAATAAAGATTACTGGTCTTAAGAGTGTGTGTGTAGTACCTTTTAAAGTAAAATAATTACAAAAATAGAGATAAACATATCAATCTTCAGAAGTTATGCATTTTCTTCAAGAAATGATCATTTAAACACAATTCATTTTATGATTCAATTCAAAATATATCCAGATAAACCAATGGAATATTTAAACCAATAATTTTCTTGAATATCACATTTAGAAAATTTGTAAACAGCAGCAAGAGATATTGCTTATAGCTTTTTATTTAAAACAAAAGTTTAAAATAAAAGAGAATATTATACCCATTGCCAATTCTTAGTCTTGGTGAAGTAGTTGCTGTAAGAATATATTCTCCATCATAGCTCCACTGAATCACTGTGGAATCTTGAGATTTAAAGTTACTAATTTGTTTCTTCAACTTCAAATCCCAGACTTCAATATGCCCTTGTAAATTACCAAAACCAGATAATGCCAATCATAAGATAAGTTAAAGTATAATATAATTTATTAGAAATATTTTTTAGAACAATTTAAAAATTTACACTTATATTTAAGTGATATCACCAAGGATTGAAACAAAAAAAGTAAGTAATATTAAAGAATAATTTTGCTTTACTTATTAGGGCAAGGGAGAAGTGGTAACAAAAAAAAATTGTTTAATTAAAATAAATAACTAAAATAATATATGAAACAACCAAATAAAACATGAAAAAGGGTAATAGATTTTACAGTAATAACAAAAAATTTTAATTTATAATTAAAAAAAAACATTTTTGCATTTTAAAGAAACAATTTACAATGAATTTAAAGATTGTAATTGCATATTAATATCAAATTAACCTATTACTTAAAATAGTGCAAAATTTAGGAAATTACAAAGTATTTTTGTACAACTCATACAGGGTAAACAAAGCAATTATAAAATAAATAAAATTATTTTAAAGCAATTTTTGCAATTCGTAGGAAAATTTAAGTATTCTTTCCTTGTTTTGTAAAATTGATGTATGCTACTTATGCAATTTACTAATTTAAATAAAAAATCTCAATAATTTAATAAAATTATTTTACATAAGACAGAATTTGTTATACATTAAAAATTATGTTCCAAAATCTTTTAATTTAATACAAGATTATATTCATTTATATATATAATTAAGTACTGATAATCTGCTGCTAATGAAATTAGTCCCCCCCCCCCATTGAAATCATAAAAAAATATTTCAACATCACCCTATCACAAAGAATTGTCAAATTTTACATAACTACTTCAAGACATTTTTAATTTTGGCTATTTTAAGTCATGTGAATGAGGGTCTCATACAAACATTTTTCATTAATAATATCTGTAACATCCAAAAATATATGATTGATACTTGCAGTAAAGAACATTTATATATTTTGATGATTGTGCACTAAACTATCCCTAAAAAACTCCTTTTGAACAAAACAAAAGCAATTAGTACATTGTATCAAAAATATTAAAGTTTCTTTTGAGGCTATTGATATGTGTGTGTATGGTACATATAAAAACTGCATTGATAAAGGTAGTATAAATTATATGTTGCAGATAACTCGATGTAACATTAGGAAGATCCAGATATACATTTAAAAAATTAATCCAACAGTATACACTAATGAATTATCATGAAGTATTCTGAATATGATAGCAAGAATTTCTTTAAGATATAAAGCATATTTTTATAATAGATAAAAAGTTATACATAGTTAGAAACTACAAAATTATACTTCTAAAAACTAAGCCTTTCAAAACACAACTCATTTTGTAAGGATATTATTTCCCACCGGAGAATAAGTGACTTCATTTCTTGGAGCCCCATCAAAATCTAAGACTGGTTCACATTTCAAGTTGAATACTGTTGCCTTGGCAGGCATAACTTATATCATTAAGAAAAAAATAAAAAATTCATAAAAATTATTCAATAAATGCTCACTATTATGAAAGCAATGTATTGTGTTATTTCATAAACATGAAATTTAAGTTGTTCTACAATTAATACATGGAGTCAGAAATAATTTGAAGTCAGAAATGCTTTAAAGCAGTGATCCCCAATCTCTGGTTCGTAGATTAAATGGTCACCCAAGGGACAATAAATAATTTCCATTTCATATACTGGGGTATATTTTTTTCGGGTTTGTGTGACTTTCCATGGAAATTACTTTTTATTCCATGTTAAATCACTTTATATTCTTTTTTTTTGGGGGGGGGGATTGTATTTTATTCTGAGGGGAGATTTAAATACCATATTAAAATTATTAAATCGAAACAATCTAAAATATAAACAATCAACATTCCCCCCTCAGCAGGTCATGATAAAATCATCAAAAACTGACCAGTCTGGAGCAATAAAAAGGTTGCAGAGCACTGCTTTACAGTATGAATTTTTTTAAAAAATAATTCAAAGTATTATTTAAAATTTGAAGGATACAGCCATACACAACACAAAATTGTGTTGAATCCGGACTCCATTGTACAGAATAAACTGGTCCACTTTTAGCTACAAAAAAAAAAGTATATTGAATATTTTTTAAATTGAAACTGATGACTGGTTTAATTCCATCAAAATTATTATAAAATTGCATCAGTTAATACACACCAGTTGTACTTATATTTTAATTATTTTGAGTTTTTAGATAAAATTAACTAAGTGCCAATGCAAAATATCATTTAGTTTAATATAAAAATAACATTTGACAGAAGCACATAAATAAAAAGTAATATTCATTTTATTCAAAAGTAAACATTACACATTAAAAATTGATTACAAAATAATTGCAAAAAATTTTAATACTTGCCCAGTACGATTTTTGCAGTTTCACCTTTAACTGATGCATAATAAAGATTTAGTTCTCCATAATAAGACATTCCACTTTTATCTACATCAACTGATGTCAAAAATATACAATCTTTACCTAAAAATTATCAAAATTAAATATTAAGTCAAGATTGAAAGATAAATTTAATGTAATATTGTTTTAGAAGAATAAAAGGGAAAGTTTTAAGATTTTCTAATTCAATAAATGTCTTTCCTTAGATTTTTACATAACAGATTAAAAAAACTGTACAACACATCTATTTCAGTTTTAAAAATTAAAATAAAGGTTTTATATAATAATTTATGATATGTATAAGATCTTACCAACTTTTAAGCTTGAAACAAAACCTTAATTATCAGCACTAAATCAGTAAAATATAACGATAAAAAGAACTTATACTACTGTTTTTTCACCTCAAGATTCTTTGTAAAATGGAGTGCACATAAATTTTTTTAAAGAAAAAATGCTAAATTTCTAAATAAAAAATCATAAAAATTCCATAATCAAAACAAAAATTAATAAAATGCTACAAAAAATGAATTATTTTTGATAATTCTTTCAACTAATTGGAATATCCTGTCTTCATACAGTTAATTGTTTAAAAATAAGACTCAATCCAGTGGTCAAACAATATTTTTTTAATCCAGTACCAAACCTAGAATAAAACCACACATTTCAAAACATAAAATTTTCTAAAAGCAGGACGACTTTTTAAATTATTTTCAACAAACTGCAATTTGGTCTTGCAACAAAAGAATGATTTTAGAGAAATATATATTTTAATCTAAAACAGAAAATGAACATGCCAAAAGATAAATAGAAACAAACTGAATAAAAATATAAATAATACATACAAATAAAACAAATAATAATTTAACAACACATAAAATAATGACCAGACTGGTTGTCTTGCATCCAAGTTGTTTACATGTTCTCGATATCTTGATTGGCTCTCTCAAAGCCACCTCGACTCTGACTATATCTGGATTTGCAATGTACAATCTTAAGTTCCAGCCAAGATTTTTCCAAATCATTTATAAGTTTATTGCAGAACTCCCTTCCATTGTCAGATTGCAGTACACATGGGGCTTCAAACGATAAAAATGTATCGCAAAAGCATTGCAACCTCCTCTGCTCTTCTTGTTTCGAGAGGTCTTAAATCACGAAGTTCAACAAATGATTCTGGTAAACTACAATAAATTTATAGTTCCCATGAGATTGAGACTGGAAATCTCTATGAGATCTGCTTGACATCTTGAATTCAGATGTGCGAACACCTTGGGCATAATCACAATGCCTTTCTTTCTAATATTTCACACTTACTGGCAAGCTCTCAAAAACAGTTTTATGTTATTCTGAGTCAGTTTTTATATCGATGATTCAGTTCTTTTATCATGCAGTTCCTATCACCATAGTTATTAGAAAACATTTGTTTTATATAAAGTAACAAAGAACACATCACTTGAGCAATAAAATATATCAGTTTTAGCATCTGTTACTAGCACAATTAACTTTTCTACTCCTTGAACTTCAAGAATATCATAATGATGGAGTAGCCAACAAGTGACGTGATATTTTTTTCAGTGCAGTTTTATCCCGAGTAAGTGCAGCACTGTTTTCCTTTGTTCCCATGATTATTTAATAAAGATTCAAATCTCTCTTGAATTAAGTTTTTCTTATATACAGGTTGGTCTCCCATTCATGCAGAAATCATTGCTTCAAAACAGGCTGCAAAAATATTTGTTAATAATCCAAAATGTAAAATGCTAACATAAAAACACCATCTAAATTCTTTGTTTAAAAACAACAAAATGAAGCATATACACACACATCATTGCAAAGTTGCTATAAAACAGTTCAAAACTGACTAAAAGCAACTAGACCTGATTCAAATAAGTTCAAGCGAGTGCTGTATTTCATACTTTAGAGATCATGTAATAGTTATTCTAAAGAAAACCTAGTTAAAGTGTAGAATTCAATCCTTTTATAAACTTTAACTGACTTGTTTAGTCATTTCATGAAATACCTAGTTATTCTATGAAACATAATGGATTTCACATTTTAATAGTAACATAATACCAAAAATGTGAATTAATTTTTAGAAAACTATGTTAAAAAATAATTCATTGCATTCAAAGACAAATGTGAGGATATGCAGTTACATTGACAGAACTAGGAAAAATCTCCAAAGAATAAAATTACAAAAAAAAAAATCTAAAGCAAATTTTGAAAGAATCTCTTCATGATGACACACATCATAATCATTTATTGTTTAAGCACACCAATTTTTTTTTTTTTTTTTGCACCCCTGTATTTCCATTTTTATGCTACACCACATAAACAAACTTTCCTTTATTAGTGTAAATTTACAAGTATATTAACTTTAAAAACATATTTAATTTTAAGTATACAATAATTAAAAGGTTAACATACAAAATTTTGCAAAATAAATAAATTATTATTATTATAAATAAAAGTATAGGATATAATATAGTTTAAAACTTAAAATTAAACAGAATTTTGAAATCAATGAGTGTACATTCATATCAATATATATTTTGCAAACAGAAACTATAAAAAAATAGGATGTTATGTACAATCAATTCATGATTCACAACCAAAAGATTTCCCCCGTTTCCAACTAAAATTATAATGTAACAATTTCAAAAACACTACAAAAAAGTTAGCTATTAATTACACATATAAAAAGCATCATTAATGAAAATATACACAAACAAATGTTACAAAAAAATTTGTTTTAAACAAAAGCTATTTATCATGAAAATAATTAAATATATACAAAATAACCTTATGTACAATTATTACTTTTACTAAAGTATAAAAAATCCATCTCTTATTAATATAAACATTTTAATTTACCAGTTTTATTCCAATAAAAATCTGTTCGTTCAGCTTTGAAAAAACTTCTTTGAGCAATAATAGCGCCAGAACCTTCGAAATTTGGATATTTGAACATCCTAACAAATGATGGCTGACCCTTTAAAAATATAAAAACATATATAATTTTTGTATAAACAATAATAAAGTACAAAACAGATACATCTTTAAAAAAAATATTTTTCCTCTTTTATTTATAAACAAGGCATGGGAAGGTATATATCATTCTAGCAGACATAAAAAGTATTAGGAAGAATAGTATGGCTATATAAGTCAACACGATTTATAGTAAATAATAAATATAGTTCATCTGTTTGCACATATCTTTATAAACAATAACAGGTAAACAATTTAATCCCCCCCCCTGAATTTCAAAAAACAATTTTATAGAAGAATTTTGTAAGATATACAGACCTTCACTCCAGGAACAAAACAAGCAATATGATAGGGAGCTGGCCCAGGTGCCAAGGCCAAATTTGCTACTTTCTGCATAGAAATCTTCCTTTTTATAGTTGCTATAGGATAAACAATCAAGAGTATAAATTGATTTATGTAGTTATAATAATCAATGTAAAGCATGTGAATTTAAATACTTTTCTTCTAAATCTATATTAAACTATGTAAAAATATACATATAAATATTTACCATTGGCAATATTTTTTGTTAGATTAGCAAAATAAATAAACATAATTATTGAATAATCATTAAAACTTTTTATTTCAGCATAATTTATAAATATATACAGTCAACCCTCCTATAACGCGGTGAGAACGTACCGCGTTATATGGAAACCATGCCTATAAGAAACTCTGATTTAACCGTACAAACCAGGCTAATTCGTAGGGCATTGTATGGAAACCGTCTACCGCGTTGTATGGAAACCGCGCTATAAGAAACTCAGAATTAGTACAAATCACATCATTCGTACCGCGTTATATGGAGACCAAAAAATACAAAAGACGAGATAAATTATAAATTATTTTTATTGAATTGAAGAGTTCATATAAGGAAATGATAAAAAAAATTAAACAAAAACTAAACTAAAAAACTGTTTTCCAACAAAAACAAGAAAGACTTTTGTAAAATTATGTAATCGTTCAACACTCATCCTCGCTGTCAGATATGAGTCGCCTAACTCGCTTTCTTTTAATGGGCAAAAGGTCTTCCTCACTTGGTTCATCTTCACATTGGTTTTCGATTGTAGCTTTTTTTTCTAACTCCACTAAAACCTCTCTATAGGGAGCTAAGCAATTTCTTAACTCTCTTTTAAACTTTGCACTTCGCGCCATTGAATGATCAGTTTGAATGAAATGAAGTTCTAATTCTTTAGCCAAATTTAGCCCTTTTTCCACATCTTGTAAATAGAGATTTGGCACCCATTCATTTTCCTTATTTTCGTTTACCAATGCATTTGAGGTGGGTACATCAATTAATTCCATCAGTTCTTTCTCATCTAAAGTTTCTTCCACGAATACAAGTTCTTTTACATCCTGATGGTTTACTGCAAATTCTTCATTGCTTAAACGAGAAGCGATGTTTACCATTTCTGTAACTGGGAGTGAGATTGTAGAATCATCTTGTATTGCTTGAACCATTTGAGGTAAAAGTGGTTTCCAACACGCATTAAGCGTTGATGGTTTAATTTCCGTGCAAGCCGATGACACGGTTCTAATACAATATAAAATAGAAAATTCCATCCACACTTGAGTAAGAGTTTTATTTTCACTATTTTCTAATCTGAAAATGGTTTGGAAAAGTTGGTGTGTGTGGTACATTTTTAGCGTTTGAATGACTCCTTGGTCCAAAGGTTGTATTAATGATGTGCATTTAGGAGGAAGGAAGACAATTTTCACATTTTGATGATCCAGTTCTATGTTGCGGCAACCAGCGTTATCAAGAACCAATAAAACTTTGAAATACAAATTTTTTCCCATCGTATAGGTTTCTACTGCCGGGATAAAACAATTATAAAACCAATGCTTAAATAAATCTTGAGTCATCCAAGCTTTCTTATTAGATCGCCAGAATACAGGCAATTGTGTCTTATTAATGTTTTTCATTACACGGGGAGTTGAACGATTTATTAAAATTGGTTTTATCATCAAGCTCCCTGATAGATTGCTGCACAGATGAAAGGTGATACGTTTTTTTGAAGGTTTAAACCCCTGAGCACGCCTTTGATTTGTCGAAATGAAGGTTCTAGATGGTAGTTTTTCCAATACAATGCCATCTCATCGGCGTTAAAAATCTGATCAGTTGAATAACCTTCATTAATAATTCTAGCTAGTTCCAGTTTATAATTTTCGGCAGCTTCAGCATCTGCTGAGGCCTGTTCTCCTTGAAACTTAATACTATGCAATGTGTACCTCTTTTTTTACTTTTTCAAACCATTCTTTACTCGCAACAAAAGAATGATTTTCTAGCCCTGCATAAGAATGCCTAATATTCCTTAAATGTTCGTAGATTTTAAGTGCTTTCTGTTTGATAAGATTTGCACTGATAGGAATCTTTTTGGCTACACAGTCATCCAACCAGATCATTAACGCTTGTACCATTTTCACCATATTAGAATTTCGTGTGCGAGTAACACGTTTCACACCTAACGGACAGCCATCTGCCACAGTTTTCCTTATATTATCTGCATTTTTCTTTAAGGTTCAAATTGTAGATTCATTCAAATTTGTTGATTTTGCAACAGATGATATCCCCCCCCCCCCGCCTTTTGAGCGATTTAAAATTTGGATTTTATCTTCAAGCGATATAAACTTTCTTCTTAATCCTTTCCTTGTTTCTTTTGTGTCTGACATGATGCAAATCTAGGGTTAATAATTACTTTATTATTATTATATTAGAATAATTGAAGAATATTACTTACAGTATTGTGTAATGTTGTCCAATTATAAACCACAAATTAAGCAGCAAAAAGCTAAACAAATGGACGGTGCAGACAAAATTTTAGAAAGAATTGGTCACCAACGAGACGTACTGTGAAAGAGCTCTTAGACGACTAAATTCGATGCCGTAAACGGCTAAGAGATAAGCTTGAATGTTTATATAAACATATACAGTTAAAACCATTCATTGGGTGCACGGAAAGAACTGACGGGACGTTGTTGAACAGAAACCGCACTGTAAGAGTACCGCGTTATAGGAGGGATGTCGCAATTTCTGCTCCGCGTTATATGGAAACCGCAATCTGAGAGTACCACGTTATAGGAGGGTTGACTGTATATAACAATTTCAATTCTTTTCAGTTTGATCATGTTTATTCATCTCTCTCTTTTTTAGAGAAATTTTTATCATAAATTAATACAAATAAAATTTTGAGTTTTTCCAATTGGTGGAACTTAGTATTGTTTAACTTGTTCCATTGTGCTGCATTATGTGCTTCAGATTATTTAGTTAAAACATGTACAAGGAAATAAATATTTTTTAAAAAATAACTGAGTTATATTTTGTAAATTTTAACTTAAAATTCACTTATCTAGCAGATATATCAATGACTTGCTTAAAAATAAAACAATGTTTAGCAAAGAAAAATAATAAAAGCAGCCCCCCCCCCCAAAAAAAAGAAACAGCTTCTAAACATTACATTAAACTTAATTTAGAGCAACATTTATATTTTAAATAATAAATACAAAAAACTAAAATTTACAAAATATTATGTTACTATAAAATATAAGACATTTGCTATTAAAAACCAATAACCAAAATTTAATATTCAAATGAAAATAGAGAATTATTTAATAGATAGAGAATATTTTAATAAATCAAATTCCAGAATAATTATACTTTTTTCACAAGTGAAAACAAAAACATTCTTACAAAAATCTGCATCTTCAAAGAAATGTACATCATTATTAACATTCCTTGCACAAATTTTTTCATCATCTGACCACTGTGGGTACCTAAAATAATTAAAAAAATTATTTAAAATATTTTAAAAGGTAATATAAAAGCATAAAAATAAACTGAACACTGTTATGATAAAAAAAAATTGAACACGAATTACCATCCTGTTTGCTTTTTCTGTATAAATGATTTTATACATTCTCCTGTTTTAACATCATATATATGAAGATTGCAGCTTGCTTGTTGACTTTCTTTAACTGTCATATAAAAAATTAAGTAAAGAATAATTTATTATTAAAGAAACACAAAGAAAAATTAAATATTCAGCCTTTTAATATTCCATTGAAAATTTTTTTTCAAAAATTTAGAAAGAAATTTAACTATAAATGCTCAATATATTTGAATTTTAAATATTTTTAAGTAGGGAAAAAAATTCCTGGAGATAACTGTACATCTAAAGGGCATAAGTTTCATCATAAAGAAATGAAAGGCAGAGATAAATCAATGAAGTATTGATTGGAATCTATTACTGATATGTAGCATATAATCATATGAAATTCTTTATTACATTACATATAATAATGTTAATTCAAGATCAGATAAAGTTTCAGAGCCTGTAGGTTCTTTCATACTTCTGTGTGCTTTTTAAATAAATTTTAAATAGACCTATTTGTTATTTTATGCTTTTTAGTAATTTAAAAAGTAATCTCAATATTTTAAAAGTAAAATATAAATAAAAATATTTTAATTAATAACAGCCAAAATGGCTCATAAGGTTGAATAACAGTGTACAAAATTTTTGTAATAGAAACCTTTGTAAGGGGCCCATGTTGACAAATATGTTCCTTTAGGAGAAAATTTCACATAAGCAATGCCAGGCTGATTTATCAAACTCATAGTTCCAAAATTTTTACATTCCACAACTGAAGCCCTAAGTAATAATAATGCAATTAAAAAATATACAATAACAAGACAATTTAATTTAGAATAAACATTCTGTATTTTAAGGGAAAAGTTCAACAATGATGTATAGATAATTTACCCTTGATTAGCACACCATGAAAATAAGCCACCATCTGAAGAAAATGACAAATCTCGACAATTTGGGTTTGCAACCCTATAAAAAAAAGAAAATTTAATTTTTTGTCTATTGAATTGAAACAAACAATAAGAATGTGATACAATATATTTCGGTACACCATAATAGAATTAAAAAATAATACAGGAGGAATACAGTTTTATAAAAATTCCTTAACACTGTATAAGTAACCTTTAAATTTACATGATTGTAAATGCTAATTATAAAAATTTACATGTTCTTGAAGAACACTTAAAAACCATTCAAATGAAATACTAAATTTTATCTCTCACATCTAGAATTTAAAAGAAAACTTCTGTATAACTGCATCACATTAAACACAGTTTCGTTTCATTGTTCAAAACATTTTTGTAGATGAAAAAGCAGAGTGTAAGACATCTGTTCAAAATTTCATCAAATTATAGGCTTTAATCTCTTAATGTAAAAAAGACACAGTTTATATTTAGAGGTTGCCAGGTTTACAAAATGCTGACACATTGTCAAATGAATTTCAGTTTGTAATTCTATCATGAGAAAGATTCATAATCTTTTAACAATAAAGGTTGAAAATATTCTTTAAGCAAAAAAAAAAAACTTTACAAGCTACATTAATGCATGAAAGCCAATGCTAATTGTATGGTTAAAAAAGATACAAAACTGTTCAAAATTGAAAATTTGAACTATTTTCTAACTTAATTACAGTGAAAATTGTTTAATATAAAACTGAGGGGACAGAAAATTTTTTTTCCAGTGAAAGGATATTGAAAAAACAACAACATATATTCAACAAAATTAAATTTATTAAAGTTCATTTTATTTACATAAAAATGTATAAATGCATGCATTTAATAAAAATCAATGAAACAAAAAATTCACACAAGAACTTAATGAAATTTAAAACAAAAATTTTCAAGTTTTTAGAAAAACAAAACATTTATTAAGTTTTTATAAAAAATAAAAAAAATCTGATATTTTTTTTGTATTGTCTTTTTTAGAATCAATGTTGTCCATTTTGTTATTATTTTCATCATTGGAATGTGTATCTAAATAACTGTGCATACTTTTCATGATGTTCATCATTTCAGATGACATGGAAACAGGAGCTGCATTATTCATTTCATTTTATTCATTGGAAGCTGAATCAATGATATATTTTGAGCAGAGGGGGTAAGTTTAAGGTAGTTGGAGGCCCCTGGCGGTAAAAGGTTTGGGGCCCATGGGCTTAAGAGTTGAAAAACTAAAATAGTGAAAAGAGTCATTTACTTTAAATTTTCAAAATAAAATGTAGTGATACAATAAAACTCATCGGCTAAAGAAAAACCTTAACTGTATATATAAAAAAAATATTAAAAACCTTACTTAAGAGCTTACAGTTTTGCTACACAGTTTGATTTCTCTTTGGCAAATTCATCAATTATTTTTACCATATCTATTTTGTCCAAAACATTTTATTATGTATATAATATGGCCATGTTGTTCAATTTGTCTTTTCTCCCATAGTACTTCTTAAATTATTTTTAACACATTTTAAAACTAAAAAAGATCATTCACCTGATGCATTTGATTTCGGTATTGTTAAAATTATTTTCAAAAGTTTTTCCACATTAGGATTTCTCTTGCATGCCGATAAATTTCTAGTGGGGTTTCATAGTAACTTTGTTTTCTTTTCATTTTTTGTTCCAAGGTGGCGTGGTTGGTTTGTTGCTGGCCTTTGCACTCATCAAGCTTGGGGCCCCTACCAACGCTGGGGCCCCTGGCGGCTGCCAGGTCTGACACCCGCTTAATCCGCCACTGATTTTGAGCTTTGAACAAACTCCAAAATGTCTTTGTCAGGCATAATTGGGGCTATACACTCATTATCATCCACTACTGAAATAAATTCTTCCAATGATGCAAGTAAACAGTCCAATAATACAGAAACTTCCTCAAACTTCAGCTGATGTTTTCCATATTTTGTTCAGTCCAAAAAGGGAAATCTTTTTGTGTTAAATGATTTTTGTTTCAATTAAGAGGGAAAAAATGCATGAAAATGGGACTGTGGAATTATTTCGTGTTAAGCGATATTTTGTCTTAAGTGTTTTCACGTTAAGCATTCAAGTCCCCTCTCAGTTAAGTACATTACATAATGTATATTTCATAAAAGTACTTATATTGCCCTAAAAAAATAAGCTTTAAGCACTTTTCAAGGAGGGTTTAAGATCAACAAAAATGAAAAAAGAATGGATACATACACTGGAAAAGCTTCACATGGTCCTGACTGTGGAGGACCATAACATAATTTTATTCCTTTTGAGCTTCGGACTATAAAAAGGGAAAAAAAGGAAAGCTTTTAAAAAAATAATAATTAACAAATACAATACGAACATTGAGATAATTTCAGAATTATAGAACAAAAGGTACACTATTCAAACAATTTTATGTAAAAAATTATATTTCACTATTATAAACTATAATCTAATTCTATCAGAACTTCTTAAATTAAGGGTCAAATGATTTACAGCTGGAGTGTCAAAAGTATAAAATAACTTGTTTTGCATAAAACAACTTGTTTGCCATTAATAATAATAATTAAATTTTTTATTTTGATTCTTATTGGAGAAAGCCATTGCTGCATTGAGTATGACTGAGTACCAACATCCCAACTTAAGTCATCCATTCTCCATCGAATAAACCCCTTGCTCACCTTTATTACATACATTCATGTCCATAAATTAAGGATAATGCATGTTCAGGCAAAGAAAGAGTCAGAAGCAAAACAAATGTGACTTATTTATAAAGCCTTTTTATGAAACAAAAGGTAAAGAGCAAAATAGATGCCATATGTTTGATATCATTAATAAAAATTGCAATTTTTACTCCCCCTGGAGGAAATTACGAAAAAAAACCATATTTAAAGAAACCAATATTATATGCTTGGTATGATTAATACATAGTATGTAGTACACTTGGTTAATACATAGTATGTCCCCTAGACGATGCAATGTAGTCCATACAATCCTAGACATGCTGAGTATCAAATCATCAATCTGATCTTGGGGAATATTACACCCCTCATCAAGCAATGCTCTCCGAACTTTTGGTAGACATGTAGGAGGTGGTGGACGGGCTGCAACCCATTGACCAAGTATGTCCCACACATGTCCGGCGAGAATGCTGGCCAGTCCATATGGATAATATCCTCCTATAAGGCACGGTGAGGATTAGCATGGTGAGGTCGATGTTAGAACAGTGAGGACGAACACTGTCATCCATAAATTCCAATTCTGTGCCCATGGCACCCCAAAAGAAATGTACATATTGATCCAGAATGAAGACCCAATAGATTTAGCCTGTCATGGTTACAATTTGAACATGCAGGTCAGTTCTGGAACCCATAATAATCCCACCCTCCCCAAAGGAGCACTCCTGCACTACCGAAACAGTGTCATTACCACCAAGAAAACATTGAACAGGTACCTCGTCCTCTCCATATGAAAGTCCAGCCAGAATCAGACTGCTAGCTAAAGCTGGACTCATCAGAAAACATCACACAAGCCCATTGTTGAAATGTCCACAGGCTAACTGCAGGCGACAGTGAGTTGCAGTAAGTGGAACATATCTGACAAATCTATGAGCATGTAGATGAATCTGCCCTAAGCGTCTGTACGTGGTCTGCCTTTAAACTGTTGTACCAGTGGCTGACGAGACAGATCTGATGCTGTGCCCCATCTGCTTCTTTTGACAGTAATTACCAAATACCAGTCCTCATTCAGCATTGTAACTAGGGGGCGACCTGTGCAGTAACATATACTTACTTTACTATCATCTTGGAATCATTGCCAAAGTCTGGAGATGACACTCTGAGCGATTCCAAGTTCCTTGAAGTACTTCCAGATGGGTATGTCCCCATTCCAGATGTGATTGATAATTCTACGATGCAAAATATCATCCAAATGTGTCCTTTGTGCCATAATTATTGCGGTTATTGCACTGGAAGTCTTATAAAGCTCTTGCAAACAATTTTACCTTCCCTGTCTGTATTCCTTATATATCCCCCTCTTACACTCTTGTCATTGTAACATACTATCAGCATCCTCTGGTGGCTTCCTGCAATTTGCATTTGATTCTTGTAGTCATTTTACAGGTGATATATTTATTTTAGAATTTGATTTCTGTGTTACTATGAATTATCCTTCATTTATGGATATGCGTATATATATAGACCTACAGCAAACCAATCACACCTTCATTAGCATCCAAAATAACATTTATGTCTTTAATAACTATAAAATCAAAGTATCAATCAAATCTAGAGAACATTAAGAAAGTACTTCCTCCAATGCTATCGATTATTATTCCAAGATTTAACAACATAATTAAAAATAATCAAGCACATCCTTCTCATTGATACTTAAATCTTGCATATGCCATTGTTAATAGAAGGTGATGATCTCAGAAGTGAATTCAAAAATGACTATGCTTAATAAATTATACTTTATGAATAATTTATTGAGTAATCTTATATGTTTTTTTATTTTGTAACTTAAAATTTCTGCATCATTATATTCAAAGTAAAAACTTATTGAAAATGTTTATTACTGTAAGAATAGAAGTATCCATGTGTGCATAAGCTTTGAGTAATGTTTATGAAGCAGCACAAAATTTTTTGTACAAAAAAAAAAAAAAAAATGGAGCCACCACTTTGACAAATTTAAGATCTCCTGCTTTAAATAATAATGTTTCAATTATTAAAATATTATTATCCTCTCTCTTAATTTGTAGTGGTATTAAGGTACAAAGGATTCAAACTAAGTTTTTAATTCCATATTTTATAGTGAAAAGATTAACCAAATTTTAGAAATTGAGCAAAAATACTTACAATTTGAATAATAAAAGATGGTATTTATATAGCATCATATACCCAAAGTTAATTTTCAGAAGAAGATTTACAACATAAGGAGACATTTGTTACACCCATGCATGTGCACATGTATTTTTCACAATTGATTAATCCAGTTAATTACTTTGTTTTACATTTCCAACTTATTTAAAATTATGCTTCTGTTTTTATAACTATTAAGAATGTTTCTTAATTAAATGGATTCTTATGTTTGAATAAACAAAATAATAATAATGGTAGCAAACATATTTTTTTTATAAATCAAGCATATTGAAAGTTTCAGAACAAATTATACACTCCTCTCATTTAAATACCATCCAATAAAAATAAAAACTTGACTAAATGGAAATGGTTCAGATAATTAAGGCCATTTTCCACCTTTTATTATATTTTTTTTAAACAAAATAATAACAAAGAATATTAATTGCAATTGTACCTAGAGCCATAGCCCTAGGTACAAGGCAACTATGTGGCCACACACACACAGGTACAAGACTAGGTAATTTCATACAAAATGTCTTCTGCAGAAAAACTCACATTGAGAGGAGATTTATTTTAAATCTAATTTATTTTAATCTAATTTAGTACTTAATGTTACAAACAAAATTATGTACTAGAATTCAAAGAAAAATATTTGACTTATCTTTGTACAACAATAAAAAGAGATGAGCCTGCAAAATTTTACTTCAGACCACGTAAAAATGTTTTTCATTTATAACTTGCCACAGCTTTCTTATGCAAAATTTCAAAATGAATGCCAAAGTAGGAATTGGTGTTGTCACTCCTCGAACTGAGTAATAAAACTTAGTATTCAAATAAAATGGGGTGGCCCTAGGTACACAGGTCTCCTCTAATGTCGTCAATAGGTTGCGATAATACATAAGTGCCTGTTTTTCCTTAGGATATTCGGTACTTACATATTAATGCAGCCTAATGACAACATTTACATGAAACAAAGCACATGATTGCCAATTCAGTACATACCACACAAGTGAAATTGGGTTTGCCAAATTGGTGAGTTATCTTGAACATTGGCAAATTGTTGCAATAATACATAACTACCGGATTTAAAAAATTGGCAAATAAAGAAAAGTACGATAATTTTAAAAAAAACCCACAACTAGGAAAGTTCATAAAAATTTAAAAATCCGATTATTTGTAGTCTTTTTGAATTAAAGTCAAAGCATAATTTTCAAAATTTGTGCACTTTCATTATGTCAATAGGTAGTACATTTAAAAAAAAAAATTATCTTTTTGGCAAGAAGGCCAAAATTTGTAACCATATTTCTTTTCCTCTGAGTTGATCAATAATCTTTAATGATCAAACAAATCAATATAAAAAAAAATTACACATAGATTGCAAATTAAGATTTTCGTTTAAAGTTGTATATATTGGGTAAACCTAATTCAGATTTAAATAAATATTTTTTTCAAAATTTCTACTAATGTTTCCCAATTTATACAAGCAAAAATGTCAAATACTTCTTGATAAAAATATAGCGATAACATCCCATTAGAATTTTTGTAAGAAATTAGTTCATCTGAATATTTATATTTTTTCCAATGAGCAAAGATAAAACATCAAAAACGACTATTCATATAGAGAATAAAGTATTTTAAAAAATGAAATTTTACAGATAGCTAATTATGCGAATCAAACCTATCATTAATAAAACGAAATTAGTGAAAATAAAACTACACACACATGAAATAAATAAAAAACTGATTTTATACCTATAAGATTTCAAAACAATATTTAGATAAACAAAATCTCACTTACGAGCGAAAGTTAAAGCATCCATCGACATAATTCTCTAAAATGTCTTTATACAGAAAAATTACAAATTATAAACAGCAGAAAGTCCCATCCTAAATCAAAACACACGCTTCAAATTGTACATGCAAATTCAATACATGTGGCCAGATAAGCGCATTTTGCCAACGTTAATACTATTTAAATACCTGCATTAAACTAAAAGGAAATTATACCTGGCTGATTTTTCTGTGAACGTTTATTTTGCTTTAATAAAAAAATCCCCCGGGTCTCGGATTGAATTTAAATTGCTCAAAACTGAGATCTTTTTCAGATTAGGTAAAAAAATATATATAAGAAGCATTGACTGTAAGTTTCACTGCGGTGTTTTAATTTTTCTATTTGGAGTGTTTGTTTTGTAAACTTCTGAGTAAATTAAGAAGAAAAGATAACTTTATATTTAATAAAAAAAGTCATCCTTTTGAAGAAGCTCAAAACTTTAGTTTGAAATTTGTTTTGTTTTAAAAATATTTTCAAAGGGGAAAAATTTATTGCTTCATTTCTTAAATAATCCAAGCACTTGGGAGTTAAAATACAGTCCTTATTTTGAAAAATAATTCTAATTGAATCTTCATATAAAAGATGACCAAAACAAATGAACCAGGCAAAGGATATAAAGAAAGAGAACATTTATATCGTTTGATAATCAGGTATGTCTTGCAAGTGCAGCTAAACTTCAGTTTGTAAATTATTCATAGTTTTAGTCATTCATGGGGTTTTTTTTCTTTTGAGAATTAATCATTTTTGATTTATAATTTTAGTCAGCTATTTTATGATGGACATCAAACGCTTGCTGTCAGTTTGTCAAATTTGACTAAAACTCAACCACCTTGTCCTCCTTCAGATCGACTTTTTAAGCTTGTTACTCTTGGGATAAGAACTGAATTGGGTAAGTTAATGTAATTTTTCATGCGTACTTTTTTGTACGAAACTTTTTTATGTGGGTTGCACATAAATAAACTAGTATCAACTGACTAATTACATTATAAATTGACTAATTAAACTAATATAAATTATATAAATAAGAATATTTTATGCCTGTATCATATAGCTTTATTTATAAAGACTTTCCGACTTGGTATTTGTTGACTTCTTAAGTATGTCATTAAACTATTCTTAGCAGAATATCAAAATAAAATATTGTCTAGCAATATTTAATATAAATTGTAATGGTTTAAAAGTGGAATTATTGGATTTTATTAAATCATTAAAAGTAGCATTAACTTTTTTAACGGATTCTCAATTATCTTGCTGTATTTATTACCCACATATCTTTATTTAATTTGCTGGTCATGCTTAAAATAAAATCTTGGCTTAGAAACTACAAATATTTCTTTATGAACAAATTTTATTTTTATCAAATATTGTATCATGATATTTATGTAAATCATAATATGATTTTTGTGTGTCTATTCTGTAAGACAGTATTTCCCAAACTATTGGCATATGTATATCCCTTTTGCAATAATTCTAAAGCTCAGTTCCCCTCATAAAAAAGGGGGATGTATTTTAATAACAATCAAATATATTTGTTTTTTTTGTGACATACACAAAATAACACAAAATGAGAAATAGAACTATTCATAGTAAAATATAAATAAAAGTTATATTGTATAAATAACATGTATTTGGATTAATAAGAAGGATGAAACTGTTTCTGCTGAGATGACAGATCATCATAATTTTGTTCCCTGATTGTTAATTTGGCATTAGTTCGATATGCGGACTTTTTTGGCAGTTTTTTTCGCGCGATTCTGCGCCAGATTGTGTTTAACCTGATTCCCCCTGTTTTCCGGTTGGGTTCCGTGGGGTTTTCGCTTTATAGCGGATTTTCCAATCAGAGCAGTAATTTTGTTTTATGGGGGGGGGGGGATCTATGGGATTTTTTTTCAAAACATCCTTTTCATCTTGGATTTTCAACTGTTCAGACTAAAGAAATTTCCGGACAAGAATTTACTGCCTTATTTCTTAATATTTATAAAGAGCATTTATTTATTAATAATATTAATTATTTATTATATTTATTTAATATTATTAAAATTAATAATATTTTTTTCATGTTATTTATTAATAATAATTTAATAGTATTTATTAATAATAATTATTTAATATTAATTATTATATTTATTAAAATTTATTTTTAATAATTGATTAGGTTGCATATTCTTTCATTATTAGGTTGCATTTCAATTCTTTTAGTATTATTAACTTATTTTTTATTCCATATTATTTATTAATATTTCTTTTAATTACTGATAAGTTATTTAATTATTGCTTAGATTGACTTAATTCTGTCATTTTTAGGTTTATTTTCTTTTATTATTATTGTGCCTTGATCCATATTATTTATTAATATTATTTAGTTATTTTTTCGCATCCATATTATTCCAGTTGGATTAAGTTGACTATCAATTCTTACATTATTATTATTAATTTACGAAGAGGTTAATTTAAATTTTAAAAACCTGCTATGGGGCCGATTCACGACTACTCGGCGCCAAGTCAGAATCACGTGACGAGTATACAAACATTTTCCCAGCCTTTGCTTTAGTGTGTAACATTCCTATACTTGAACTGTTTATATCTTCTTTATGAAGTTTATTTCTGAAACTTTATTTATTTTTATTATGATTTTGCATTTTCCTTGTTTCATAATTAGGTAGGAATTAATTTTCGTAATTTTTGTTTTCGTTTAGTATATGCCATTTGATGTTAGTGTGCGAAGCCAGCGATTACTTGCAGTGTTTGTTTACATATATTTAATAGTCCTATGTTATTTTTTTAGTATACTTATATTTAGTCCTTAGTATTTTTTTGGTAGATTATGTTTATTTACACACAATAATGATTTACAGTATAAAATTGAGACTACTGAATTTGGAAAAACTTATCATAGGTTTCCAATTACTTATTCATAGATAGTGTATCACTCCATATAAATTCATACAATAGTTCAATATCTAAGAAACGTGTGTAGATATGAAATGATCCCATTTTGAAATATTAATGTTTATACCTTTCATTGTCTGATTCCCTTAGTATTTACCAGCTACAAATGTTTCATTTTTTTAGAAATGCTGCCTCTATAATTTCTATTATAGAAGACCATGGAACATTTAGAAACATGAAATGCATGTAAACATAATTTTGGAAATGAATTGATAATAGGATTTGTCAGTAATATGGATATTTTTGTTTATTTAAAAAAATTATATCTATTTCTAATGTTTAAAAAGAGGTTTATACTTTTTGAGAGCAGAGTGTATACAATAATATTTGGTTAATATGAAAGTTTTTGATTAAGAATTAAGAATTCTGTGATGGAAATGAAAATGCTTTTAACATCATTTAAAGCTTTTGGGTATCTCAAATAATCTAGTAATGAACATTTGATACATTTTATAGTCTGACTTCTTTTGTAATTATTACCCTTCAAAAGGTTATAATTTTTTTGGAAATACCTGTCTTTAACATTCAGAAAGAAATGAATTGGACTTTTTTAAAAAAAAATAAATTAAGGAACATGTTTAGGCTTTTTAATAAAATTGTTTTATAGTAGAACACAAATTAAATTGTTTTCATGAAAATTTCTCGTATACAGAAGCAGAAAATTCTTATTGGACAAAGTTTTATTTAATAATCATACTCATTTTAATATACATAATTTATTGACACTTAATTTTAACATTACATCAACAAACCATTTCATAATCTGCTGTATAAATCAGACTCTGTGAATGTAACACTATACTATAAGGACAAAGAGAGCAAATCGAGCCAATATTCAAATTGCATAATATCTTATACAATTATTAAACCTCAATTTTTATATGTTATTGATAATATCTAAAAAATTCTCTAGAAATCTCTTATAAATAAATAGTTTTTTCAATTTATTTACAACAAAAGTGTATTAAATGTCCTCAACCTAAACAAATAAAATGATACAGTAAAAAAAAATTTAAGAAAATCATCTCCTAAACCACAGATTTTATAATTTAAAAAAGGTCAAATTATGCAGAATTTCTAAAATTTTCTCTCACTTTATGTATCTTATTAGGTTTATGACAAAAAAACTTACATTTTTAAACACCGCCAAATAATTAATAATAAACAAAAAATTTTGAAAATATTTTTTTAAAGGTTTTTGTGAATTTTATTTATTTTGATTTGAACACTATCAATATTAGTTTTATCAAATTAATGCTTTTTTTTCCTTTTTCATATACATTTACAAAAGTAAGATCTGAAAAGGTCTTTTCTTGTTTACAAAGAAATTTATGGCAAAAACTAGTTTTTTAATACATTACTGACGACAAATTAATTCCCAAATAAATAACAAAAGTTTCAATTGAGCTGAAACTTCTACACCGAATAAAAGTTTTAAGACCTAGATATATTTTTAAGTTCTCATTATTCCATATTAGATTACTTCAGAGCAATCAGCTCATAAAGTAAATAATGAAATTATTCTTTTCTCTTAATTGATGTAACTGATATTCTACAGCTTCACAAAAAATGTGTACATAGTAAAAATACCCACAAAAAAAGAAATTTCATAAAAGAGGTATCTTAAAATTTGTTGCTTTTGAAGGGGGGGGCGAGATTTTATTCTCCTCAAATTAAAAAAAAATGCAATAAATTATGTACAATAAGAGAAAAAGGGAAATAATGTTTTAATTTTTTTCAAAGGACAAGTAATTGGGTTGTCTGTTATTTAAAATTAATTAAATCTATAAGAAAAAGAACCAGCTGTGTTAAATATATCACACATAGGAACTAGAAAGCAAAATCAGGATACTGCATAACATTTGTATAGGTTATTTACAAAACTTTTCATAGTATTTTTGAAAAATTGTATAGTATGGGTTCAGATTAAATGAAATATCACAAGAATTTTGGAATTTCATATCTTAAAAACTGGCAGAGTTATAAAATCCACTTCTACACACAATCAACTTTCTAAATTTACATAAAACAAATTAGAATACTGAAATCATTAACTTATAGAAAGTTTTGAATAAAAGAAAGATGTATAAATGGCAATGTACAAACTATTTTTTGTAAAATATCTCGATAAACTTTTTTTTATCATGTCCTAAAAATACATATGTACCTGTATAACATTTACCCATATAATACTTGTATAACATTTGTTCATCATAACTGTAAAATCACGTATTAAATACTAAAGCTTATTATATTTATTTTTAAACCACCTTAATTTTCCTTACATTAATTTTTATTAATAAATCTTTATATGCATATACTTAAAACTACATCTAAATAAGGAGGGTGGAGGGAAACACATAAAATTGACAAAGGGTTTTCATTTTTTCAATTTCACAGTAATTGCAAAATTATAACAATCTGTTCTTCTAAAATAAAGCATTAGTTTCTGTTTTAATGGAAATATTTGATTTGCTTACACTGAAAATACCAAAACTTAATGCATACCTATTTCTATCAGTTACTGTTAGTATAGTGTTAAATATACTTCAGTTCCATTTCATTCAAACTTAAAACATATTTGGAGAAATGTATTGACATGTTATTTTGTTATCACTGATATGCATCTAAAGTATCCTTTTATATATAATTATATTTATACTTGAAAAAAATGGAAGATGAAATGACATCAGGAAAAAAGATTAAAAATTCTTGCTCTGAAGTTTGTTTTAAAATATATTAATAAAGTTTTTAAATAAATTTTTTAAAATCATTTTCAATTTAACAAGTTACCAAAGTTTATCATGAATAAATTGAGTCCCATTCTAATGAAAATCACAATTTGTATTAATTGTAAGCAAGATTCTTTTACCAGGGCAATCCTAAATTTCACAAAACTTCTCATTTCCCCAAATTATGCATGAGCAAAATATTAATTTATGTCAAAGTTTCTCTATAAGAAATACTAAATCAGTACTTGTACCATTCCAAAACTTGGAACATATGTATTAAACTGCTGACTAATTTCGCCAAGCAAAAAGACATCCAAACTTAAAATAAAATTATATCACTATTATTATTACTGTGTTCAAACATGAATCAGGAACAGTTTCCACTCTTGGCTGTATATTGCAGCATTTGGTGTTTTTTTTTATTTGAAGAAATTGGTCAGATATTATACAATGCTATACAAGTGCCCCAAATTTGCCCTTTCAACATATGTCACACAAAAATATCAGTGATTTTGGACAATTAACCCCTTAACAATAATTTTGAAAAAAATTCTCTGAAATTATATTTTTTACTGAATTTTTTATGAATATAGATTATTGCAAACAACAATTTGTCAAGTTATACATTTAAGGGTAAATAAAGAGTTGAAAAAGGTTATATTAAAATTCTGAATATTGCCACTGTTTTTAGAAAGTAATCATCCTACAGAATCAATATGTAAAGTCATACTTGGTTTCATGATCCTAATTACCGATAAATATCATAGAACTGATCTAAATACACTTCTTGGGTCAATATTTGTAACTAACTCAATGCAACAAATTTATTCAGGACAAATTTATAAGCAGGATAATATCAATATACATGAGCCTTTTAGACTTTAATACTTATGTAAAAATTAAAATCCCCAGAATATTCTTATGCTTAATAAATTTCAGCTGGGGTTGCATAGATTTCTTTAACACATAATGTTAATATTTCAATAACAAGTGTATAGTCTTTATATGAAATTAATCATCAAATTTTTGAATTTTACCCGCATATTTATTATTCATAGTAAATAAAATTGTACATCTGTGTGGCAAATTTATACCAATCAAATTCTGAAAAACAGATATTGTGTTAAGAAATCCTCTTACCACATAATAAATAGATACCACACAAATATTTTATAATTTTTTTTTTTTTTTTTTTTTTTGTAAAAGAATTATGGATTAAAAAATGACTTTTTATTTTAACCATGTAGGAGAGAACAGGACTTTTATATTCAATATATGCACACAAATTTATATTCTATAATACACATATTCTAATTAAAATTTTTTTATTGCCTTAGTTTTTTATTACATTCAGAATTTAATTATCAATAAATTATATCTGTTTACTAAAATTGTAGTGCACATAAAGACTTTCAAAAAGGTTTCACATAATTTTTTTACATAAAATTTTACAAAAGGTAATTTTTATTTCTAATGTTTGGAAGTGGTATTTGATTCTCATCAAGTATAAACATTAGTGAACCTGTAGTAAATTAAGATATTTTTCCATTTCTGTAGTGAATGCTTTTCGAAATTTTTTTCCCCATGAGAATGTAAAATTATTTAGTAAGATACATTACACATATAGTACTTGTTTTTATATGACATGTATGGTTACATACCAGATTTTGGTATTCTTATTTTAGATAATTAAATACAGAAATATCTCTATTAACTACTCTGAAGATGTGTGAAATTTAAGGAAACTAAATATATATGTTATCTTTTTATGTATGCTCTCAGTATAATTTAATTTAAAATAAACAAAAATTTACTTTGAAGCATTTACATTTCTGAAGACATCTGTCCAAAATTCTTTTAGAAGTTTCTTTTGTGAACACAAAAATTGTAGGAATCTCTGTTTTAGCTGGCGACGATTTCTAAATGGTTGGTATTGAAAACAAGCATTCAAAGTTGTCAGAATAAAATAACTAGCGAAGAGATGGTTTAAAATCTTTATGCTTCATCATTCTGAATCATGTTTACAAAACACTTGAATTTATACTGGGATATTATAAAAAAAAAAGATTTTTTTCCCTTCAATCATATTATCTTTTAGAGTGATCGAGCAACCATATATAGTTAAATACAAAATTTTAGTGGGTATAATGCAGAAGCAAAATACTCGTAGCAATAATAAACAAAGTGTTAAGTCTGAGTTAAGCGGGAAACAAATGTAAACATAGTCACATGCTATCCTCATCACGTGATCGTGATGTCACATGAATTGACCCCATTATATACTTTTAAATATTGTAACCTGTTCCCTCTAACCATGGGACTATTTGCAGTGTTTATCCCAAGCATAAAAAAGTTCTTTCAGAAACAGTTCCTGTTTCTTTTTCTAGCAAAATGGTCACATTTGGGGGAAAAAAGGGAGTACTTAATCTTGATTTTGTTTATGAAATATGTAGGAATGAGAAACTATTTTTAGATTTTGGGAGAGAAACTCGTCTGATTAAGTTAGAATTTTTTTTTACTCCAATTGCAATGTTCCGATGAAGTTTGGGAAGAAAAATTCTATTTTAGATGGTTAATCATGGATTTGCAGAAATTCCAGGAATAACAAAGTATGTGGTTCAACTAAAACCATACATCAGGGCTTGTGGTTCAGTTGCAGCAAACTAAAATTAAATTAGATTTTTCATCTCACTTATTTGATCATGGGGATCAGAACAAAACAGACCAAAGCTTATTTTTATTTATCTTCTGGTACAGTTGCTGATTGGGGGGCAATTTGTCATTAAAGTCATTCTATATTATGTGGAAGTCGACAAATCAAATTCAGTGGGTATTTGAAAGTGTAAAACGAGGATCAGATAAGCTATTTTTAGTAGCAGTACACAACAGATCTTGTGAGACTCTAGTCAACACTATAAAGAAATGGATAGAGCCTGGAACTATGATTAAATTACATTAAACTGACATTAAATCATAGCCTTCATTTTGTAAATCCAGTAAAGAATTGTCACATAAATACCATAGAGTGAGAGTGAGAGAATATTAACGTCACACTGATTAGCAACACGAGGGCTTTTGGCGACGGTCCGCGTAATTTTGAACCATGGTCAAGTGACGCGGACGACACCTGAGCTGGCACCCCCTCTCCTAACTGCCACACCACACCAATGGGAGGACATTTGAGCTCTCGACAGATTTAACGTGCATCGCTCCCCTACACGGCAGATCTTTAGTGGTACTAGGATCGAACTCATGACACGCTAGCCATGATCCGATGCCTAGACCACCGCGGCCGTTACAAATACAATAGAAGGCACTTGGAAGCATGTTACAGATTCACTCCCTACCTGCAATAGAAAAATAGATTTAAAATTTCATTTGTGGCTTTATATATGTTTAGAAAATTGTGCAAACAAAAGAGAGTGGATTGTTTCAATCAGTTTTTAGAAATTGTTAGGGACATCGAATGGGCTGAGAGGGATTTAGGTCAAATTCTTTAAAAGGGGAATTTAATCAAGATTTTTATCATCTATCTTGCCAACAAGTGATTATTTTGTTCGTGTGACAGTTTATTATGCATCAAATGCTGCAAGGTAGGTTAATTTCATTTATATTTCATTTATTCAATCTAAACAAGTAAGATATACTCGTTATATGAAATTTTATTGCTTTAATTTTAATTTTCCTTTGCTTTAATATATACATAAATGTTTAGTTTCAAGTTTCTCTTCTAGGCTTATGTAAGTAAGTTAATTTTTTTATCTTATTTTATTCCTTTAATTTTAATGTTAATTTGCTATAATATGTTTCTCTTCTAGGCTTAATGAGGTAATGATGATAAATAGAATAGTTTGTTCAATACTATTATGAATTACTTACAAAAATAGATTTTTATTCTTAAATTCAATGCAGTATTGCTAAAGTAATCATTATACTATTTACATTTAGTTCTATAAAAATTTGTCCTTTCACTACTTTTTTAGTTTAATATTTAAGAAGGAATTCTCTCTTCTATACCCTTTTAGCCTATTTTCCAAAAATAATACAGCTTATTTTTATGCTTTTCCTTACTAGTATTAAAAAGAATTTTGCCATTCATTTTTGAACAAAGGGAGTCAAGATTAGATCGAAGACGGGAACTTCACTTTTGTGAAGTTTGAGCAAATTTTGGCGATTTTTCAAAAAAGTCCATACATCAAACTTGTTCCATTAATTTTAATCTGTGATGCAGTTCCATGTTGAATAGTCTATTCCTTTTTTTTTTAAACTTACTGTGTGTAAATGCTGAAAAAGCAAATTCACATAAATATGAAGTTGGAAAAAGTAAGATGTGTGTATCTTAGAACTTTTTCTTTTAAAACTGGATACACATGTTGCACTTGTAACCAGAACTATATTAAAATATACATACCTTATATTTATTTTTCAAATACACATCCACCTGGAGAAGTTACTCACTATTAACAAAGTAAGTTGTCACTGTAAGGACGTGTGGTATATTCCCGCCATGTCACACTGGACCATCTCACACCTCACAAGTCTGTCTTGATTTGACTCATGAGAACGTAGAATTAGGCACAGCTAAGCACCGTGCAGTGCAGTGCATATCCCCACCAAACTCCAGTGCAACACATATCCCTACCAAACTCTTCTTGTACCCCTGAAGGTACATGCATCACACTTTGGGAAACACTGTTGTAAGATGATCCCAGATTGTAGGAATTTTCGTTACTATTCAATTAATTTATCTGTGGAAATCTATAATAGATATTTATGATTTAAATTAAAATATTTTATCTGGTAACTAACTTGATTTCTTTGCATCAAATTCTAAGGAGAGTGAAAACCAAGTTGAACAATTTATTTCACAATTGTTAAATGTTCATAAAGCAACATTTGGACCAATAAAAGCACTCAGAAAAATCTTTTGTTCAAAATCTGACAAGTCAATTCTTTAAAGACATCATTAGGGGTAGAAAACAGGCAGTATTTCAGAAATCTACTGGATAAAACAGCCTTAAATCAAATTTAAAATAAATAATACATAAAAATTTGAAGTTGAAAGGACACCCTTCTTTCCTTGAATACAGAGGACAATTCTCTTCAGGGAACTGTCAAATCATTCAGGAAAAAAGCCTCTCAGATTTCCACCCTTAAAGACCTACCAAGTGTCATCCTTGGTGACTATGATAAAACAGAAACATTGTATGATTCTCTGAAGAATCAATTTAAACTTAATAATATATAATTAACCCATGCAGTAATGTTAAAATTGTATAAATTAATGATTTTAAGTTCCTTAAAAATGAATCTTAATTTTTTTGTCAAATTTTAACCTCTGACTTCTTTTTCACCTGAGAGATATATGAATATATTGCATAAAAAGTTTTTAAAAAAAAATCTCCTGGTAGGGATGACATAACATTTAAAAAGCTTTCATTCTTAATGATTATGGAAATAACATATAATACAAAATATCCTAAACTTAAAATAACTCCTGAGTGCATTGATTGTTTCGATTTTAAAACCTGAAAAAGATCCAACTCTTATCCTCAATTACACTACTCTATATTTTAAGTAAACCCATGGAAAAACTAACATTAAATAGACTTAATGAATACTTCTTTAATAATGTTTAAATACCAGAACAGCATGGCTTTAGGCCACTCCTCTCTACATCACACCAACTAATAAGAGTATTAAACAAAAAAAGAGTGAAATAAATACACTGTTATAGTCTTTCCTAATATTAAGAAGCATTTGATTGAACATGACACCCAGACCACATTTTTAAACTCATCAAATGCAACACCCCACCTCCACAAATAAAACTAAATCAGCTCCTACCTTACTGATAAAAACTTCTGTAAAAGTTAATTAGAAGCTCTCAAATCTCGGACCTATCCAAGCAGGTGTGTCCCAGGGTTCACTTCTCAGACCTGTTCTTTTTAACATTTATGTGAATCATATACCCACCACTAAACCGTTACTTTGTTGGCAGATTACATGGTAATACTTTTGCCAATGCAGCCTACATCTTGCATATGATAAACAAATACCTTGCTGCCTGGAGAACTAGTTGTCTAAGGAAAAAATTGGGCTAAATGCATCCAAAAGGGAGGCTTCTTTTTTTTTTTTTCAATCTACAAAATAACTGCTGACATTTTTCTCAAAAAAAAAAAAAAAATCCCCCTGTTTTTAATACATTAAATACATAAATATGACTTCAGATAAACAGCTCCCTTTTGGAAAGCACATTACACATATTAAAAAGAAACTTAAAGAAGCTACTTATAAATTATACCTGTTAATTTTGCACATATGTGTTTTAAGTAGACATACCAACTACTTACCTGTACTCTTATCCTCAGTCCAGTTCTGACATATGCCTCTCATTTTTGGGGGACATGTTGCAAGAACTTTAAATAATTTTAAATAAAGCTTAAAATCTCATATTAAGAGAGATTGTAAATGATCAAGGATTTATGAAAAACTTGGATTTTCAAACTGTAAATAAAGTTAAAACTCTCAGATATGTTATTACTGAACAAGCTCATTGGCATAGCTAGCCCAGAGGGGAACCCCATATAAAAAATTCTGTGTTCTTAAACAGCTCATTTTAAATATCTTCCTTTAAGTAATTTTAAAATTGTACATTTTCTTACAGTAATTCTAATGTGAAGTAGTATACTCTTCTCTAGAGGAGGAACACCACAAATAAAACATCATCACCATCCAGTTTAAGGGAGAGGTTCCCATCTTTTATCGCATTTGGAAGTTGATAATGTTTTGGAGACCTGTTTTCCTTGGCAACTATTCATTTTCATAATGATTAGGCAATTTTAGAAACAAGTCTATACCAAAGCTATTTCATGTTGTGAGAAAACCTGCATTTAGTTCCAAAATTTCCAACTTATAATTTTCCTATTATATGTGAGAAATTATGTGTGTGTTCTTATTTGTATGTATATGTGTTTAAATATTTATATTATAATATAGATATGATTTTTCTTAACTTTTAGATAATAAGGAACATGATGCTATGCGTGCTGATTCAACAATAACAAATGTTGGTATTGGTATAGACCTTGAATATGAAACCGAAGGTATTTTTTAGGGCATTAAATTTTTTTTGGATAATTTGTATTTTTCATTAATGTATAATAATCTTTTTACACTAAAATTTTGATGAGAGAAACTAATTTAGTTCTCATAAATTATAACAGCTTTGCTTTAAAATAAAACAAATGCTTCATGACATTTGAATTAATTTCATAATATATTTGAAATACAAAGTGTATATGATGTGTATTGCATACATATTTATTATCAATATTGGGAGTAAATAAAATAAAGCTAATCCTTTTTTTTTTACAAATTAACTTTCATTTTTAGTTAATGGCATTAAAAGTATAGATGATTTTCAAATTCTTTAGCAATCCCATAGTTCTAATTCAAACTTATATTTATAGTAGTTTTAATTTAATTTTATCTTCAAACTATTTAGAAAATTTTTGGAAAATAACAAAGCTGAGAAACTAACAGTTAATTAGGAAAGAAACTTGGTGCTTTTCTTTTAGTTGGGTGCTGGGAATAAATAACCAAATGTTGCTACCTGCTATACACAAAATAATAGATTTCATTTGTGTACATCAGGAGTGTCAAACTCACAGCCTCAAATGAACATTTTTGTGGCCTAGCCAATATATCGGCCCACTATAGTATAAAATAAAATTTTAAAAAAATTCCTCCAAAATAGAAAAGATAGTAGCAGAGAGATGTGAGGTGTCAAGACATTTTTCTTGTTCTTGTATATGTGTTTATTACAATGTATTATTCGATATAAACCTACATTTCTATGAATATTGATTTTTTTTTGTGGCCCACCTAAAATTAAACCGTGTTTGTGTTATCCAAGTTAACCTTTGAGTTTGACACCCTTGGTGTACATCTTGAGTGTTATTAAAAATATCGACTTGGTCAGATTTGTATCTGCAATCTTTGGCCAGATTTGTGCCTAGCAATATTTGGTCAAACAATACTTAAAATGTATTGCCATAAATACATTCAAAGGTAATTTTCGTGCATGTGGGTACCATAATTAATGTAATATTGACGGGTGAAAGAGAAATCAATTTGAAAATTGAATTTATTAAATTAAGTTGAAAGATGAAAAATAATGAAAATATCAGAAAGAATGAAAAAAGATAAATGTGTGTGACTAGAGCATGAACTAAAACAGGATTATTTTAATTAATTAGAAAATCGTTTGAAACTCAAGACTGTATTTTTCATCTGCTAAATGATTGGATTTTTTTTTACAGCCATGAAAAAGTGTATATGATAAACCACTATAATTGTGTTTACATTGTTAAGTAACCTGAGAGCCACCCACATTGCACAGTCATGCCCATGATGTTGCAATGCTTAAATACTTTACTATGAGTATAATTCACTAGATATTTCATTCCCAAAATTTTGGACTTTTTTCTGTGTTTTTTATTTTAAACGAAACATTTAACACACACACAGATATATTACTGTTACAGTTTAAAATTAATATACTCACCTTACCTAGTGAATCTAAAGGTTTTCTTATTTGTTCCTTTGAAACACATTACCAACAATATGCTCATTAATGAATTCCAAATCATTATAGTACAAAAGCATTTCTCTAACTTTAATAAACTTAATATTATGTTAGATACTTTAAAACATAGTGTATTCAAAGAGATTTTAATGATATTTAATTGCAGCGCTGAATTTAAGATGACCAAAATATGACTATCAATTAATCTATATATTCAAAATAAATTTAATTTGAACTATAGATTTTGATAAATTGCATTGATTAGCTGGTAATTTGGGTTTGCAATCCTGTGTTATATTTTCAATCCTGGAATTTTGGGTTTACATCATCCAAATCCCGGGATTAGAATTGGAATATTTATGAAAAATGCTTACTCATTAGCATAGTTAAAATTATATAATCCAAATGAAAACATAATTAAAAAATTTGTTGAATATCATTATTTATTGAAACAAATCAAAATAAAACTTAATTCATCATTAAAAAAACAAATAAAAAATAGTACATAATGAAATTAAAGGAACATTTATTCATTTCTTGTGTTTCTGTAAACATGCTTTTAAAAAATGCATCTCATCCAGTGTTTCATCATTCAAATAGCTTCTTATTTTTGTTACAAATTGTCTTGTTGAAGAAAATACTTGTTCAGACTCTTCACTAGTAGGCTTTATCGTTATTGAATAGGAATATGTTTTTTCCAGTTCATCAGGTTCAAAAAGAAGTTCCCTTTTGAATTTTTGATGATAGTGTCTCAAATCTAATAGGCTGCATTGGTGCATATCCCTCTTTGATAACTTTATATAGTTTTTCTGCTTCACTTAATGGTTTCTGTGTACAAATTGATTTAGTTATTGAATCCAAATATGAATCCGTTTCAAGTGTTACCTAGTTTGAAATTGAAGTTCTACTTACATGAGCTGTTAGTAATGCAGCAGGATTTGAAGTGTCAAGTCTTTCAAGCAGGTCCACTATTAATTTACAGCAATCAATTCAAGAATTAACTGTGACAAAATCTATTCTTGATAGGTTGCTTACCAAACCACTTGTTCACTTGTCAATTTTAATTGTTAACTGAATATTAAATGCAAAAATTTAGAATGTATCGAGTGGTCTATTATTCAGAGTTTAAAATTGTCTCATTAGATTATTTTTTCAATGTATTTATCAATATAAAAAATAATTTCACAAAAAAAATTCTATGAACATATTTTATAAGATTAATTATAAATTTTATAAAAATAAAATTAGAAAATTTTGATGAGAAAAAATTTTTTTAAATATAATTGAGACAAAAATTTAAAATTCCGAGATTAGTATTCTAATCCCGGGATTTGAAAAAGCATTGGGATTTTGGAATCCTGGGGCTGCATACCCTACTAGTGATGTTTATTTCATTAGTTTACATGATGTAACTGTTTTAAATTCTCTTTTATCTCTTGCCATATTACCAAGTTGTGTTGAGTTGCACAGGAACTGTTACTATATTCTTCTATTAGATTTACTTTATTGACTTTGCTTCTTTATTATTTATCATTGATTTTATGAATGCATATATAATTTTTCAGTTCAAATTAAATATTTTTTAAAGTTAAATTTTTTTTTTTTGTGTGTGTGTAACAAATATAATTTAGAAATATTAATGCTTTTATTTCAAGAATATCTCTTAATGTTTTCATTCTATCATTTGCATTCTATACTTATAAAAATTAAATTGATTGATTTTGTTTAATACAAAATATCTCATATGGTTATAAATGGATGACAGTCTTTTTTGTTGTTTATAGCTTCTGTATATGTTTTATGCTAAAAAAATAATGAATTTTTTTATTGTTCTTGTTTATTCTTTCTCATTGTTACATGATAAACATTTATTTTGCATCTGCTTCTATGTAAAATATTGTGAACTGCTTTATGAACTTATTTAATAGTAATGAAACTAATAACAGGCTGTTTTTATATGAAGACGCATGATCTTTTCATTTGTGCATGGATTAAATGCGCAATTCTTCTAATTTTCATATGTAATTATAAGTAGCAACTGAGAATATTGTTCATTTGGTGAGCTTATGAAAATATTTTACTTCATTATGATTATATATTTATGCTTTTATATATGTTACAATTTTATATCATTTATCCTTCCTTTTTAAGCTCCTTCTTTGGCTCCTGAACCAGCTTTGTATGAAACTTGCTATGTTACCTCTCATAAAGCACAGTGTCGTGCTGGAGCATTTAGTGCTGATGGTAAAGAACAGTGATAAAATTGGCTTAAAATTATTAATTATTGAAATATTTCCAGATTTATCAAAAAATGTATAACTAATTAAATCTTTTAATATTTAGGACAACTTGTTGCTACTGGTTCCTTTGATGCATCTATCAAAGTAATTTTGCTTACTTTTATTTTATAATATTTAGTTATCAAGTATAGTTTAATCTTTATCAGTTTAAATTAAGTAATATATTCTAAATTTTTGATACCTGACATAATAAAAAAAATTTAAAATATTTTAATTATTTAAGATTTTTTAAATTTTTTGAAGCTTAATTTTAGTGTTATATCTATGAAATATTTCTAAATGGAAATTAGTTTGAACGTTTAAAAATTTGGTTTGGGAAATTTTATTAGTATATATATTAATGTTTTATTTATGATTTTGAGTATGCAATAACATTAATTGCCATTGCAATACCCAATTGGTTTTCTATTCTCAAAGACATAAATACTTTGATAGATACTGGATGTGGATCGTATGCTTGCAAAAAGTGCAACTCCTGCTGATGTTGCTGCTCAAGAAACTACACAACAAAACATGGAGACCCATCCAGTTATAAGAACATTATATGATCACCTTGAGGTGAATAAGGTTTTTTTTTTTTATTCTATCAAAAATATTTTTAGTTCCATATTTAAAAAGTATTCCTGTTTACTTGCCTAATGTGGAAAATTTTTTGAATTTTTCTATGATTGCACAATATTTTTGCTTTTTACCTTTGTTTTTATTGAAGTCATTGATTTCTAGAGTATTTTTATGGATATTAAAATGGCAATGTATCTTAAAATTACTTTGTTTCATTTTGTTGGATTGAAAACTTTTTATTTCAAAGTTGAAAGTTTCCATCACTATTCATTGACTTTAAGTATGTAATTGATTCAATCTAAAAACTCTTAGCTGTGGCTGATTTAATTTTGAATCCTCTCATTTCATTGTTACATATGACACTTTTAGTCATTTTTTTATTAAATACCTATCATTTTGTTTGATTAATAATTTTAAAAAAATGTGAAATGGAATGACAAGTTCTTAAATATTGTAGTATAAAGATTTGCATGGATCCGTGTTCATCAGTCTCAAAGAGCAAGACAGTTCTTCATGGGCGAGGGAAATTTATTATAAGAAAACAATCCTTAGAAATGCAGGATACAGCCCTGGAATTCACTTAATAAATCCCAGAAGGTCTTCACATCTACTACAGCATTCAGATGTTCTCAGACCGACCAGAACATCTGCTCATGCACTTCAGTGCCCAAGGTCATGAAAACTGAGATGGGCACAGTTAGCTTGGCCCTCATGGGCTGTTGGGCCACTGAGTTTTGTTTAGTTTAGGGTGCTAAATCAAAGAATTATAAAGGATGTCTCAGCATGAAAAATCTTTGAGCAAAAAGTGATTGGGGAATAAGTGCATAGTCATGTAATTAATTACAACTGATATTTTGATTGAATGCAGGGAAATTTAACATCAAACATTTAAAATATTTAAGCTTATAGTATATTCTTTATTTCCATTGTGAAAGTTGTTTTTCTTTTTAAGATTGTACTCTCTATACCCAAAAAGAAAAAAAAATTGCACCCAAATGGTTTTGACCAGAATCGGTAAAATTTGTTGAAAAGGCACATCTGCATTGGAGATGTAAATTATCACATTTTCTGTCCCGCTTAAGCATGGGATGTGCATAGAGTTACTCTAAAACATAATGAATGCTGGGTCATAAAATGACATCTAAAACATTTCAATTTGTGCAGTTTTGTTGGTATGCTTAAAGCTAAAACAATACAGCATATAGATGGCCAGTATACTTTTCTGGCCTAAATCTGATCAAGCATGTTGGATAATGTTTTGCAGTGAGATTGATACCTTGATTTACTGTCAGGGACTGAGATTGTACTTCTTAAAGAGTACAAAAGTATTCCTCAAAGTCTTATGGTTAATCTCATTGCATGCATGAAAACAGTTTGCAGCTGTTTGAGGAGACCACATACTAAATTAAACAGCCTCTATCCTTTTCAGACAATATTTTTTTTTGTCATTTATTTATTAGCAAATTGTTGCCCTGAAGCATTTTTTCATATTCTTTTTATTATTTCAAAGAACTAAAGCTCCCTTATTAATTGCTTTACATCTTTCCTGTAAAGCATTTTAATGTATATATATGTATATATATATATATACAGTTGAATTTCTATTAAATGAAGTCACTAAATCCTGAAAAACGTTATGTAGAAAATTCATTATATAAAGATTAACTTTTAATATACTTTATGAAACTCATGAAACAAATATTAAATTCACAAAATATATATTATTTTAGAAAATAATTATTTATACATTTTAATATCTATTTGTTTTATATTTTATCCATCAAAAAGAAATCTGCAAGGGAATAAAACATTGTCTAGGAATACACCATATTTTTAACTTTGAAAATTAATTTTATATAAAAATAAATGAGTTCTAATGACATTTTCTAACTTTAAGCCTACAAGTAATATTAAATGTGCATTATTTTGTAACCAGTAATTTTAAGCATGTATTACCACTTGTGCCCTTAAACATAATTTCCGATAAAATCTGTTACTTTTGTTTGGGATTTTGGTTTAAAAAATTAGGGGCAATTTTATTACTCTCAGTGAGTTTAGGGTCCTGGTAAAACTAGTTCAAGGTCATTGATCACCATACTATGTGTAAAAAGAGAATAATTTGAAATGTCCTAAAATAGAGAGAAAAAAAATAATTGAATTTCAAGAGAAAGTTTAGTAAGTGGAAAATGCACTTTGCTATTTTGTGATTTTACAGAGAATAGTAAAATGTTCTTGGTTAAGGGAAAGGTTCGCTAAATAAAGAGATTTGCAAAGTAGAGGTTTGTAAAATGGAGGTTCAACTGTATATATATATATATATAATATATAGATAAATGTTTTTATTAAATTGCCAGAAAAAAAGATGTGTATTTAGAATTAAAATTAAAGCAATGAGTTATTTAGCAGAATAAATATCAAGAAATTGAACTTAACTGCTGTATTAAAACATATTTCTAGGACTATTTAAAAAAATTTATTAGTTATAAAAAAATTCTAAATTGTTCATGTTTAAATATTTGTATGCCTTATGTTAAAAATAACACTACTTATGGACTATTGCAACTATTTTGGAAATATTGGCATACAATCGCAACCATATTAGGGAGATTGATTAAAATTGCATGAATTCGAAAAATAGAATATACTGACAGGAATATTGAGTGCATAATTGAAAAATAGTGTGTGAAAAATAATAAGTGATTATAAATAATAAAAGAGAGAACAACTAATTTTTATTACTCAATCTTATGTTTTTTATTTTATTATTAGTTTCATATAATTATTTTAGCATTACATAATAATAATTATATTAGTATTAATGTATTATTTATAAGAATTCAGTAACTCCCACAGATTCATATTTTAGTACTCGAGCTTGTCATATCAACAAATGGTGAGGCTTAGAATGGCCGCAAGTAGAGAAATATGTCATAGGGGTTGAATTGACCGATGGTTGCTAATTCAGCTTAAAAAGTCAGAGTTGCTAATTTGCTGTATTGAAAGTCAGCACGGTTGAAATAGTACATAAGTGCCAAAATAACTTTCTTTCTCACCCTATAACACTTCATAAGTAAAAAAATAAATTTGAAAATTCATCATAATTGCTACAATTGTAGTATATTATTACTATGTACATTTACAAAATTTTCCTCTTTTACAATTTACAAAATAAAATTAAAAGATTTTCAGAATTTATTGATTAGGTTAAATTTAAATTAATGATGAATTTTAAAAAATATTTTGTATGTGTTAATTATGTAATTTTTATTTATTTGCCAATGGTATTTTATTAGGAAGTGACATGTTTGGAATTTCATCCTACTGAACAGATTTTAGTTTCTGGAAGCCGAGACTATACTGTCAAATTTTTTGACTATTCAAAACCTTCAGTAAAACGAGCATTTCGAACTATTCATGTAAGGTCACTTTTACTTATTGAAATTTGCTTAACAGCTTATTTTTATAGATGTTAAACTAATTTATATTATTTGCTGGAATGTTAAAAGTGAATTATTTCTACTAAAAAATAACTGTTTGAAATCGAAAATATTTATTATAAATTAGCAATCTTTATTACTTTATAATTAATATTTGCTATGGCCCCATGTGTGTGTTCCAATGGTCTAATTGAATGCTTTGTAATAGAACTCTTACCATGTTAGCAATAATTTGCATATATTTTTCTACATAATGATGAACAAAAATGGTATGTGTTTAATGGGTTGTTTGTCAAACTACATGTAACTTATAGTTTATTATGTACCAACTAAGTATCTTGTCAATCAACATGTTAAAGGTATTATTAATTTTGTGTTGAGTTTTATAGTTAATTTCTACTCTCCAAACAAAAGATAATATAATATGTTTAAGTAATTTTTAATTTATTTTCTTATATTCAAAAAGCCATAAAATTTATGTGCATTCTATTGGATGAATATTTTAAAAATAGTTCTGTAATTCATTCAAACATAGCATATTGTATACCAGTTTTCTAGCATTTTGAATTTGTATTTATAAATGTTTCATAATTCAAGGTCAGATATATTTTTTTACTTTAACCTTATTGTAACAAATTAGTCATTCACTTTTTCTTTTAATTTTTGTTCATTTTATATTTCATTCATTTATGAAGCATGAAAAGTGGAATTCATTCAATATTTGAATTACTGGTGTATTTCAATATCATGTACAGCTAATAAGAGTTTGTGTATATGTGATTAAAGTGGATTTTGCGAATATAAAAATATATTTTATAATAAACAATTTTTTTAATTTCAAGTATAATTATGTTGCTTTCATTTTTAATTTTCATTACAAATAAAATTTTCTAGCAAATTTGTTATATTGAGATGATTACATTATAACTCCAAAATTATTAAATATAAAACTCTTAAAAAATGTTACTGCATGCATAAAAATAATTAGCTAATTGAAGGCTAATTTTTTAATATCTACAATACAACATTCCTTTTCGAACAAAGAAAAGTAGTTATTATTATAAACTATGAAGTTATGTATAGCAAAGATATAAAAAATTATTACATGACAAGAAAGGCTTATATTTTGAATTGTATAATCAATAAACACACATTAGTAGCTATTTTTAGTTGGTGTTTGCCTGCTTATTTTATTTTTCTTCATTGTAAAGTTAAATAAATATACTAAACAACTTATTTAATCTTTTCTTGAATCTGAAGTGCTTAAAAATTTTTTTTCTGTTGGGGGGGGGGGATGTTATATTCCTCCATTCTTGCCTACTTTAGAATATGAAGTGTTATATTAAAAAGTAGTTTAGGTTTGGACCTACTTTTCATTTTCCTTATTGTATCTTAACAGAAAATTTTCTTTATTTTTTTAATAGGAGGCTCATGTAGTTAGGTGTTTATCTTTGCATCCTACTGGAGATTTTATTTTAGTAGGAACACAGCATCCTGTTGGTACGTATATTTTTGCTACAAATTAGAACTTTAAAAAAATTTCTACCCTTAGCCATAACATTCCATGTTAGCATTTTTCTTTCTTTATTTTTAAGTTAATATTCTTTTTTTTTTATAACTGAATTATTTCAGTCCGCTTGTATGATGTCCGAACTAGCCAGTGTTTTGTTAGCGACCAACCAGATGATCAGCACAAAGCTCCAATTACTATGGTAATGTTTTATCTTTTTTAACAGTTTTTGATAGAAAAAATATTCATTGGATTAGCTTTATTTTCAATAAATACATTAATTTTGATTTTTGTTAATATTCATACAGGTTAAGTACAGCCCAAATGCTAATGTATATGCCACATGTTCAAAAGATGGAGATGTCAAATTGTGGGATGGAGTGAGTAATAGATGTTTTAACACTTTTCCACAAGCTCACGATGGAACTGAAGTTTGTTCTGTCCAATTTACTCGTAATTCTAAGGTAAATAAATTTTTGTTATATTCTCTCTTTTGTGTATTTTTAATATTTCATTTTTTGAGTTTCATAAGAATTACTATTAAAATCTTCCAGTGATAGTAATTAATTCTACATCCAATTTTTATAAGCCTTTTGCTGTGTTTTTTTTAAAAATTTTCTCCCTATGTGTAATTTTTATATTTATTCAGCTGCCAATTTTTTTAGCATCAGTGTAATTTTTTAAAAAAAAAGAAAATTAAAAGAAAAACACTTAAGTGATGTTTGAAAAATGTTTCTAAATAATATTATAAAACACTAAAGAGTACTTGGGGTTAAACATCTTTACCAGAATAAAAAGTTTAATTATGTTATGAATGGTATATTAAAATGGGGTTTGTAAAAGTGATTGCATTTTTGATGCTTTTTCTAATATACAGTCATCGGAACTGGTGTCAATGTTAATAGCTCAAATTGACCTAAATTACAATGTTAATAGATTAATTAATTTTCACACATAGTTTAAAAAATTTGATTTTAAGAAAACCTGCTGTATAGAAAGGCTAATGCTTGTTAAATCTATCAAAACTCAAAGTCCACATGTTTGCATGGTGTAGAAATTTGAAGAATGTGGTGCCAACTCTAGTGTTGTCAATGTCATCCGACCAAGGTTCAAAGTTATGAGCAGATTGTCAATTTCAAAATGCTTGTGCAATTTCAAAATGCAACATTAATAAAAAATCAAATAATTTCTAAGAAAAATTTCCTCCTTATTTGTGTTGATTTCTTTTACCTATCTCATTTTTTCTTAAAATAAGTTTAGTTTTTTTATGTCCTACAATTCCTCTTAAAAGTTTTTGAGTAATTGTGGTTTAAAAATTGTGCCTGGATAGGATGTGTGGAAAATAGATTTTTTTAGATGCAAAAATCATAGGCATGCATGTCATATATTTATGTGGCTTGTAAAAGATCCCTTGAGTATCAATTTGACTCTCATACTCTGTAATATTTAGCATCTGACAAGAGCTTGAATTAAAATTAGTTCAAGTGTTAAAATTTGGTAGTGAGTGCTGTCACTAGATGGTGCCACCATGAAATGTCTCACATTATTGAACTTGCCTTGTCTGCAAATGCTTAATTGCTAATATGCCGCCCATTAAAAAATATATGTATCCCTTTTGTTTAAAAAGTGTATCAAATGTTCAAAAATAAAAAATGTTCTACTTGACATTTTTTAAAGTTTTTCATCAAAAAATAGATTTTTTTCTGATTTTGAAAACATAAAAGATACTTTATTTGAAAAATATCCAAAGAAATATAAATGTAAAAGGCATATTTTTAGGCTTTTTCTCCCAAAGCTATAGTAAAAATGAAATCCAATTTGGTTCTGATAATGTATTGATGCATAATGAAAAAGTACCTTACATATGAACTGTAATCATATTATACATTATATGAAAATCATTTTTGTGTGTTTTTATTTAAAAGGAAAAAATAGTTATGTATTTTATTTTAAATTTGAGTTTTCCTTTTTTTTTTGAAAAAAGATTGTAATATCCATTTTTTTTATAATAAATTATGGATGTAAAGTGTTACATTTTTTTCTTTAAGAAAATTATACCCTTTTTTGATATTATTGAATGTTTAATTCAGAAATTGAGTTTGAATTTAAGCATTACAATTATTATCATCATTTTCTGATATGGGTTTTTAAAGAATTAGTTTAACATTTGAATAAAGTAGATAGTTCACATTATTATGTAACTTTCCATTACATGTCATTTACATTTTATTGAAACTTTGGATCCTTTTGAATCATTAAAAAACATATTCCTTTAGTATCTTTTAACTAGTGGAAAAGATTCACTAGTAAGACTATGGGAATTGTCAATGGCAAGATGCTTAATACAGTATACTGGAGCTGGATCCACTGGGAAACAAACTCACCGTAGTCAAGCAGTTTTTAATCACACGGAAGATTATGGTAAGCATCATTTCATTATCAGAATGATTTAAATATCAGTTCAAATTGATAGATACAATCTTGAAAGTATAATTTATCAATAAAATAACCTATTAAATCGAATTTTAATATCATTAAATAATGTTATTGCAACATGAATACTTTAATACTACTTTATTAAGTATATTTATGGCATTTAATCCAATGTATCAATAGTTATTTTAGTTAACTTTGTCGTCTACAGCTCTAGTAACTTAAAAAGGGCATCTTCTTTGATTTAAAGAGATGAAGAAAAAAAATATATTAGTGTGTATGCAAGATTGATTGAGCAATTTATGAGACATCTGTGTATGCTAAAAGCTCTTGCTTCCTCGTGTCTGATAAGTAAATCCTATTACTTTTGATGTTTATCTATGTATATTTTTAATTTTTAGTTCTTTATCCTGATGAAAAGACTACTAGTCTTTGCAGTTGGGATGCCAGGAATGCTGAAAGGCAACGATTGTTATCCCTTGGTAAGGCCTTTAAAAAATTTATAAATATTGGAGGGGGAGGGGTTGTGTGCTTCTGTTCATTTTTTAACTTTATTTATTTTGAAAATAATTCCTGTTTTAAAAAATACATATAGTTTTCATTATTACTCTTTTCTACTGTATTCCTAGTTTTCTTTTATTTAATACATAGATTATTTATAATCTGTTATTAAAGATTTTAACTTTAAAAAAAATTGTTGTCCCAACATCTATTTTTTGCCAGAGAATGCTGCACACTTGAATCACTGGAACTATGCGAATCAGAGTCCTATATAATAAATGAATGAATATGGACTAATTTCTCTAAATTTGATCTTAACTTTGAAGGTTTCTCTTCAGTCACAAATCACTAGCTGCATTTTTCAAAAGTTTTAAACACAGAAGAAATTTAGGTAGGTTCAGGTTGAATCATTTCAATCCTCAGATTTCCCTGATATAACATTTTGAAGAAATACATTCATTTGATAGCCTTTCAGGGGTGCACCTCATTTATCAGAAGTATGTATTTCCCTTGTGACTTTGTAAATGGCTATTTAAAAAAAAGTCTTCTGGTTCATTCGGCAGTTCATGAGAACTGGCTCTGGTATATAAAATACATCAGTATTTCACATTCTTCATGGTGTGTCACTGTACAAATTGCAATAATTTCAGCAGCCCTTTCCAAATAATGTAACTAAGCAAAAAAAAAAAGTCATAATTTGGTTTTATCAAAAATCAATAATCTGCTATGGCTGCTCATTGTGAACAAATTATGCTCATGTTATATGCATGGAACAATCAGTACTTATAAATGTAATACCTGGGTAAAGGAAAACCTTAAGCCTTCACTGTAGAGTCCCATACATACACCAAACATTTTTGCTTACAATTTTACTGTTTTCATTACTGTGGTACCTTTTCTTCTTTGAAAAGTTATATGCACAAACTATCTTGCTTAGTTAGCATATCAATTCATGGAGCATACCAGGTACAATTTCTACTGGAAAAAATACCTTTCTTGTTGGAACGTGATGCCCTTGACTGATTGACATTCATGTAAGACCAGACACCTTTTCATGTTGCAGGATGAAAAAGCAAAGTACAGTTAATCAGTTGTCACTGTGCAGATAAATGACCCCTTGCTCTCTAGACTTTTCTGTTGATTTTTGATTCGTGGATTATGCCATGCATTGTATTAGCCTATATTTTTTAGTGCAGTTAAAAAATGCCATTTATAATGAAATAACTTGCATCAATTTAAACATGCGACATGGGGCTATTTATAGTGTTTTCACTTGGTGTAATAGAGGACACATACAACAGAATACTGTAATCTACTTGACTTACTACAATGTTGTAAAGTACAAGTAACTATTACCTATATGTAATCTGTGTGATTATTCATGGGATTCTGATATTTGCTTTTGTGTAATGTTCTCTATCAACAAATACGTGAACTTTATTCTTCTTTTAAAAACAATCATTTATTGTGAGAATTAACAGCTAATTGGAAAACCATATTAAAATAACAAATTTTTTCAATTTTATAAATTCATCATCATCGTATCTGGCAAGACAGCCCTTTGTGGGCGAGTGTCTTCCTTTGAAAATTTCTCCAAAAGGATCTCTTGTTTACTTTTGTTCTTCAAGTTTTCTAGTTTATAATCCCCAAATCTTGTTTTCAATTTAATTCCACAGAGTCTTCCCATTACAGCCTTTATCTTCCATGCTTCCAAATTCCAGTGACTCTGAACTGCTGTACCTTTTTGACAACATTATTATCTGACATTTGAGTTATATGGGCCATCCAATTCATTCTATTTATTTTTATGCATTTAGTGATGTCAGGTTACTTATAAATTCTATGTAATTCTCAAAATTGTATCTTGTAATTTTTTAATTACCTACTAGTTTATCTCGCATATGTGTATAAATAAATTTTATAATGTGTGACCTAAAAATCCATGTACCGTAATTTCGCGCATATAGTCCGCGGACTATCTGTGTTTAAAATGTGAATTTTTGAAGCTGCGGACTATCCACTAGTGCGGATAATACGCTGATTGTTCACGGTTAAAATCGTTGAAATTTAAAAAACAAGGTGTCGTGAACTGCCGATGATCAAATATAAAAAAAGCGCAAGATTCCAAGAAAACAATCGTATGTATCGATAGTAAACCATAGAGCATAGTGCAGAACGAATTAGTAGCTAGTAGAGCTCCTAAAATCCAGGCTGGCGCGCTAAAATGTCCACCATCCGATCGGGATTTATAAAAGCCGGGATTGTTAGTGAAAGCGAGGAGATCACTGACAGTGAAGATAGTGATGCTGAAAATGAACTTTCGGACACTCTTCCCAAAAATATATTAGAACTGTTTAATTCTGATACCGATGAATCGGACTTTGAAGGTTTTCATTAATGTAGTAGAATGTGTGATTAATTAATATATGATTAATTAGTAAGCACTATTTTTTATTTGTATTTAGCGTTTTATTTCTGAAGGTATATTAGTAAGGAAGTACTTTTTTTCTATTTATACTTAGTTCTTTGTTTCTAAAATACATTAATATTGCCGTATTAAAATAGCGTAATTTCGGACGTATAGTCCGCGGACTATCCGGTGGTGCGGACTATCTGACGATTTTTGAAATTTTTTTTATATAAAATCGTGTCTGCGGACTATACGGTGGTGCGGACTATACGTGCGAAATTACGGTAATGTTTGTAAATCCAAAACATTAATTATTTTTAATATTTGCTCTAATGTTTTATTGCATATTGTATGCATGTATTTCAAAATTCAAATAACAATTGAAAATGTACTACCAATTTATATTTATTAACCAATGCATTTTTTTTTTTAAACTTGACCTGTGAATATGATTGTAAATGATTTGTTTTTTCAATTAAAAACTTTGAAAATAGATATGTACCTGTATAAATTCCCTTTTGTATTATCTTTTTGTTTTACTGAAACTAAGCATGAAAGAAGTCAATACTTAAGTTTATTCAAAGACGTAAATTTGATTTTTAGGGGGAACGAAATCTAAATTGAATGACTTCTTGAAGTATCTGATATTCATTTATTTTTAAAAAAATGTATTGGCTTAGACATTTTGTGACAATTTTATACTGATTACGTTATTTGATTAAGATTTCCTTAAATTCATCATGGAAGGGATATTTTTAAATTATATTTCACTTAAAGATTTTGTATGTGCAATTTATTTTTATAAGAATTTGTTTTAATTTATTACAGGACACAATAATACTGTTCGTTACATTGTGCATTCCCCTACTGGACCGTCTTTTGTAACATGTAGTGATGATTTTCGTGCAAGATTTTGGTACAGACGAACAGAATCTGGAGAGTAACTTATATGGAGTTGAATCATGTTATATTTCATGTATTTTTTAATGTAAGCCTACACGTATGCTTACTAGGTTTGTACATTATATAAAAGTGTCTCATACATTTCATTTTATCTTCTTAATTATCATCCATTTCATGTATAAATACTGTTATATTGTTCTAAAAATAAACTTGAAATTGGAATTCCCTCATTTTGATTATTTTACATAAATTTTGAACAACTAGCTTCAGAGTGAACTATGAATTTGTAATAAATTATTGGGAAATATACTCATACATAATAAAAATTTATATATTTTCAAATTTATAAAGTTTTTGTTATAATATTGTTACATTACAGACCATGTATTCTTTGAATTTCATTTCTGTTCAAATATAGTTATGGCTGAATTTCATTTGCTGTCAAATGTAGTTTAGCAGACTCGACAGACTTGTGTCTGTTGTATGGTCTGTATGTTTTAAGACCTACAGTATTGAGGAGCTGATATATGTTAAAAAACAGTCAAAGTATTGATGTAGTATGGAAAATAATTTGTCAACTCTGGTGCCATCCTTATCATTTGACCACGGCTCAAAGTGTGATGATAATAAACAATGAAGTAACTCATTCAGTGTATAGATAACTCATTTAATATAAAAGATGGCATATAACAAACTTTTAACACAAAAAGTAAGATCAAAATTTATGGGGGTGTGCTTTACGCTGGGTGTAAAAATGACAGCTTTTTTAAAAAAAAGATGAGCATAGAAAAAAAATTAGATTTCTACATAGATCAAAATAATGTTTATTTAGAAGAAATGACACCCATAATGAACTTAAAGGGTTTTTGTTATAAAAGCATACTATATTTTCCTAAAGTTTGGAATAATACCTCGAATAAATTATTTCGAAATATAAGAGCATGTAAATTTCAGATTTCTTCATAAAAAAAGGGAGTGCGTGTTATATGGCGAATATACCTAAAAACTAAAAAACACAGCTTGAAAGTATAGGTATGCATTATACACTGGATTTTACGGTAATTTTTATTCAATTTTCTGTACAAAATGTGTATTATAGAACTGTATCAACCACACATGACAAAGTTTTAGTTATCTGGATACATAAAATTTAATCAGAGAAATAGCTTCTATTTAACCAAAAGATTTTGAGATAAATGAAAGAGAGGAGTATTGCATTTGATAAACATAAAATAATGGTACATTGTATCCATTTTTTTTGCTTAAGAAAAGAAGATTTGCATTAATTGATAAGAGTGCAAATTTGTTATAAAAATAAAAATGTCAGTTAACTCTTGTAATTGGTTCACATCTGAAGGCTAGTATTTAGTGTATTCTATTAATGAATATTGTGACATTTATTTTATCTTTGAACAGCGAACATGTACATCTATTATCTTAGAATTGCTTATGTTGCAGATGTGATGTTTATGCTTTATGATTGTAAAAGGTTGTAATTTTCGCTATCTAACATGCACTCATCTAAATGCATTGCTTTTTTTAAAAAATCTACAAAATATACTGAGAGAGAGAAAAAAACACTAGAATTGAAGCATTCTTCTCAAATAAATCTTCATTGTACTGATGTCTGAGCTTGTGCTATTATGCTGTTCTATGGAAACTACTACTAAAGTTCTTAAATGAAAAAGTAATGTGCAGTCACACACACACAAGTACACTGCTGGTCACCATAAATGCAACACCAAGAAAGACAAGAGATAGCACAACAAAATTTATTGTGTAGATAATATGTTGATCAAGTATCAAATGATTAAATTTTTAGACTTCTGTGAAGTGTGGTTCCTGCCAGAATCAGTAGCCAGAATAGCCACCATTGTTGGAGATCACTGCTGCCACATGCCTCGGCATTGATTCAAAGAGACTTTGGATGTGTTCTTGGGGTACAGCAGACCAAGCAGCTTTCACACGTTGCCAATATTGATCTGGTGTGGCAGCTGGGGGTGTAATCTGGGTCAATCGTTGAGCAACCATGGACCACATGTTTTCTATCGGCGAAAGAGTAGGAGAGCGAGCCGGCCAGGGAAGCAATTCAATCTGGTGATTGACATAGAACCTTTGGACAATGCGTGCTACGTGTGGTCGTGCATTATTCTGTTGAAGTATGGCTGTGGCCAAGAAAGATAATCCACAATCTTGGTAGGCCACTATCCTTCCTCTGTCGAACTCGGATACTTGATCAAAAGCTGATTGCTGTTTTGTACGAGACATAACTGTTCGTTTTTTGAAAAAACCACAAGAAAAACACAATTGTCGAACTTGAAATCGTCGAAATCTCCAAGCCTTAGATAGCGCTTTGAGGTGGCACCACAGGTGTGCGTGATGTGTGTCTGCACTGAAATTCTAATCATTTGCATATCTCACCTCCGCTAATGCATGTTGTAAAGTTCCTGTTATTTGCGTGCTTCCTTCAAGGTGTTGCATTCACGGTGGCCAGCAGTGTATTTTGCAATATACAAAACTTGTTACATGAAAGGACCATTTTTACTTTTTTATGTAAACATATCAATGCATCTGATGTATTAGATAGTTTTCTGTGCTCCAAATAAAATGTCAAACTTTTATTATTTTTTAAAATTTGTGAGTCAGATTCATATTTTTTTATCATATTTTATGGATGGGAAACTTTAAATATTTGTTTAAAGATGTATATTCATAATAATAGTCTATTTTATGAAAATTTATTTTAAATGAAAAATATAATACTTAAATTTGTTCCTTTGTGTGAAAAAATGTAGAAGACACTTTTACAGTTTTCAAACTCCTGTACTACAGTAGCGAACAGTTTGAAATTCTTATAGTTTCAACTTAAAATCTTATAAAAAATGAATTATTTCATGTAATGTAAATATTTAGAAAAATATTTAAAAATGGCACTGAATTTTAAAAGAAGGAAATGAAATATCTTTAATATTTCAAATATTTGCCTTTAACTTTTGAAAAGCTACATCAAACATCACAGTATTATCCACACACAATTGAGGATTTTCAGGACAGGATATCTTTTACACTTGAGAATACAGCATCACACATAAGGATGTTTCACTGAGAGGCAAGTATTTTAAATTCTCATCTGTTATTATAAGTCTTCAATATTCATTTATAGTGTATATTGATTGAAATTTATTTGATAAATGATGCATTCAAACAAGAATCTTTATACAGTGCCACAGATTTTCTATTGGGCTTACACGTGAGTTGGGCATGTTTCTTGACTCGGAATTCCTTTAATATTTAACAACTGTTTATATATCTTTGCTTAAAGGCAAGGAATTGAATCCTTGTGGAAGCAGAAAAAATAAGTGGAGCATGTTATTGGGAAATAGAATTAAAAATGTGATGGATTGGATCTCAAAGACACACTCATATATTTTGTAAGTCTCAAAATAACCGTCTTTGCAATAAAAATATCAAAAAATAGTTAAATGCGTTGAGTGATTCATTTTAATTAGAGATATTTAATGTACTTGACTCTCAAGGAAGTCGCTATGCTGTTATCCTCGGTTGGTAAGTTTTAGTAGATTCATTCAAGATCATTATCCTAAGTCCATCACTGTGATTTTTTTCATTTATCTTTCTACTTGCACTCATCACAGACTAAAATTCTCATTTCCTCCTCCTCCTCACTTCAGACCTATTTTAATACCCTGGTTTCCAAAAGGTAAGGTGCAACATGTTTTTCAAAGCTCGCCTTTAATAAATTGAAAGTAAAAAAGCTTTTTTAAAACAAGCTTTTATTTAAACACGCTAAAAAGAATAAAATAAATTTTTCTTTAAAATTTTTTTACTATCGACTTATAACGTCATTACACAATTTATATGATATAAAAGCTTGTCGCAAGTTTAAAGCACTCTTACTTACTTAGTTTGAAAATTTTAAGAAATTGAAATCAATCAGATCAAGTTATTTAATTTACTTGTTTATCTGCAGAGGTAAATCTCGCGACAAGCTTTTATATCATATAAATTGTGTAATGACGTTATAAGTTGATAGTAAAAAAATTTTAAAGAAAAATTTATTTTATTCTTTTTAGCGTGTTTAAATAAAAGCTTGTTTTAAAAAAGCTTTTTTACTTTCAATTTATTTTTCACTTTTTAGTTATCACTCGACAGGTTTCTTAGTCTGTTCATCTCATTCAACGCATCATTGTTGCTAGGTGTTAGCCGGTTATTTTCGAACAGTCGAGCTAAATGAATTCTCGCAAAAAGAGTACTAGACGAAAAACACAATTTTTTCTTAAATCCTTAAATTTTAAGCAATTCTTTCAATCTTCGTACAGATCATGGGTAATATTATCCTACACACGAAAAAAAGTTTTATGAGATTTTCTTCATAAATGACGAAGTTATTAAATATTAAAATGTTGAGTATTTTTTGAAAAATCGTAAAAAAAAATTTTCGACATTTTATTTTTTAAATGACTGATTCTAAAAGAGCAAATCATAAGCTGTTTTAGTACGGAATGTCGATTCATTTAAACAAAAAAAATTCATGCGTGTCGATTTAGACATTATTTTCATAAAAACGCATCGATTTTGACTTATTTAAAAAAAATCGTAAGAAATACAAATATTATTTTATAAAAAACATTATACCGTATCGGGACGAAATAAATGATCTTTCCGATTCTATAATTATTTTTTGTCTGAGCTTCATAGATTAACCTCTTAAGCGGTCAACTTTTTTGACCAAAATTTTCCCCAAAAAAGCCCATTTTTTAACTGCATGTAACTAAGCATAATAATTAACAGAACGCGCGAAAATGGAAGATTTTTATTTTAATCTCCGGTTTAAAATTTTACTCACCTTTTTTTATTTTATAATTTTTGAACACAAAAACCCTTAAATGTTTGCTTTTAATAAGTACATTTTGCGTACTATGAAGAATATTTCACATACATCTTAAAATATATTTTCTTCCATTTACCAAAAAATTTCATGTTCATATCTCTTTTTCATACGATTGATAGGATTTCATGTGTGTGTGTGCATATTTATATGCACACACAACATGAAGAATAGTTTAACACTAAGTCTTATATATTCCAATGGGGATAGAGATAATATCGACTTCTTTGGATTATCTATACATTTTCCTTTTTCTTAGGCAACACATTGTACATTGCCTTGTAAATCCCTATTCTTTATCCAATATTTTCAAGAATATATATTCTTGCCTTCAGTGAAAAATTCTCACCTTCACCACTACCAAAATTCTGAATGAAGAGTAGTACAGTACCATGGACAAACTCTCTCTCTCTGCATCTCCTAAAGACACACTATACTAATAACCTTATTATAGGAATAAAAATGTCTGTACAAATAAAATATAGAAAGAAAAAATTTCGGTGCCTGTACAGCGCACGGGCAAACCGGTTGTGGCTAACTTTCAGTAGCCCGTAAGGTGTACGGGCAAACCAGTTAAGGGGTTAAATTTAGAATTTCTATAATACTCCATCTCAGTTTAACTTGGCAGCGTTGAGAAAGGTATACAATGTACCAATCTACTTGAAAAATAGCTCTACTTTTTTTGTTTTGAATTTAAATCCAAGAAAATAGATAGAAATTTGTAAAAAAAATTGCATATGTTGTAGAAGTTAGATTATTTTTACATTGTAGAAATGTAATTATTTTTTAGACAAAGTTAATTAATACAGTCAATAGCGCAACGTTATGAAATTCCAGTTTGGCTGAAAACCGATTTTCGACGCCAACTTTTGTCATTGTTGTAACAATAAAATTATTACAACAATGCAGATATATCCAAGTTGGCGCCCAAAATTAGTTTAACGTTTTTAATTAATATCTTTTTAATTAATTGCAATATCGGAATATAAATGGTCAAAACATGCATTGTCATCCAAACTAAACGTGTATACAAAATTTCAGCTCAATGGGAGGAAGATATCAGCTTCAAAATTGAGTTGCAAGATTCCACCCGAACAAATTACATACATACACATACATTGTAAGTTAAATAAAAGCTTTTAATAATTAATAATAAAAAGAGGGGCAGTAACAATAAAATTCATTGTTTATATGAATAATGGTAATGAAAAAAAAAAAACTTTAAGAAAATCCATACAAAAAAACTATAGCTTTTACTTTTGCTTTAGAGAAATGGACATTTTTATAGGAGTAGGAGAAAATGTGCGGAAATCAAATTTTTTCGCGCATTGGTTTTATACATGATTGCTGATTTTCAATAGTTGGTCATTTCGTTGACAAGATCCAGATGAGTCGCAGTATCTAGCAGTCATTTATCCAATTCGTTAAGATGTTTAAATTAATAGAAATGAGGTCACCAACTCATACTGCAAGATGTCTCCTTTTGGCTTCGATTGCTGTCCAACGACCAAATGGCGTGAAAAGTACAACACTCTGCGATATGCAAATCTTTAATATGCCAGCGCATTTCAGCTACGCAAGTAGAAGTAACTCCATTTGCAGTTTGAATAAAAAGGAAGATTGTATAGTAGATCACATTCGGAAATCGTGTAGTGGGTTCTCGCGCGAGTTTTTCTTTTAACTAAAACCTTTTGGGATATTTCAACAATTTGGGAGGGGGGAATCTTGAAATTTGAGAACTTCGCCTTGGGAGGGAACCGTAATGTATGCAAATAGGCGCTTTTATTTAAACAGATGTAAAGGGAGAGAAATTATCAGAATAAGCGATGAAAAATGATAATGGATTCTAGCGGTGAATTTTGTAAAGTTGTTACTGGTTGCATACAAAAATTCACCTAGGAAAAATTCCTGAATAAACTCACCAGAAGACAACAAAAATCTTCAGGAAAGCGGAACAAGGACTTCCTCTAAAGATACGTAAAATTTATTTTAATTGATAACCACCGCACGCACATAAATGTTCGGGAACTTCTTGAGGCCCTGGACCCCTACATAAATGCAGGCCTCCTACGACTCTCAAAAGTACACAATACATAGCATATGTTGTCGAATACTCGTACAAACAATAACTCGAAACAAATAAATGTGCACGATTTACAATCAGACAAACCGACTGCCACCTTCTGACTTTATGGTTGTAATGATGGCGAATGCTGTTAGGCCTATGCCTATACATAGACGATACATGTTACCAGTTGACATATCGTCTGAAATTCCCACTTTTTCGGAAAATGCAACTATAAATAACATTTGAAAATTGAAATTATTCGAATGATGATCATATTAAGGTTGAGTCGAGAACGAGACGAGGTTCCGGGCCCAGTTGGGGCATGCTTTAAGACGTCCCTGTAAATATTTCTTTGATATTTTCATTGAAAAAAAATGTATTTACATTGAAACCTATATAGGTCTAAGTATAATTTCATTCTAACGACATCTACCGGATCCGATCCATCACAGTCGCATTCAAGCTTTGACTGTTTGTGTAAAAATTGTCTTATGCCATACATAAGAGAGAATTTCTTCTAGCATTTGTCAGAATTTTATAGCAGCCTTACCTGGCTGTGTATCGTTTGGCAATACTATGGCTTGTGTTGATAGTGATTTCATGAGAATATGAAACAGATCACCGTCCACGAAGGCCATAGAAAAGACATACAGAATTTCAGCGACGCTTGGGAGGATAGACACTTTGCCAAACGGAACGTCCATAGCACCACAAATAGTTAACGTAACAATCATTGTTGCGACTTCTCTTGTAGTAATGTATCAGAAAAGGGCTTTTGTTTTTAACTACGATTCCATTTCGTCTTTTAAAATGAATCCTGGCTCTGCGCACAGCAGGGTGTCAAACTCGCGGGGCGCATGCGGCCTACAATGAACATTTTTGCTGCCCGGCTAATATGTCGACACACAATAGTACACTCAAGAGCCAAAACATTATGGCCATCTGTAAATAACGAGTTGGCCCACCTTTGGCGCGCAACACAGCTTCAACCCGCCTTGGCATGGATGCTACAAGTTCTTGGTAGATGGCCGGAGACAGATTGTACCAGATGTTTAAGCAACGGTCACGCAAATCCGAGATATTGCAAATTGGTGGTCTTTGAACTCTGAGCTACCATCCCATGACATCCCAAATATGTTCTATCGGATTGAGATCCGGTGAGTTAGGTGGCCAACGCATTAACTGGAATTCAGCATCATGTTCCTGGAACCACTCCAACACAATTTTAGCATTGTGACAAGGGGCATTGTCCTGTTGGAACATTCCATTTCCAGTTGGAAAAACAGAGGCCATGTAAGGGTGCAACTGGTCCGCAATGATGTTCAGATACCCTGTAGCATTCATGGTCTGCTGTACCACAACCACGGGTCTCAGTGACATCCAAGAGAACGTCCCCAAAGCATAATACTGCCTGTGTATGACCTACTGTACATTGAGGGAGCAACTGTTCGCCTGGAAGACGCGCATCCTGATACGGCCATCGGCGTGATGAATGACAAACCGTGATTCATCTGACTAGGATGAATCACTCTCCCACTGATCCATGGACCAGTCGCGATGTTCCCGGGCCCAGCGCAAGCGCAGTTGGCGATGACGCTAGGTCAGCAAAGGAACGCAAGTGGGACGTTGGCTGCGTAGCCCCATATCCAACAGTGTGCTCCGATACTATTCTACTTGACCCTGCATTGTATTGGGCTGTCAGCTGAGCCACTGTCTGGCTCCGGTTTTGCTTTACCATACGAGACAGTCTCCGACGACCTTTTTCTTTGATAGCGTGTGGACGTCCCACACCATGTCGTCTACTGCTGTTTTCACCGTCATTCATCCAATTTGCATAAGTACTAACAACTGTTGATCGCTAACAACCCACGAGTCGTGCAGTTTCGGAAATTCTTGTTCCGAGACCTCGAGCCATTATAATCTGCCCTCTATCAAAGTCGCTGAGATACGCAGCCTTTCCCATCACACACAGAAATAAGTGAATGAATGATTCTTCAGACTCTCCAGCATCACTTAAATACCACTTCCACCTGATCACGTGCCTTCCACGTCATCCAGGCGAGTTCATTGCAAAATGTAGGGGTGGTCATAATGTTTTGGCTCTTGAGTGTATATAATAAAAACAAAAACATTCTCCCGAAATGGGAAAGATAGCAGAGAAGAGATGTCAAGTGTTATAGGACGTAAACATTGCATTTTTCTTGTTCTTTTATATATGCTTATTATAATGTATTGTTCAAAATAAACGTACCTTTTTCTATGAATATTAATTATTTTTAATTCTTGCTAAAGTTAATTCTTGTTTACATGGCTCAAGCTAGCGTTTGAGCTTGACACCCTTGGTGTACAGCATCATGATGAAGAGTACATATCCCGGTTAACTCTTGTTCAAATAGTCGATACGTTGGACATATGCTCACATATTAAATACGTGAATGTGTCCTATCTTCGAGACCTCCATGACGCTTCCTTTCAACAAGATAAGGAATGAACACATGTTGCCTATGCTGCCCTGATGTTTCTCGATACGAGGAGCTTGACCATTGTCCTGGTAAGTATGTTCTTCCGATTTCCTCTTTAGAATAGCTGGCAATGCTATCCCAAAAGACTGGTACGCTACCTACGGTTAATGAATTTTGGTTCTGGGTACTGAATTCTGAAGCCGCAAATTTAATAATGTCTTCCCCTACATTACATAGTATTTATGATTAATAAATAAGATTATATGGTTTTCTCTCCTTTTTAGTATAGCATTTTCAATGGTCAGTAATGTAAGAACTCGATAGTCGTTAAAAAGACATCTTTAATGACTCACAATTTTCATCGCAGTTAGGTTAAATTAATATCACTGCTAGTATAGTTATTTAGAGTATCTTTTTGTGATCATTTTTCTGAATTTTTCGCCCCTCAGAAACTAATAAGGTATGAATAAGTTTTCAGAGAACTAAATATGAGAGAAACCGCCGAAAACTTTTAAATATACACTGCTTCCGAATGCCTAGTATTGTTTCACGAATAGAAATAATTTTAAAAAATTAAACTATGATAAACGATATCACCTTTCATCTAAATTAGGGGTTAGCAACCTGTGGCATGCGGTACAATTCTCAGTGGCACTCTGCAAATTATTCAATTTTTGAGCGGAGGGAATTTTTAAATTTGCAATGGACCTTATTTGACAAACATCTTTAGAAGTATGTACATTTGCAGAGTTACGAAAAAGTATGACTCTAAAGAGATAAATTTACAGTTCTTATATTTAAATTATTGAATGTCATTTCTGGAGAGATTTAATTATTTCAGAGAGAAAATTACGTGTGCTCTGCATTCCGCTTTGGGTTCTACATATCTAAGTAAAAAAACTTTCCTCATATGAAAAATATACGAGTTCGCAAAGAAATTGTTTAACAACTGAATGCTTAGGATCGTGTCAAATTGAAAGTTACAAATTACACCCCCTGATTTTGCAATATGGAAGTAGAGCGGTACAAGCACTAGGTTGGCATTAAAATTTTTATTTAACTATAATGAAGGGGAACACTAATATTTATGTTTCTTTTTCTTATTTTAATAAATATGTTTAAAAACACATAATATATGTACAATTTAATTTTTTATAATTTTATTGAAGAAATAGTTATATTTATGCTGCTTATTTTAATGTTAGGAAATATCTTTAAATGATGCTACATTAATATATAATAAAACTATAAATCTATATTATTGACCTCTTCCCTAACTCTGCGTGTATTATCGTGGGAATCGAATTGTTTCACACTGAATCATATTGATAGATTGGTTTGGCACGCCACAGCTAAAAGGTTGCCGTCTCCTCATCTAAATGTTCACTGTTAACTTAATTATAGCTAATACTCACATTTGTATTAAAACTAAGAGGAATAAAAAATACGAGATTTGCGTAATCTCACAATGAATTTTATTACAAAAGTCTAAAAAAAGAGATGAATCCAATCTAAGAACTTGCTAACAGTCGTGAAACCTCCATATTGCTTTGGATTGCCACATCCTTGCGGACTTCCCCAACTGACAATGCCTTCAAGAACCCACTTTCTTTCTTTTGAAGAATCGTCTGTGAAGACCATGGGCCCTCCACTGTCACCACTACAAGCGTCCGATCTTCCAGCTTCGAAACCAGCACAAAACATATTCTCTGTTACTGTCAACGGAAGATCAGATTCTGCGTAGCCTTTTTCACATCTTTCACGTGCCACAACAGGCAGAACAGCTTGTTGCAGAGTTTCGGAGTAAGTTTCATTTTCATTCATTCCCCATCCTGTGACCTATAATTAAAAAGCAAATTATGCCATGATGTTAATTCATCATCATTTAATTTGTGTATAGTTTTTGTAATAAATATAAATACCTCCAACTTTTGTTAACGAGTAATTCGATATTTGTTTACCATTGAATAATTCCTGAAATCGACTTCAAAGAGGGAAAGGGTTGTCTGAGGCTACGGGGTTCTTACATATTTATTAGATTTTGACTTATAAGACCCGCAGACTTGAAATGTGGCAATTATGCTTCTTTTGTTGCGTAGAATTCCGCTAAAATTGGGCCTCAGAAGGGAAGATTAAATTTCGGCGTAAAAGATAAATATACTTCCATTTTAAAAACTCAAGTTCTGAACTTTATAAATCTATAGGAATATTTCTCAATTCATTAAAAACTTAATGACATGACAAGATGAAAATAACTTAAAAACAATGTATAATCATGGAACACATTTCGAAACACCCAGAAAAGTGAGTGGTTAAGAACAAATGACTTATATTTTCTTTAACAATATTTATAACAATTTGACGTTATTTAAATTGATGTACATGTAAGGAAAAAAAGAACAAATTTTCTTTAACTTACCACGCCTCTCTTCCCTTCGACCAAGTTATCTCTGGTACTTTGCTCTGTAGGTAAGCAAATGGGCTGTACTCTGCTATTTAGCTGCACAGGAGAATCTAATTGCAACAAGGCAATGTCTGCATCAAACAAACCAGGATCATAATCAGGATAAATATGGATTTCCTGGATCTTTAAAATATAAATGACATTAAAATATGAACTTCAGCTGGAATTTTTATATATGTTTAAAATAATAAAAACTATTACTTCAAAATAATTATTTTTTCATATTGTATGAAAAAGTATGTTGAGGTATTTAAAATTCTACATAAAACGAATGATTGTATGAATTGAGTAGTAAAAATTTATTATAATTTTCTGAAATCGGATATCTTTTTATTGTTGTAGTCTAAGTAAGTATTTTTATGTGTCTTGTATTTTAAAATTCATCATTTGTCGGCTTAATGCACATTTAAATTTTACGTGTAGAATGCACACATATATACAACCTCTGACAATAAAGTTCAGTGAATAGTCCTTTAACATTAACATAGGTGAAATATTAACGAAAGTTATCTTACTGCCCTTCGAAATAGTCACTTCCCATAACTATGCACCGCTGAGATCTGCTATACATGTCCTGGAAACTTTGCAAGAAGTCTTCTTTTGGGATGGAGTTCAAAAGCCTCGTCACGTTTCGTTGGATGTCAGGAATATCGACAAATCTCTTTCCTTTCAAAGCCAGTTTTAGTTGTAGGAATAAGAAGAAGTCTGGAGGATTAAGATCTGGCAAGTATGGTGGATGTTCAATTTGCACCACCCTCTTTTTTGCCAAGAACTGTTTGACAATATTGGCTGTGGGAAGGTGAGCATTGTTGTGCGTACTGGGCAACGATTTGTCGCACGGATTCACGGTTAATCTGCAAATCATTAGCTGGTATGCGCACAGTTAATCGACGATCTTTCGTGATTAATTTCCTCCCTTTTTCAATGTTTTCCTCAATGACGGAGGTCGCCGGTCTTTCGCTACGGATTTTGTAAGAAACACTTTCCCGGCCTTCTCGAAAACGGGCGACACATCATCCTACTCCTAAAGCTCATGCAATTGCCTATGGGCCCCTAAAAAGTGCGGGTTCATAGGCAATTGCCTTCTTCGCCTAATAAATAATCCGACACTGTATAAAGCTTTACATTTGGTTGTTGGATGGTGAGAATAAGGGTTTTGACTGGCTGCCCAGAACGCCCTAAAAGATCTTATAAGTAAAGTGGAAGGAGAGAGAGAGATGTCTAGAATGAGATACAAGGGAACAAGTTACAAAAAATTTTAAAATGATTAATTTAACGAAATTTAGATGCAATAATAAAAATTATTGCGAGAGATAAAGAATTAAGAGGGATAATACGAATCTAGAAGAATTATTCTGACTTTTCCCACTCTAAGATGTTATTCGCTAACTTAAAAGGAAACAGATAATAAAAAACAACAACATATGTTTATTTTAATTCCTGTTGGAATTTTTAAACCTCCATCAGAGAACTTCGTGTGACTTTTGAAGGGACTATTAATGATTTTGTTATAGTTTTGTTGTTGAATCTGAGGATGCTCTTTTATTGTTTTTAAACTATTGGAAATCATATTACATTTGAGAGAACTACGCTTTTTGTTTTCAGAGCATTCATTTAAATATTGCAGAAATGTTCATCAAAAATGTCTTACAGGAACTTTCAGAATTTCAATCTAAACTTTGGAAAATATCAAACCGCTAAACCATCTGCTAATCACCAGTTTTTTTTAATACCGAGTTAAATGTTGATGCAAAGCATTCTTTAATACATCCTTAATGTTTTATTTCAAGTTGATATGTTTTAATAATTCTGGGTTTATAAACCTCACTCTCTTTCCTCTATCAGTTCACTACTGAGAAAGCAAAAAGTATAATAATAAATATGTTACCTTTCGCACTTGAACATATTCATCGTCTTTACTATCTTGCCGGTGAAATTTTCCAAGATAAACCTGAAATTTGTCAGGATCGATTGTGAGAATCGTGCCCGCGTAAGTGACGCAGTGAGCAGCTGTTATAACCCAACGCTCATTTAACAAAGAACCTCCACACAAAAGAAACCATTGATTGTAGTCAGGTAGGTAACGGGCGATTCCAGCTTGCCAAGGCCATTGTCCTACATCAGTCGCATTTCCATTGACAATAAATGGAGAACGTGGAGAATCGGAGCGACCACACACTAAAAAAGAAATTTGCAATATTTTTAATACATGGAGATAAAAGCATCGATCTCTGAACATTTACAATTTCCTTATTAAATTAAATAAACGAGGTACCTCGATATATATATATATATATTATAGTCATTTTGTAAAAAAGAATGGAAACGATTGTTATGGATAGAAAAGTGGCAAGTGTTGTACCATTTTAGAATCTTCACTAAATGGGTCATCTTTTGAAATAACTTGCTACTGCTATGTAATATTTTTCTTATTATGTAGCGTCAAAGTTAGATGACATAATTTTCTAATACGACGTTAATTTTAACCTAAACAGCAAACTATTTGCCTCCATTTGTGACTATGATTAAAAGCCTGACTGTGTAAGATCACTTTAGAGAAAAAAAATCACTGTGAAATTGGGAAATTTGTGATCACAATAGCTAATGATGTGATGGAGAGAGTGTCAGCTTTCCCTATTTTCAAATTATCACATCCTCACTGAATCAAGTTATAGGGATTTTTTTTTAATTTGCCCCAAAACAGATTATGACCCCTTCTTTCCCCTAAGGCCCGTTTGAAGTTAAATCTCGGGACATCCAGGTTTTTTTTCTTGAGAATTTCAAAACTTAACTTTTCGGAGATGTTCTATATATGATATGTATATAGATGAAGAGAAAATAAAATAAAAAATTAATTTTTATGTTAAGTATTGCCACAAACGGAATGAAGTTTAGTTATTTGAGCTTTTTTTTATGGTAAGCAGCCAAAGTAATTTTTGTTGAAATGGAACTAGAATTTTAGTATTTTTCAACATTTATTGTAATGAGAGGACACATACTATATATTCACAAGAAAAAAATGATAGTTACATAATATAACAGGTTCTTTAGTATTAATTTCTTTAAAAAAAATCGTTTGTGTTGTAATTTCTGCGGAAGATAAAACGGAAGACGCGGAGAAAAGCTTGGATCAGACTAATTCAAAGGTTCTGGAAGAGATCTGAGTTAGGAATTGGTGTAATGTTAAACTGTAATTTAGTACTCAGAACTCAGAAATGATTAATCACTATGCTTCTCAAATTTTCAATATTTGCGACTCAATTTTCAATCGGAATTTTCATAGCGCCCTTTTCCATGCAATAACTATGTATCGAATGCAGTAATAATGTACTTTGACGCTAAAGCTACAATGCGACCTTAATTATAAGCCGTACAAATTATCAATATTAGTAAAGTTTATATGTGTTTCTTTTAAGTAATAGATATTTTAAGTAAGTTACCTTCAAGTAATAGAATAACTATTGTGTTACTTTTCCTTTCTAACTTTTAAATTGAAATAGATTGCAAAATAAGTTTTAAATTAAGTATTTATTTCCTCAATCATTCATTTCTATAAGTACAAATATCAATAGAAAAAATAGTCTAGTCTCTGTTGCTCTCTATCTTACATCCATCACAACTTGCATTCTCGCGGACATCTGAGCAACCTATCGGATGTATGTGCAATTGTCTTCGCTTGAAAAAATTTTACTCTGCAAGACAAGCCTGTGGAATCACTAGAAGTTATTGAAACTGTTCTTAATTTAGTAATGATACATTAAATAAACCATACATTGCGCAGCACTGATACATTTATAAGTATGTAAGTAAGGGTAAACGTGTATTTTATTTTGTATTATGTCAACAATTTTAATCTTGTTTCCTTTCAGTAAATTAAAAATTCTTTTTGAATAATCTTTTATTCTCGACATTTCGGTGTACTCGCCCCCCCCGCACTTAGGATTATCACGCCCCCTAGGAGGGCACCGCCCACAGTTTGAGAAACGCTGATTAATCATCATTATTTATTATTTATATTCAGAAAAATAAATATTATGAGTCTAAAATCCTCTAACCAAAAAACTAAGTTTTTGCATTTTTTTTCGAAAATTCAACCCGTTTTTGTAACAATATTAACAAATTTGAAATTACTCTTTTTAAAATTATTTTATATTATATATAATTTTCTACCATAAAACATCTTTTCAGCATAGATAGGCTCCAACTGATAATAATTTTGTCCCCTCCATATAACCGCAATCCATCCTACTGTATAAACACAAATTTTTCTATCAAATTAAAAATTCTACTTGGTTTTCGAAGGACTTCGAGTTCAAATAGGAAAAATAAAAAGTTAATGATAGTAAAATTTTTAGCCATTCAATTTCTGACACGGATAACATTGCTTAAAAAAAAGTATTTATTTTCGTGACAGCGAATAAAAATCAAAGTGGAAGCACGGGTGTTAAACTGCGCAACGGACATGTGATTAAGAATAACTGGGTAATTTAAGCCGAAATGTTAAGTAACGATCTTTTTGACATTCACCTGGTATACAAGTTGGTGGCCTTCCACTCCACTCTCCTTCACCTTGGCAGCGTCTTGTTCTTGATCCTATCAGTTTGTAATACCTCGATTCACAGTCATACATGGCACGTACTCCGATCCTGTGAATGCCCGGTGGTAGTGATATTGTTTCCGGTTCCACTGTAGTGGTGGCAGAGGGTATGTTTTGTGGTAAAGGTGCTGATAATCCGGCGGGGAGTCGAGCTGCCCTGAGAATGTATAAATGTATTTGAATTTCTGATTGGAAAACAAAAAAATTGGTAAAATCCAGTTATAGCCCACCCTTGGTGAATATTTTTCAAACGTGCCAAAATGGTGCCAATGTGCGTTTTTCAAAGTCGAGACCAAAGAACCCGTGAGAAACAGGGCGTTATGTCCGAAGGAGTAAAAATGGAAAATTTTATGATTTTAAGAACAAATTCACGAAAAATTTACTTCTAAAATAGGAAATTTAAAACATTCTAAAAGAGAAAAAAATTGATTTTTGAAAGAGAGAAATTAAATTTTTTAAAATTTTAAGAACAAATTCCTATTCAATTTAGCTTTTTAAAAATATATATTAAGAACATTCTAAAGAGAATAAAGTCTGCAAATCTTTAGATAAAAAAATATATTCGAGTCAAGAACAGGATTTTAATTAATTTTCAACTCTTTCACTATGATTTCATTCATTGCCCTTCCAAACCAGTATCGAGTAACAATCAGAATTTTACACATCCTCAAATGACTTTTACTGAATCACGCGTACCTTTCCTTGTGCTTTTACAATCATCATGTGGATTCCCTCCAACTTTCGAACGGCATCTGCATTCATAACCATCAATTGTAGTCTTCCTGTCTCGCAAACACATTCTATTCCCCCATTTTAGACATTCATACTTTGCAACAATCGTACTTTCTTGCGCGCGCACTATTCAATAATTTCCTTTTTCTCCTGTTTCCAATGAATTTTAAAAAAGAAACATATAAATCCTTGCTCTCGACTTATTCTTAACAGCTACCAGCACTCGCATGTAGTTATCAGTTAACAGATAAGCGTGGAAAAGATTTAAATGACTCAATTACCACTGTTATATAATTAGAAGGGTTGCCAAGGTCACAGTAGAAGAGACCCAAGACTGAATCTTCAGTTTACAAACCTTACAAGTAACTAAATATCTGGAAACAAGTTGTTAAATAGTACTAAAACATAAAACAATTCTTAGAAAAATAGACCAGAGGTCGAAAATAAAAACCCACTGATTAATTAAACATACCTTAAATGCAAATTTTTAAAAAAATTTCTAATGGGCTGCGGATTGGTGCCTTACCATTGCAAACCTATTACATTCCCCGGAAGCTAGTATCTCTTTTTAGTGCAGCATCATACAGGTGGATACCATTAGAAGAGGGCAAGAACCTGGATTTTTCTTATGACACTGTGAGAAACATTTGACACACATACAAACCGTCTTAACAAAGCTATCATGTCCAATCTTTAAGCCTTTTTATTTGGCCATTAGCTGAGACATCACATTCTATATACATCCTGATATTTTAATTCAAACACATTCTCTATCTTTAGTTTCTACCAAAAAAAAAACCCCTGAAACATTTACTTATTTAAGAAAGCTTTAATTCTATCAGAATGTGGGTTTTGGTATACTGTTAAAAATATACGGTTATGTTAAAACATTCCATCAAACAAATGATTTACTTACCTACTTCCTATCAGACCTCCTGTATGAATGGCTGCTCTTTGCTGTGTAGAGGTTTTCAATGGAGGCAAATACGTTACAAACCCACCAATAGGAACAGGAGGATCTTCACATGCATTCACTATATAAATTCATGATTAAATTAATTATAATCCACAGTATTAAGAAAAAGGGTATTTAAGGAACGTTTAGTTTTATGTTCCAAAGAATTCCATTTCTTAAATTCTTAATATTGGAAAAAATAGAAATAAATTCAATAATCATTAAAAACGTATAAAGTTATCGTAATTTTTTATACCAGGTGGGCAAAAATTCCGTAAAAACTTTAAAAATTTACAAAACACAAAAAATTAAATAAAATAAAAAATGGTTAGCAGGTTTAGCTTCGAAAAAAGTCACAGGATTTTTTTGAGATAAAGAAAGGAAAAAAAAATTCCGAAAACATCCGATAGGTGGCATTTCGTACATATGTGAAAGAAAAGACTTTCAAATAACAAAAATAATATTACCAAATCATTTATTACAGCAGATATGTTTCACATATCCACCACCACAGGGGTAACACATTGCAGGCGTCTCACGAATCTAGCAGAGGCAGAGTGCAGAATGCCCGGCTGAATACATGACAACCCTCAGTGGATTGCATCTTTCAATTCCGACAGATTGGATGGACGGGATCGGTACACCTGGGATTTTAAATATCCCCACAGCCATAAGTCTGCTGGTATCAGATCTGGAGGTCATGGAAACTTGCAACGATTGTCAACGATTCTTTCTTCTCCGAACGTCTCACGGAATTTACGCAGTGCAATAGGTACTGATTCCTCCTCTTCATGTAAAACAGCTTCACCAACAAGAGCTTTGTTTTTCCCACTTAGCATTCTTGTTCACTCAGTTGGCTTGCAAAGGAGAACTAGATCTGAACCACGAGCATCAGAAAATTTTCATATTTCCAACTAAGTCGTTTGTACCAGTGCCACCTATCGGCTATTTTTGATTCCCCCCCCCCTTATCTTAAAAAAAATCCCGTGAACTATCGATGCCACACGTGCAAACCGTTTTTTTTTTTAGTTTAATTTTCCATGTTTTATAAATTTTTAAAGTTTTTAAGGACTTTTTGCCTACCCGGTACAAGTTATATTAACCTTTAATGCAAGTAGGTTTTTGATCCGTCCAGCTTCCGTTTATCGTGCAGGATATAACATCTGCGCCTTTTAGATAATGAAGAGATAGACAGGAATACTCAATAGAAGATCCAACGTAAAAGACATCGTCGATTTTTCCAACATGGCTTGCATGTCCGTCCTTCAGTAGACCAGGGTCTTCACAAATGGCTAAAAAAGAACGAAAAAGTTTCAAATATCATTTTAATAAATATAAAGTGCAAGTACTGAATCCTGACTCGCAAAACTGAGAGTATTTGATTCATCGGGAGAAAATAAACCGAAACGTATATTCTTATAATTGAACTATGGTAAAAACTATCAAATAAAATTAATAAAACAATTTAGTAGTCCTGCATAAAACTTAACCAAAAACGAAACTAAATGCTCAAAAAAATTGATTATTTTAGGTGTGCAACAATATATAGCTCGAAATGTTCATCTTCATACATTTTTCTAAAACGCGAAAAGAAGTTCATTTATAAAATACTTATTCATAAAATATTAAGAAAACTACAATTAAAAAAATAAGTCTATTAAATAATGATGGGAACTATGTTTTGTAAAGGAAATTATACAAATAATTCCCAAAAATAGCTGCTATTTTATTAATATTCACAAAAAAGGTCTAAAGTAAATCAAAATGCTTGTTTGAGAAAAAAACACTAAGAATTCAGATTTTTTAATGCAATCTTCGGTTTTCTATATACTACATTTTATGAATTAGTGTTACTCAAAGAATATTGCATTTTGAATTACATATATATGTACGTACAATTTTCTTATTTTTCTTTCAGAACTTAAATTTCCATCTTTTTGTTATTAATGTTTTTGAAGAGGAACTTGGACAGAAAAAGCGACTGAATTAATTATTCCTACATCAAGATACAATTATTACAATTGTGTGAAGACAGCGGTAACCTAGTGGTCAAGGTAACAGACTCGTGGTTGGCGTGTCATGAGTACGAGCCCAGTAGCACTGAAGACCCGTCGTGTAGAGAAACGATGCACATTAAATCTGTCGAGAGCTCAGACGTCCTCCCGTTGGTGTGGTAGTTAGGACCGTGTGATGCCAGCTCAGGTGTCGTCCTCGTCACTTGACCATGGTTTAAAATTACGAAGTCCGTCGCCAAAAGCCCTCGTGTAGCTGAACATTGCGACGTTAATATTTTCACTCACTCACTCATTATAATTGTGTGTAAAATACAGTATACATAGATTCTCTTATTCGGTATACATGCACATTTATGTACATAATGTAACGTAAAAATGTATTCCTTTTGTGGTTGTAGTCAGGGACATCTTAAGGCATGGGCCATCGGTGGACGAGGATTTATTCTCGAATCTGTCTTAATAAGATCGTGATCCGTCCGATTATTCCAGTTCATATTCTCCGAAAAACAGGGAATTTCAAACTGCATGTCCCCTGACAAAAGTGGTAAGACTATTATTAAGTGATGACCGTTTTGTCCATGTCTAGGTATAGACCTAATGCCCTAAGAAATTATTAAACTCATTTAATCGAAATGCTGGAAGAGTTTGAGCGTAGGTTTTTGAGATTGTGAGTCGTGCTTATTTATTTGTTTCAAATTACCATTTGTACGAGTATTTGACAATGTACTGTCAAATATTCGTATTATCTACTGTACTGTATATACTGCCTATTTTAAAAATCCCAGGTAGGGCCTACTTTTGCATAGGGGGCCAGCGCCTCAGAAAATCTTAAGATTTCTTTGGGCCCAGGGCTTCAAAAAGTCATAAGAATTCCCTGGGTTCAAGGTTCAAGACATCATGTTCCGAAATACCCGCCGTGTACGTATGTTAAATCTGTCAAGGCTCAAAGTGGCACATTCATTTGTTTTAAATTACCGTTTGGACGAGTATTTGACAATGTATGCTGCACACTGTCTACTTTGAAAGAACTCAGATAGGCATATTGGCCCAGAGTCTCATAAAATCTTAATATTTCTCTGGACCCAGGACCTCAAAGAGTATTAAGACGTCCCTGGTTGTAGTCAAGGCAATTTAAAATGAGGATATGGATCAAATCCCCTCTTATTTCGATAATTTTAAGAACAGAACACAGAATTCAGCATTCTATCTGTTTAAACGCCAAGCAATCAAGAGAGAGAATTGTTTCTTTTCTAACATTTAAATACAAGGAAAATATAATGGGGAAAGCATAATCACATGTTCAAGTAAACGGAAATACAAGTCATTTTTAGAAATTACATTTGTGTTTTTTGGAAAAGTTTCAACTGCTTAGTAAGTCACGTGTAAGCTATTAAGATACTTTTTTACGAATAGACCAGTAAAAAATTCAGTCTAATCTTTCCCCCAAAGCATTACAAATAAATCTGTTAAAAAATACATGTTTTAATCCCTTAATGCAAGATCAAATGAGATGTATTTCGAAATGGGGTCTTCGGAAATATGATTTAGAGAAAAAATATATAAGTCTAGAATTTGAAGTAAATATTATTACACACACACACTCAAAGAAATATATACACTCATCAAAATCTGATATCTTACACAATCCATATATTTATGTAGAAAATCAAAAGTATTTTACCCTTTTAAATTTGTTTCTTCATACAATTTTTTACAGCTGTTAAAATGTTATAATTAAGCATTTATTTAGAGCCACTCTAATAACAGGAAATAAGGAGATAAGTTTTCTTTCAAAGGAAAGTTGTATCTTACAAATCCAGCAAATTCGTAAATCATGCTTAAGAAATCATGTTTAGAATACATTTACAGCGAAAAAAGTAGCAATAAAAAATCGCGTATATTAAAGTCTGCCCTTACAACATTTTTCCAAAGTAAATTTTTTATTTATTCAAATCTTTCTCAACTACATTTTTTATTTTAACTCACAAAATAATTTAGACTTTCCATGTAAACTACCATGTGAATCATTCCGTGCAAAATAAAAGTCAAAGTAGCTTAACCAGTATGTTAGAACAACGGCTTCTAAAATGTAATGGCCTTGTTCAACAAACCCTGTTTCGAACTTGTTTTTCATTTACACTTGAAACTCATTCCGAGTCACGAACTCGAATAAAAAGAGCAGTACGCATTGTTTGGAATAAATTTTCAAAAGTGCTTCAGGAAGCCTTTATCCTGTTTCAAAATGGAATAATAAATTTAAACACACCTAAAGCATTAGCTTGTGACTTTTTAAGGCACACATAATTCAAAAGTTCATGGCAGTCTTTATCACTTGGTTTGAATTCCGATTCTATCATAGACACACTCGGGCATTTGGACTCGTAAGTTGAATTCAAAGGTTCCGTTGAATTGTCTAAGGTGATTTCAGATTTTAATTCACCCCACACTGATTCGATACCTGCAAAAAAGAAATTTGTTGAAAAAAAATTATAAATAAATTCTGAAGAATTAAAATAATTATCTCGTTTTAGATTTTTAAAAAAGAGATGGGATATAAGGAATTCTGTAGTGCTGACTTAACCAGAATACATAGACGAAAGTACAAGCTCTACAGCAGGTTTTTTTTTGTTTTTGCATTTGATGTATTTAGTAGTTTAGGCATCATTAAACTTCATTAGTTACAAATAATAATAAGCTATATGCATAGAATTTAATACAAATAAGAAAAACAGACAGCTTTAGGAAACGGAAGGGGTGTAATTATGTCAATTGTAGCAACAGTAAATTATAGAAAAAAAATGAAAGCAAAAAACAAATACACGGAATGTCATTGTCAAATATGTGCCATAGTAAAAAATAAAAATTCTTCTTAGAAATCTTTTGCCTGATGATAAAAAAATTCACGGATTTTTAAAATTTATTTATGGCGGTAGATATTTAATCCAATATGCGAGTACACATAATAGCTTCCAAAGTCTATTTTTTTTAAATGACGACAATAAGGATGTTAATGATGGAGACTATATATATATGTTGAAAAATAGAGGAGAGTTGTACCTTTGATTTGCAAATAAATCCCCCCCCCTCTGTCCCAGTTTGTTTTTTTACAGCGATTTGGATGTTTTACTTTCCGAATTGCCTTCGTATATATATATATATATATATATATATATATATATATATATATATATATGCATATATATATATATATATATGCACAAGTACATTTGTAAAAATCCCTTGCTATTAATATGCCTAAGATAGTAATTTCCATCGAAAGATATTTGCATAAAGCAGTATTTTAACATGATTAAAATGCATTTGCTAATCTGAAAAACAAGAAAGAGTGTTTAATTACTTTTTGAGCCCAATAAAGTTGTAAGACGAATTAAATCATCAGGAGCTGATGGCAATTGAAGCTGCAGTCCCATGTTTGAGCAGACAGCTTGAGCTTCTTCGTAAGGGCGTTTATTGTTTGAAATGTAAGCACACAAATGCTCCAGTTTTACCATACCTTTATCACAATCTGAAAATAAAGTACAAAATGAATACTTTTTTGAATCTTTAGAAACAGATTAACATTCATGGATGCCTTGAACGTAAGGCATCATTTTTAAAGAATAAGAAGAAAAAAAGAGAAAGAAACCGAGCTCTCTCTCTCTCTTTCTAACTGATTTATACGAGTAAGGCAAAAAAACAAAAAAAAAATGCTATACGCGTATGCACATGAAATTTCAAATAGATACACATGTAAAATAAATCCGTATTTAAAATGTATGTACTAAAATGAAACAAACAAACACACAATTTCATAAAAAATTAATGGAAATCATTTATGTTCTGTTGAGCATTCTGTACATTTTTCGAAGATAGAGCCATTCTTTTGATTGTAGGAACTGATTAATTTCGGAAAACATTTGAAATGTATGGATTTGAAAAGCTAATATATATAAATACTAATATGTGTTACTATCACTGACGTAGCTAGTCCTCGGTGGGCCCCGTATCGAAATTCCTTGATTTGACACGAGGGGGGGCCTTAACATTTTTGGGGCCTTTTAATATTTTTTGCTTACAACTTTTGGGGGCCCCGTATCATTAATACAGTGGTAGCCACGCCCCTGGCTACTATACTTACAGAATAGTAAAAGCGGAATAATTTTTTAAAAAAAGAAATTCTAAACTTAAAGGCGGTATCACACGTAAATTTTTCATGCAACTTTTTAGCCCAACCTTTCGCCAAATCTGAGGGTGAAGGGTTACCGTAAACAAAACGACATGCTGTGATGTCAGCCGCACTCTTTCTTCACATTGAAACATTACTCGCCGATTTTTATGCTTCGAAACCGACCATCCAATATTGTTTCTTTTATTTCGCTCGTGCTTTTGTTAATGGGGGTATTCAGAAATGAAGCATCATTCTGCTTAAAATATACGCCGTTAAAAATATTGTACACCATTAAAATATTATACGCCATACCTGATGCGTTTGATGCGAAACTACCATTGTTCCCTCCATCTTGTTTATGACGTAGGGCGTCGAAGAACCCCATTGGCTGGAATTTCAAGCAACTTTCATTTGGAGCAATTTTCTCAGCTCACTGGCAAAAAGTTGTTCTAAAGCCATTGCTACGGCAACGGAGTAAAAATTGCACCAAACGTGTCCGTGTGATAAAGCCTTTAGTCATTGAGCATTTGCAGATAGACGATTGAAAAAAAAAATCTTAAAAAATGTGTTTCGTACAAACCTTTAGATAGTAACGATCGGCTAATGGGAGGCAACTTATCGAAACGAAAACTTTCATCTCGGTCATCAAAGCTGAAATATTTTTTAACAGAAATTAGATTGTCACATGGAAAAGAAAAAGGAATGCAAAAGTAGAAAATATACTGTCTTAAAACATTTCTAATAAAATATATTAGCACTTTATTGTCAGTTTATATGTTTCTTAATAGTTAGAAAATACAGTTTTAAAAAAAAGAACACCGAAGAAGGATTTAATACAAACTAATAAGAATGAACAAGAGTGAAAATGCGTAAAATTAACATTTATCCTATGGTCCTGAAAAGCATCTAGTAAGAATAAAAAGCATTACTTTTCTCTTTGCGAAATATGTGACACAGTTTTGATGTCAAAGGAAAGTTTGAAAGTGACTACGAGAAAAGTCAAGGGCGGAGGCAAGGGAGGCAATTTTTATTGTGGTCGTTAAGTGCAAAAAGTAAAAACCTGGGGCTGATCCTAACTAGTTTGCCGTAAGGCCACTGTTATTTTAACTGATTAGTGATACGTCCACTTTTACATATCCATAATTTTATATACATTTTTATCTATATATTATTCATCGCTCAGAAGATAAATTATTGCAGATAAAAATAATCATTTTTAAAGGAAAAAAGTTGAAAAGAAAGAAATTATACTTCTCTTCTATTCTTATAATAACTGATGTATGTCATTATATTTAGTTTAAATCTTATTATTTGATATCAGATTATCTATGAGGCGTGGAACAATCACAAAACTGCCGTTATAAATTATTGCATCGCAAAAAAAAAAAAAAAAAAAATGAAAATTATTGAATTTCTCAGAATAACTTTTTATTTATATTTTTAACACAAAATTTATGCAAATATATCATTGTTTGTGTTGAAGTAACAACATTTCTGTATTTCCTTTTAAGTTTGTCAAAATGATATTCTTGATTAATTTATCTTCTTTTTCTCTCCTCTACCCTTATATTCATTCCTTTCATGAATTTTTCAAAAAAAAAAAAAGTTTTAAATTACGTAAACTTTACTCTTTTTCACTCTATTCTTTTGTTATGTAAATTTTTATTACATGCTGTAAAATTTATAAATGAAATTAGATATATTTTTGCAAATTATTACGTATATTCTAGGATAAATTTTCTTCTTTAAAAAAAAAAGTTTGTATTGATCTACATTTAATTTAACACATGTGGGTTGCATGAAGGCTTTTCATAGTTTATAAGGGGGGATGTCTCATAGTTCATGTTATTAAATTAACATACCTTATGGCTAACTGAAGGATGGTTTTTCATATTTAAAAGGCTTCCGTTCTTAAAATAATTAAAAATCTTCAAATTGCACTCTACTTATATGTTTTTATATGATCTACTGACTTTTTATTATTGTAATAGGTCTCTTATTTTTGATTCTCTATTTCAGAACTTTTGATTTATAGGATATTTATTTTATCCACCATTATCTTTTTGATTTATTATTATTCTTACATATGAGAATGAACGAATTTACGCAATAGCAACTCAATAGAGGTGAAGATGAGAAAAAAAGAATTCATGAACTCAACAATGCTTATTGGACTATTGTGTCCCAATGGATCCCTAGCCATTACGGAATCTCAGGCAACGAAAAGGCGGACTCTGGCAAAGCATGGCTGCAATCTCTCACAGCCTTCTGGTGACTTGTCACGCAAACAGTCTATTTCAAATATCTCCAGACCCGAGGGAAAATACATTCTCCGAATTCAAGAGGATGATGCTAAGAAAAAGATCTAGGAGACCCTGTTCTATAGAGTCCAGTCCCAATGGGTCTTCGTAGACAGGTTTTCTCTGCTGTTTTTAAAACTTTGATCGGTTATGACTTTCTTCAGCAACGCCTACACCGAATTGGGGTGAAAGAGAGACACTCCTGACTGCTCTCTGTGTCATGGGGGGGGGGGAGGTTATGAATTTTGTTCACCTGACAGTTTGTGCTTCCCTGGCCCCACACAACACAGGTTTTAATTTTTCTTCTGACAGGCTTTACTGCAAAGGCTGGTTTATATTGGGCTGCTCGCAGGGAAATGGCCTATACGGCCTATTCCTCGACGTAATATACATGTATATATATATACAGGTTGGTCCCAAATTCATGGTACAAACTCTCAGGGTAGGTGTAGAGCATTGTAACAATTGTTTATTGTATAGGAATGTATGAGTGCAAGTATAACGCAGGGAGGCACAAACAGGTTAAATAAAATAAAAGAGAAATGGAGTTATCGGTTGGTTTTGTTGCCGGTACGGGGCAGTAGATGTCTAGCTGCCTCAATATGATGCATTTCAGTAGGGGAAAGCGCTATTCACAATTGTGACGACATTTACGATCAGAGACTTTACTTATGCCGAAAATGCAGCCATGCATTACATGTACGGCCATGTAAATGGTAACGACTGAGCTACGATGCGAATGCATCACGCGCAGTTTCCTGATTGACGAATGCCGGATCACAGAAATTTTCAGCGGTTACATCGCCAACTTCGTGAAACACGTTCGTTTCACGTCACCAGACATGATTCTAGTCAACAAAGAGCTGTACGCAGTCCAAGCCTGGAAGAAAACCTCTTAAACGTTGTGACTGTTAGATCAGAGTCAAGTAAAAGAGCTGTTGCTCATCTAGTAAATGTGAGTCATCAGACCGTTTGTAGAGTGTTAAACGAAAATCTCTTGCACCTCTTCCATTTTCAGGGAGTACAAGTTTGGAATCTGGCAGGCTATCTTCTTCGGCATCCAGTGGGAGTAATGTGAGCTGTAGCTGAACTTCATAGCTCATGTGCTGAACAGTTATGAAGAGTTATTGTAAACATTACGCGCGCGTGTGTCAACGGAACTTTCAATAAATCCTCTGTCTTTCCTTTCGTCTCTTACTTTTTATGTTTGTTCCTCACCGGTCCCTAGCGCCCATACATTCCTATACAGTAAATGATTGTTACAATGTCCTACACCTACCCTTAAAGTTTGTACCATGAATTTGAGACCACCCTGTATAAAACTTATTTCAGCATCTGTAGAACTTTTCCATATTCAGTTTCCTTATTGTAAGCCACTTTTAAATTTAAGAAAATTTCCTGTTGTAGAGCGTTGGACGTTAAAGATTAAACTAAAGAGATAAATTTGAAGCTGGGTTTCATCAAGTCTCCCTTAGTATAAGAATTTATTAATTTATGTTACACAAAAACAACACTTGTCGTTAACAAAAATAATGGGCAACGGACATGAACTGTTTTTATAGCGACCACACTCTCTCCTCACCTGACCTCTACTGAAGATATATGGTCGTTAGAGGGCGTTTCTGCTACTTGGTACAGTCAGTTACGGTTATTATGACAATAGAGCTTACATTCTTGTGTAAAAAGGGTGGATCTTAAGAAATAAGCCATTATTATCTCTCTCTTACCTTTCAGATTCCACATTATTAGAAAAGCTTCCAGTGAAATGTGAGTAAGGACCGTTATTGATAACAGCTACCTGCCCACCACTATTTGTAATTTTCGCAGAATGGACAGCAGCTTGACAAACTGACGATACTTGACGGTAAATCGAAGTGCCCCATACATGAAATCGCTCATCTGAGCATTCAGGTGGACAAATAATTCTGCAATGAATAGTCAGTTAAAATTTTAAAATGCCATGCAAACAGTTGGAGAAATAACAGATTTTGAAATAATTGTTTTCTTTAATAAATCGGAATTTAATTTTATGATTGCTATTTTATAAAGAATATTTGTTTTTATTTCTCTCCCCCCCCCCTTTTAGTGAGGCTAATTATAATGACTTGCACATTTTACAATAAGAACAAAATTTTGAATCCGAATCACATTTAAGAAACTACTTTTTTATTAAAAAAAATATTTTTTTTTAAATTCTCATTGTTTTGAGTTTCTAAAAAATAAAATAATTTTTAAGTGACATTTCAGAATGCTTAGTTTTTTTCCAATGCCTTGTAATTTTTTGTAATTATAAATGTCTTAAAAATAAGGAAAAACTTACTTTCAAGGTTTTAATTACTTAAAGTTCTCTCTAGATAAAATGACTTTCGTTCCATCTTTTTCACAGTTTTATAAAACTTCAGAGAAGAAAAAAATCATACCAAAATTTACTTCTGAAATTTTTATTTCTTGAACAATTAGGCGCTATAGATAGAAATAATCAGATATTTTTAACTTGAATATGATTGCTATTATAGCAAAGGAACCAGTAATATATATAGCTAAGAGAGAATATAACGTTCACAACAATATTATTTTCCTTTTAATATATTTCATTATTTATTAATTGTTATTTTATTATTCTCAAATCTGTTGTTCCAAATATTAACTAATTATTATTATTATTTTGATAAATAAGAAAAAAATGGGAGTTTTTATAACGATTTTATTAATTTATTAGCCATTAAAGAATTGAAATTTAAACTGAAATAATTTAGAATAATTTAGTATACATTAAACAATTAATAATTGTTAAAAAACTTCATTGTATTAAAAATTCTTACATGGCATTTTTTACGAATGTAATTTACGTAATTTCACGTAAAGTACAGGTATTGTAAGCTGAAAGTTACTTAGGGTAAAAAAATCAGTAGATTTCTCAATTGTATAAATGCCAATATATTAATAAAAAGTAACGTCAAAAACCAGCTAAAGCCATAGAAAAAACTATAATTTATATTAAATGATGATGGCACATAAATAAATCAATAATTAAATTGATTTGTACATGGTTTTCTATAGAAATTCGAAATGAAATATTATTGTTTATCTTTAATTGAAAGTATTATTTCGACATATCTTACCTTACCGATACACCTTCCTCTGTTACGATATCCGAGCCTTTAGTATTACAATTCGGTATTACTGTAGATACTGAAAATATAAAAAGAAACCTTATACTAGGGTTGACCAGAAAAAAGGTTACAAGTCGAATAAAGAAATATTTATTAACAAGAGACAGAAAATAAAAAAAGGAATTAAGAAGTATACGTGCCTATCACATTTCGACATAATCACCAAGACTATTTAGGCATTTATCAGAACGCAGAACCAACTTGTTTAACCCGCCTTGGTAGAAATCAGGTCTCTGTTCATTGAACCTGGTCTCAGTGGATGTTTCCACAGCATTGTCTTGGAATATCGCAGCACATATGCTGAACGCTACCATAGCTCTGACGAGATTTCACTCAGACCCGTCGATCATTTTGAATCATTTCTTCAATTCGTGCCGTGTTGATTTCTGCCATTGAAGAATTTGGCCGACCGCTCCCTGTCATACTGTAGTTTTCAACATCCCGACTGCCTGATTGAAAAAAGTGACACCATTTCGCTACATGTTGTCTGCTCATTGCTTCTTCACCATAAACTTCCACGATTTGATTATGAATGTCAGATGCAGACATATTATTTGCTCATAAAAATCGAATCATGGCTGGCACTTCCAAATGAGACCAATTTTTTAAGCTCTTGCCATTTCAATCCTCCTGAACCGTCTGGGAACTTTTAATACCTACCCGCAAACCAGCTGTATGACAAGTAGCTCCATTTGTCTCCAAACTGGGGAAACAAAAATTCTCCACAATATGTAGTTTTCAAATGCTGCGTTTTGTAACCTTTTTTTTTATCACCCTTCGTAATTTGCATGGTAAATATGATAAATGCAGCTAAATTTCATGTGAGCAGTTATACAATATTAAGTTTTCCATCGTATTCATCAATAAAATATAAAAATCTGGTTCATTTTAAACGCAAATTTTTAAAAATATGTTCGTTGAAAAGTACCTTTTATAATGCTTTTATTTGTTTGTTTCAAATGAACAGCATTTTGGTAGCTAAGCCATTTGAAGCGAAGTCCTCAAGAGTGGGAACCATTTCATTGGTTGCAACATCTAGCGGTGGCTCCCACTGCGAAACTCTGACGTTTCGAATTATATTCAATTCAAATTCTAGTCGGATGCTAAATATTTCCGTGATTTAATTTTGCCGAGAGTACCAGAGACAAATCGATACTCAAGGGATCTTTTGCATCCCACATAATCATAAGACACGCGTGCCTACGATTTTCGCATACAGAAAATCTGTTGACTCGAGCCGGGATCGAACCCGCAATCTTGGGCCTACGAGACGAGTACGCTACCACACAGCCTAGGATCCGGCTGTTTTTATTTATAAATTCTTGTATTATATAATGGATTATTTACGAAAAAAATTAAAAATTTCTTCTCGGAACATTTATTATCTTAAGTTTATGTTAAATAATTGTCTTGTTTTAAAGAAGTTAAAAGATATATAACATTTTATAATAAAAAGGTAGAGTTTAGCTTCTCAAAGGTCGTGAGGGTTGTAATTCTTCCTTTTTATCTAGACAAATCGTTTTTGTATTTTATATGTCTCATTCTTAAACTCTGTAAGAGGTTCATAGCCCTCGTATTGCTTCATAATGCGGAGTTGGTAAAACTAATCAATCTGTATAAAGCTCTGTATGAAAATTTTAGATATTTATTTTATTGTACTATGAAAGAAGTTTGTCTATAATCTGAGACACTGATTAGAAAGACGCACATGAAATAAAGGAAGTTGTATAGAAGCAAGGAAAATATTATTTATTAACACTTGCGGCTAACAAAGCGACATATATTGGTAATAAAGGCATTCATTAACGTTTTAACTTATAGTTAGAAAACTTTTAATAAAAGTACTTCAGATAATTAAATTCTAATCATTATTAATAAAAAAGTCATTATAATAAAATATGGAATCAAAATAAGTTGAAAACGAATTAAATAAACTTTCAATTTTAAAAATCTTATACTAAATTTTACTCTGCCTTTTTTAAGCATAAATATCACCATAGAAGAAAAGCAATTAAAAATGTAAACTTATGAAATGCTTTAAAAATTCAGTTTTTCTGGTTTTTAAAATTTTTTTATCCTTTTTCCATTAGTTTCTACGTATAAAAAGTACGATTATATACCTTTTACGCAAGAGGGTAAATTGTCCGACCATGTCCCATCGTACAAACAGAGTATCGTATCTGTTCCGAACTGTTCATAATCTGCTTGACACTTGTATTCAATACGGGAATCTTGGATAAAATGACCTGCCAACTTCACAGAATCTGGGGGTATAATACGCTCAGCGAATTTCACAAGTCCTGGATCAGGACACGTAGCTAATTTTTCTACAAAAAGAAAAAGTAAACTTTTTTCAGAAGTGGTTTAGGATGATTATATGCTTTAGAATAAAAAATTATGATAGGATATTTTTTTGAACGGCTGAACCTCTTCAGCTGCGTCCAGATAATGAGATTTAAGATATGCGAGTACTATAGTGTGCTATTAAATATGTTATACGTATTGTAGCAATGATGTAATTTTTACTTACACACTTATTGCTAATCGCCAGTTGCTACACATATCATAAAAGCATTAGAATATACATTCTCCCACGAGGATTGTGTAAAAAGTATTCAATTTTTGACCAGGAAAAATATATTACGTGAAGGAATTTTAGAACCCTAAGGTATCTGACTGGTTACGACAACTATTTTTTTAAAAAATGAAGATATGGGGATTTTTTTGTTGTTGTTTTTAGATTTGCTTAGTACATTTTTTGAAAAATATGCTGAAATTAAGAAAAGAAAAAGAAATTATTATTACTAAAATGAGAAAAAATGGGTAAGGATTGACAAAAAATAACATAAACGCGGCCCATTCTGTACCAAAAGTATATGAACAAATTTTCAATTCTGATGTGTTGCTATGTTATTCTATTTTGAAGTGACCTTCAGGATAAGAGATATTTTAAGTTTTTCAAAAACTAAAGTGTCGTAGTCTCTCACTACCCCTAGGGTTATTAATTCCCCTTTGCACATTATCTACATTTGGATATGTCGGATTCATAATTAATGACTACGCAAATAATAAATCAGTTATTTATTATTTCCTTACGAAAGAAATACACAAATATTAATCAAACCTTAAGAACAACAAATTATAGTGGAGTGAGATCAGAATTCAATTATGAACGACGGAACACTAACTGATACCACGGGGGAATAACGCATACAATCAAACTACGCATTTAAATCTAATCTATAAAAATCACAGACCTGATATCTCTTAAAGAAGAAATCTTGAATAATTGTAGAATCTATGAAGTGGCTTCAATCCCGGATATCTTCAGTTACGTCCGAACCGAATTAATGAATCTTTTTCAATAATCTTCCTTCCGCTAACAAACTTCACTTAGTTAAACTAATCTCCTAGAATCACCTTCTTAATCAATCACGTAGTTTACTCCTCTATCAAACACGTAGTCATCCTCATCTCTTCATTTCATTTCTCCCTTTTATATCTCTTTCAAACTCGCTAAACCCGAAACTATCTTATTTGCATAAGTCACACTTTCAGCTCTCAGCGGGGATTGGTTAAAATAAATACAATTTAAAAGATTATATGGAAGGTTAGTGAAACGCGTAAGCACCCGTCACAAAAGCACTTTATCTTAATTGTTATATGAAATTGTTTTAAAAAAACAATGATTGTATTCACATAAGGAACTGTAAATTTTGTAACAAAACGGTAACTAATAAATCTGAAAATTAAAACACTTTTACTAATATACAGAACATACACAAAAAATTTCACAGTTAATTGTTTTCAAATATTTTTGAGCAATCGCGCTGGTCCCGTTTGAGCATTTTCAAAAAAACACATTTTCAGTAAAACGCGTTTTAAAGTATGACAAAACTTGCTTAAAGTAATGGCATCTGCTCTTACTAAAACACTTATAGTTTTTATTTTAGGGAACGAAAAATAATAAATTTAGTATTTTTATAAAGCTAATAAGTGTTTTATAAAATAAAACCATAAAAAAAATTTGTCAATTTTTGGCAAAATTCACAATTTTAGGTAGTCGGATACCTTAATCTCTTTCAAATTAGGCTTCTTGAACCTCCACATACTTAGCTCCCTGAACCTTCCACAGCCGAAAACACTTCTAGTAGTCTTTTCTTTTTTGGAATGATGGTCATCACCGACGTTGCGTTCTGCATAATTATCTCTTCTCACTCTCAAAATCTTCATTTCATAAGTCACACGGATACATACTTGGAGGTTGAAGAATGACTGGAATTCTATGTTTAATCAAGAAGATGGAGCCCTTCATGTTCTGCCGACAGCAAATTGGGCGGCACAAATTTCTCAGCTACTCTGCGCATACTCAAACCATCCTGCAAAATTTTATGTGGGGAATCTTTACTGATTCCAGATTCTTCGTAAATCTCTCATATGGTCAAAGGTGATCTTCTTTTGCTAGATTTTTTACCTCCTGAAAGATAAAGAATCTTCCGAGTAGTTGGCGGTCTTCCAGACCTTTGGTCAATTCCCTGGACGTGGGGCCACTTTGAATCTTTAAGACCATTTTTTCAGTCGCATTGCTCCAATAGCATCTTCTCCAAACACATGTTGAATCTTACAAACTCTTTTACATTTAAAATTACCAATCTTGACGAAATTTGATACAGTATCTTTGCTCAATTCGTTCACTCATTTTGAGAATCAAAGAACCAAAGGAAATTAACAACAGTACCTCACTCAATAGTCAGCAGGTAGCAACTGGCACTCTTGAATGCTGAGGAAAAATTCAAGCACTTTTATTAAATTGTCTTCTTTCACTGGGAAAATTGGTTACTCTACTAAACGCAGGAAAAATCGAGGTAGAATACTGTTTGAATAGCCCTTTCTATATATTCCCTTTCAGCAAATATATGTGTTATACTATACTTTTGCAAAACCATTAAGGTCTAATAACAACTTAAAGTTCCCGTCTACCAGCCATTTTGAATAAAAGAACCCAGATTCATTTAAGGAAATGAATCATGGAGACAGTGGCGTAATGGAGAATATTAGGGTCTCCTGCAAAGTCAGGTTTTGGGCCCCAAGTCAAATCTTACATAGGATTACAAAACCATAGCAATAACATAGGTTTTGGGTCCTCTAGAATCCTGGGCCTCCCCACGGTGCGGGTGTTTCTGGGGTGTACGTTACGCCACTGCATAGAGATATCCCACATTGGCAGAACAAACTATTTTGAATCATGAATCAAGAAGCATGTTACACTTGAGATCGTGACGTCGAATGCATTGGGAAAAAGTTTGGGGGATACTTTTCAATTTAAAAATGTTCTATTTTAAAATAATATGATTCTGAAAGATTTTTTTTTTTACATACCTTTAGAGTCAATTAAACTCGGTCATCAAGAATCGAAGTACATATTTTGCTTAACGTAATTGTTAAAATAGTTATTGTGTAACCAAATATTACTCCATTGTGTCATTCGTAGATCATTTTATTGGACACCATAATAATGATTTTCTTTTAAAGGAAGCCGCATGTAGCATAATATGAAAATTTAGCTAAAATTATTTTGGCTTAAGTATTTTATCCTCATAATTTGTTTCAAAAGTAGTTGACATGTCACCAAAAATTTGTTCTGTTGCTCTAGAACTATTAATACAGTAAATTCACATTAATATTTGTCTCTTTTAATTTAATAATGTAAAAAATATCACAAACAACAAATTAGAGTTATTTAAACTCTCATACACGGTAATTTCAAATGAAGTTTTAATTGAAGTTCAACTGTAGGATGTGTGTCTTTTTTTCCTTTACTCTAAAATTTATCGGAATTAATTTTAAATACTGCCATAAAAGTAATTATAATGATACTCAGAATTAACGTCAAAAAATATTAATCGTAATACATTAAATTAAAAACCTTGAATTTCTATCGAATTTTGATCGAAAAAGTTTGAACTTTCTAGTCATTGTTTTTATATGCTTCCAATTCTGACATTGATGATTACCCTTGTACATTTATTGAAATTAAAAATAAAAACGAGTAAATGTTTTTTTTTTTTCTTTTTTCAATGAACTTACCACAAACAGGAAGCTCCCCACTCCATTTTCCTCCTGCTAAACAAGTAATCATATCGTTTCCGATCAGTCGATGATATGGATTGCATATAGTGATGGCAGTCACTCCTTCCACTAATTCGTTGGCGGAAAATGTCAAACGCCCGTTCGCTGGAGCACTTAGCAAGGGACACTTGGGAACTGAAATAAAACCTCTGTTTAAAAAACTGTACGCTTATTTTGGAAAAGAATTTGAAAAAAAAAACCACATTCATATTGTCACGTAGATCGGGGCTCGTAGATTTTATTCTGTCAGTTTAAAGAGTAAAATAGTTCTTCAAGAGCAAAGAAAATTTGTTGTCGAAAAACAATTGTTAAAAATACACGATACAGCGGTGAAATTCACACAATAAGTCTCACAAGGTTTTCATACCTTCTACAGCATTGAGACACAACTATCAGTGTCTAAAAGTACAAATATGTGGAATTTATTCACAAGCAACTATTCACTAGTGAACTTTTCAACAGCCAAAGTAATACTGACTCAGTTTCAGCGAGTTATTTTCAAGGCTATTTTCAAGCCTTTCTCGAAAATTCCACTTACTTCATAGATCGTAATGTTAATAGATTTCTCCAGGAATTTCCAGAAGCATCCATATGATAGCTTACTTATCCAAAATGGTAGCCAACATGGTCACAAAGTCGCCCAAATGATGCTAATTTGGCTGTATCGCCAATATTTTGCCAATTTCCCGTTAAATTGTCATTATAAAGTATGTTGCTAGGACTGTGTTGCTAGGGAATATTACAATTTGTATCCCAAAATAAATGCTATAGAAAATAATATTAATCTATTAAACATTCATATTTAAATTATTTGTGCTAAATTAAGGTAAAATCAAGCATTAATCACACAAAATTTGTAACAATATATAAAGTGTGTGTTTCAGAGGAAATAAAGTTTGATTTTTATGATATTTTCGACAGTAGCTAAGACACGACATAAAATGATCGTCTATACAAATAAATAAAATTGAAGTGTCTGTTTGTAATTTCAAATTAGCAGCTTTTTATTTAATGCACTAAAAGTATATACGGTACTCATAACAAAAAACCAATTTTTAAAATTTTTGTCTGTCTGTCTGTCTGTCTGTTTGTTCCGGCTAATCTCGGAAACGGCTGGTGCGATTTTGAAAATTCTTTCACTAATGGAAGGCTACATTAACGGGGAGTAACATAGGCTATATTTTATTCCCGTATTCTTACGGAAACGGAAACTATACGGGTGAACGTGAAACTGAATGCCAAGATGAACGCCAAGCTGAGCTAATGAAGTCGTTGTTTTGGTTACTGGCGACCGATGCTCTTCATGAGACATAATAAATTTACGCGCACATGATAATACGCTGACACGTGCCATAATTTTTTTTATGATAGTTATCTCACTGTTCAGTTAAGTAGAGCATCGGCTGTTTCGGATGCACTTTTAAAAATAATAAATCAAGGCTTCATAAGCAAAAAGCAATGCAAGAAACAAAAAATTGATAAGTTTTACGGTTAGTTTTAATCCTTTCTTTTTTTTATTTACATTTTTAGTCACATTTAAACAATAGTTATTATAATCCCAATCTATATCTATACAAATAAATAAAATTGAAGTGTCTGTTTGTAATTTCAAATTAGCAGCAATTGTTTGCGGGGGCGGGGGTTTAAGGGGCGTTAGAAATTCCGATTTTTAAGTTATTAGACGTACAGTCTTGAAACTTAGTAAGTAGATTCCTCTCATAGGGTAGAGATACGCTACAAAATGGGTTTCGTGAAAATTGCCCTCAAGTGGCATTGCGGGACTTAAGGGGCGTTATAGATAATTATTTCCATTTTTAAACTATTAGACGCACAGTTTTTATATTTGATAAATATATTTCTTTTATAGAGTAGAGATCAGCTATAAGAAGGTTTTGTGAAAACAGACCTCTAAATGGCGTTGCGGGGGATTTAGTGGCGTACTAGATAAATATTTTCGTTTTTAAACTACTTCACCTCCCTGCTTGAAAATTGGTAGGAATGTTTCTTTCATGGAGTAAATATCCGCTACAAAACAGGTTTGGGAAAAATTGACCCCGAAGGGGTGTTAAGGGCAGATATAAATAATTATTTCTATTTTTAAACTATTAGACACACAGTTTGAAATTTGGTAAGCAGATTCCTCTCATAGGATAGAGATACACTACAAAATGTGTTTTGTGAACATCGACCCCTAGGCCGCGTTGCGGGGGTTCAAAGGGCGTTATTGATAATTTTTTTTTTGCATTTTTAATTTATTGGACGCACAGTCTTCAAATTTTGCTAAGCAGATTCCTTTCATAGTGTGCAATTCCCCTACAAAATTGGTTTTGTGAAAACAGACCCAGAAGTGGCGTTGCGGGGGCTTAAGTGGCGTTAGAGATTATTATCCCCATTTTTAAACTATTAGACGTACAGTCTTGAAATTTGATAAGCAGATTCCTTTCGTAAAGTAGAGAACCGCTACAAAATGGGTTTCGTGAATATGAACTACCAAATTTAATTTCGGGAGATTAAGAGGCGTAATTGATAAATATTTCCATTTTAAACTATTTGATCATCCTGCTTGAAAATTGGTAGGCATGTTCCTTTCATGGAATAGAGTTCCTCTAACAAAGAGTAAAACGAAAATTGACCCCCAAGGAGGGTTGCGAGGGGTCAAGAGGAGTTACAGAAAAAAATTCATGTTTTTAATTGTTAGACCCATATACTTGAAATTTGTTAAGCATGTTTCTTTTGTTGAATAGGGATCCACTAAGAATGTATTTTAAGTAAATCAAGTTCTGCGGGAGGGTGCAGGGGTTACTGGGACGTATTGACAAAAAAAATTACTTTTTTCGAGCTACAAGGACTATAATAATGAGATTTGGTTTGCATTTTTCTTTTGTTGAGTTGAAATGCGCTAAGAGCGGTTATTTTGGAAAACGGCTCTCAACGGGATTACGGGATATTGATAGTAAAACTTTTGTTTTTTTTCCTGTTAGATTTAGACTTGAAATTTGGCTTGCATGTTCAATTTACGGAGTAGAGATCCACCGAAAATTGGTTTTGCGGTAATCCACTTGGTTTTTGGGTTACGAAAGAGCAAACATCATTCTATGCTTCAATTTTAGAGATTTTTAGAAAACTCAAATTAGATGAGTTCTGCCCCTTTTTTTATCAACAGGTGACAGTTACAGGTATAAGTATATTTTTCAATACAATCGAATTCTTAATGCAGGACTTAGATATCAATAATTTATACATATATATAAGCAGTAAAAATTTATAAAACATCATGAAATTCCCAGCGAAGCGGGCGGGTAACAGCTAGTATAACAATATAAAATATTAGCTTTTATAAATGTGATTGTTTGAAGTTTATTGAATAATTAAATTATGATTCAAGAAATTTTTATATTAGTATAAAACGTTGTTTAAGTAGCTCTTTTATCCATGTGCAAGGAATTAATTTTTAAAGCTATTTGGAAATAGCCTGACGTACTTTTAAAATTTACGAAACTTACTAGCAAATATAATACATTTTAACGTCTCTTATCTAAGAGAATAGTTCCTTACACAAAAGTACTTTAAATCTCATAAGAATTCGTATGAAAGAATAATAAGATTCATAAGAATTAAATACTAATGATATAGTTTTTTAACAATAATTTTATTGTGCTCTATTTTTTTTCAGTTATTCAGAAAATTATTAATGAAGCCGCTGAATAAATACTTTTTCCAGATCCACATAACTCTTGCGGCATAATAACTATAAAAAAATATTGATATTTTTTTTTTTAAGCATCTCGTAAAAAAAAACTTACTGAAGTAATTTTGTATAGTTGAGGTTACAAGCATATTTTTATAGTGAGCATCCAAAAACTGACAATACTTTAACTTTAGAAAGAGAGAGAATTCACAGTGTATATTGCATCAATTTTGTTACTTTTTTGTATATATATTTCTTAGTTTTTAAACTTTATTGGATGTTTTTCTATTTGTATAATTTTAAATTTTGTTTGAACTTCAATTTTTTAAAATTTTCAAGCATAATTGTTTTAAAGAATGTGTCAGATAGTACTGACTTTAAACTTATTTTCCAGCATAGTTGATTATTGTTTTGCTTTGAATCTAAAACAATGACGAAAATATAAACTTACGACATGTCGGAATTGAACTTGACCATTTCTCATTCGACAGACATGTAAGAATAGCTGCACCTCTCAGTTCGTATTCACTTGGACAACTAAACACAACAGTGACTGGTCTGTTAGGTGGACTAAGGACAGCCATCAGAGGAGGCTCTATTGGACCTGGTGGTACGCATCCTGAAGTATTTTTATAAATAATCAATTACAACCCATTAAAGAAAACATTCTTATCACAAATACAGAATTAAAAAGTCTACTTTTATACTAAGATTCCTTAATTTGCTTATTAAATTAAATGAATAAATTTAAATTTTATTTTACCTTTCCTCTTCTCACAGTTTCTTCCTTCGAACTCTGGTGAGCAAGTGCACTTCCCATCTTTCTCACAAACACCTCTATTTACACAAGTGCAATCTGAAATTTTTTAAAAAAACTTTTAAACTACTAATCTAAAAGTAAAATAAATTACGTATAAAAAATTAACGATTATTTTAAGAATTGAGATGAATTTTTGTAAAAGAGTTTGTTAACAACATGCTTTTCATGTTGAAAGTATACTAGTACGCCGAGTAAAATTCTTTTCTACAACGTGTTCTATTAAAAGAATATTCATTCGTATCTGTGAATTACACTTTCAACTTGATCTAGTGTAAAATTTCATGTATTACTATTATTAATGCTTGGATTTAGGAAAGTTTTTGGATGTTTTAAACTTCCAAAAAAGACACATTTTTTACTGCATATAACTAAGCCTAATACTTAAAAAAATGTGAAAATGGAAGAATTTTATTTTAATTTTCACAATTTTAAGGTAGTCGGATACCTTAACTTAGAGCTCTCAAGTTTTGTGACATAATAGAAAAGTACATAAAGAATAACTTGGACGGAAGAAGTGGTTTTTTTTAATTTATATTGGCTGATTTTCGTTAAATAAATCGTACTGTGTGCCCTTAAACTATAACGATAAAAGAATTTCTCAAATCACGATCTTGGGATTTTCTTGTAGTATATTTAATTCTAAGCATGGTTAATAATGTTACACAATGTTTCTTAAAGTATTTTACCGTTTTATTTCTCTTATAAAATATCTCATTTTCATTTAATTCTCTAATTATTTCCAAAATATGTTTCAAAAGTAATTGTGACTGTTTTAAAATTTTTTTCTGTTTTAAACTTTAAAAAATGAACAAATAAAACTTAAATGATGCTTTATAAATATGAATAGTTTGATGGTGTTGTAGTTTCATATTCTGTTAATTTAGTGTGAAAGTTAAGGATATTTTAACTAACATTGAAGAAGATTCTAGGATAAAACAACTCAAAATTTTCAGAAATTTTTCTTACCATTTTCACACCAAGTGCCAAACTTGCCGTCTGGGCAGGAAGCGCACCCATCTTTTCCATCTGCATGGCATTGCTTACAAGGGAGATACTTTGGACAAACGTCTTCTTCTTTTAAATCATTACACGGTTTGCATCTTACTTTCCATCGATAGGCGTAATTACATCTAAAATAAATGAAATTTGAAGGATGAAAATAGTTCGGAAAGAAAAAAAAGTCACAAATTTCATTCTTTTTCTGCAATTGCTGCTTTATATAACATCGTAAAAAACAATAGGTTTAAAATATTTGATTCCTGAATGATTTAATTTTTATAATCGTATATCTGTAATCTAAATTAGAATTATCAAGAATAAAGAAAAACGATGTAATCAGATTAAGGTGCAAAAAAGAGCTGGCTAATTATATACAAATTATATGAACAAACTGCTTTAAAATTTAAAAGCCAGTCAAACGAAAAAATTCGTGTATTGATAATTTATTTTAAAGATTTTGCACAAATATTTTCTAAAACAAAACTGATAGTATTATCTTTAATAATACGCTTAATCTAAATATATCCTTTGTTTACATAAATAAAGGGTGTTCCGAAACTTAATGATAGGGGACATGAGGAGAAAGGGGGATCGTATCTGTTCAGGGAAAAATAAAAAGTTACCCTGAGTGAGGACGAGTCCGTTTTTGAAAATGTGGGAAATCGACATCCTCCGTCACATCACTAGCTAATGTGACCACAAATTTCCCAATTTTACGATCATTTTTTCTCTAACGTCATCTTACATATCCAGACTATTAGTCGCAGTCACAAGTTGGAAAAATTGTTTGCTTATTTAGTTAAATTAACCTTGTTTGGGTAAGTCAGGGTTCGAGAAAAAAAGGTGCCACAACAAATTTTGACTCTCCATAAAAATAAGTAATATAAAATTTTTTTTAACGTCAATTCTTACTTTGTTAGAAAAACGTACTGGCGTACTGTTGCTGCTAATTGTAACAACAAAGAAAATAACGCAGAGCAAATTTAAAATTAAAAAATAAAGTTTAATTAATGAATCAATATTTGAAAAAACTGTATTAACATCAAGTGTCATCCACTACAAGTTTGAAAAAATTTATTTGAACTTGATTGGATACATAGAAAGTATTTTATTAACGATTGAAAATTTGAGCACAAGATATATAAATATATAGAGAGTGCGAGCTGTTGTTGCTAATACCACCTGTCTGAGGTAGTCAGATTGCGGCCCACGAAATTCATTATGGCATCGGGCTATATTGTACGCCTGTAGTTAGCCGTAGCTTTTAGCATCATGCTGGTGACAGTACGATTTGGCTCTGTTCCTCCCCAATTTTGAGGGAGAACACCCTGGAAGTGGTCAGGGGCTTCCCACATCTCTTCCCCTTCTATCCAGAACAATCACTGCCATTTTGTTTTCTGTTACAAAATGATTTCATTTTAAAAAATTAAATCGTAAGTATGTAACTCAAATCAATCAATCAATTTAACAACAAAACATTTTTGTAATACGTTAATGAATTATATTTCGTCGTAACATTCGTCTTCTACTCAAATTAAGTCCAAAGAAACGAAGCCAGTGTTGCTAGTGCAAGCAATATGAAATCCAGATTAACAGAAGTCAAAGTCATCTGTACGATTATAAAGAGATGAGCAGTATACAAAGAAACGTAGCGTACTGTAATTGCACCTAATAACAGTTATAATAAAGATAGTATAATAGCGCAGAATGGTTAAATCACTAGGTAATGACGTCTCTATCCATCTTACTCATTGGAATAGCAATAGTATCTATCTCACCAGTGCCAATTTAAGTTCATTTCGAGCCCTGGGTGCAGAAGATCAGGCTTTCTTGGCACTGGAGGATCGAAATTTATAACCAGAAAGTCTGGTTAGGTCCAGCTTGGGCCCTTGGGCGCCCCTTCCCCAAGCGCCTAATGGATAAACCAGCACTGTATCTCGCTCTATTGACCTGCCTTTTCATGGCCAGCGTACGCGTTCTTATTATTCATTTGTCTAAATCTTTGAGAGTAGAAGATGAATTCTTCGAAAACATAATTCAATTTAAGTATTACAAAAATATCTTATGTTTTATTTTTATATTTCTTTTTTGAATTTGAGTTACACACTTAAGATTCGGTTTTTTAAAATCAAGTCAATTTGTAAAAGAAAACGGAATAGCAATGATTTTTGTGGATAGAAATGTAGCTGGTGTTGCACCATTTTGAAATTGTCACTAAATAGGCCATCTTTTGAAAAAACATTTGCTTAGAGTAATAAGTACTAATATTTTTTTTTTTTTATCAAGCGTCAAAATTATGTGACATTTTCTCAAACTGGCTCAAACTACGTTAACTTTAACAAAACCAGCAAAGGGTTTTTGCTCTATTTGTGATTGTGATTAATAGCACAGCTTTGAAAGATTACGTTAATCACTGCGAAAGTGTGGAATTTGTGGTCACAATATCTAACGATGCGATGGAAGGTATCAACAGAGATGTTTTTAAAATGAAGATGATCTGTAAATAAAAAAAATTCTGAATGGTTGCTATGCATAGAGAAAGAAAAGAGTGTTGTACCATTTTTTAATCTTAACTAAATAGGTCAACTTTTTAGAAACCTGCCTGGATTAATTTTAACTAAATCAGCAAACCGTTTTGTCCTTGTGACTGAGACTAATAGTATGTCCATGAAGATGACGTTAGTGAAAAAATCATTGTACAAAATTATGTAATTTGTGGTCCAGTAGCTAATGATATTATGACGGAGGGTGTCAATTTTCCACAATTTTAAAACGTGCTCGTCCTCACTTAGACAAATGTAGGGTAGTTTTTAATTTTCCCCAGAACAGATATGACCCTACCTTTCATCTCGTGCCCGCTTATCGTCAAGTTTCGGAACACCTCGTGCATTATTTGTTGAAAGCGAATAATTTTTAAACTGTCTTTAAAATTACCGATAATTGAAGGGTTTTCCCCCTCATATCCATTTATAGTCGAAATCTTGATTTTAAAAGATTATATTCTATGACAAAAAAATTATGTACCGAGGAATAATAATTTTATTTAAAGGGGATTTCTCTTACATGATGATGGGACTCTGTTTTGGTTAATAATGAAGGAACAGTCAGGCAATAGAGCATTTGAACTATATGCAAAATCGGAAAGTTCCAAGCATTTTCCCTAACAGCCCCAAAATGCCTTGCACGCAAATTCGTAAGCATTCTAAGAGAAGATGGACAATTGCTTGCTAGAAAAAAAATTGAAACGTTTGAAAAACCAGCCTTTTTAGCGCATAACCCACTATTTCTGATTTTTGAGTCGAATCTATGCAAAGATTCGAAAAATTTGGTGGGAATGATTTCATTGAGTTAGCTGAGGTGGAAATGATTGACATTAGAAAAACAACAAATTGATGGCGGAATAATTAATTGATTCCTCATCATCAACGATTCGATGAGTAAGTTGGTTATTATTTACCCTCAAGCATCTTTTATTTACAACTCATGGAACAGAGTCTGAATTCAAGGCTTTCGTTGTCTCGTATACGATGACACTCCATACCATCACACCAATTGTGGGAGTGGTGTGCCACTATAATGAGAAGGCAGGATTGAGGCATTCACCAGGGAGCCTCCACAAACGTACACGATTGCCCTCTTGACCAAATTGAATACGGATTCGACCCTGAAGACGACCTGATTTCATTTATTCAGTCTAATCCCTTCAATCTCAATACTACTCCTAAAGGAGGCGAGTGAATGGGTTTCAACTGCAGTACACGCATTAGGCGCAACGATAGCAACTGTTCTTCAGCCATACACCTTGTGATGGTACGGACTGATTCAGAGGCCCGTAGTGAAGGTGCTGCCTGTGTATGGATGGTGGATAACGAGACAGTTGGCACTCTGCATGCGTGTCGTGTGATGTGACGGTCTTCTCGACTGTTAGTCTGTCGAGGGCGTTCTGAGCCGGGTCGCTGTGTAAAAACTTCTCTCTTGTCCACTGGTTCTAACACCTTCTCCCAGCCTAGGTGGAGAGTACCTCACCGAGTTGAACTCCAGGTATCCATCATCCTATGATTCTTCCTCTCTCCAACTCCGACAGCAGCTTTATATTGTTTCCGATGGCGGCGTAATGGCATCTATAGTAAAAAAAGCGCTCTTCTGTAACAGATTAAATCCCCGTAAACAAGCTCTGCTTACCTGTTTTATAATTCAAGGAGAACCTTCAATGCCCTTTGGTTGCATTACACAATGCACAAGCACGTTGTATTTCTAATAATTTACATATCTATCAGAAACGTACCTTCATATTAAGTTTCGAAACAACTTACTTCTCGTTGCGCAAATTTTTATGGCAATGAGTGTACCTAGAGAGAATTTACCACAATACATCTACAGCATTTTCAAACAAAAGCATTAACTTCAAAATAATTGATAGAATTAAACAATTATGTTTCACAGAAATTTTGACATTTTGTTTTAAGTATTCAAAATCCAGTAATAAAAGAGCACGTTTAACATTTTTCTGTAAATATTTTGCAAGCTAAACAATAATTTGTTTCACAAGGATGACTCTTAAAAATGTGACTTGCAAAGCTAAGATTTTGTCGTATTTCTCAGAACTTTTTCATGCTGAAAAAGGACTGCGACAAGACGAGTCATTATTATGCTTACAGTTTAATTTGGCGCGGGAAAAAGCCACAAGTAAATGAAATTTAAGTAGGATTATTTTTCAGAGAACAATCCAACTGCTGGCTTTTGCTGATGCTATAAACATCGTTGGGCGCACTAAACAGGCAGTTGTCGAGGCATTTGTCTCGCTTGAGAAAGCAGCAGGGAAGAGGGGTCTGGCCATCAAGGAAGATAAAACTAAGTTTATGATCGTATCAAATATAAAACTGAGGATATGTCCCTCCTAAAGATAAACAATTATACTTTTGAGATTGTAAACCAATTTAAATATCTAGGAATGATGATTTCAAGCAGCAATTTTATAAAAAATGAAATAAAGAATGGGTTATCTATAGTTAATGGATGTTATAATGTCTTAGAATCAACTAAAATCAAAATTAATTAGTTTAAAAACCAAAGTAAACCTTTACAATACTTTGATAAGGTCAGTTGCCCTTTAATGCTGAACTCTCAACTAAGCAAAAGCATACATGCTGTTGATCTTCGAAAGGAAAATCCCGAGGAATATCTTTGATCCAGTAAAACATAATAACGTGTGGAAAATACTAAACAATTATGAAATTTATAAAAAAAATATGTGGCGAACCCAACATTGTCAAAATAGCCAAAACATCCCGTATTAGACGGTTGGATCATTTATTTAGATATAATGCTTACTTCCAACTAGAAAGATAGCTTCTTAAAGAGTCAATGGAAAATGAAAGAAAGGAAGCCCACCAATTAGGTGGCTGGATAACGTTGAAAATAACTTAAGGCAATATGGTATCATCTTCACAATTTTTTTTATTTTTAATATTTGAAATTTGGTTTTAATTGTATTTCATAAAGGTTAATATTTAATAATAATTCCATACAAAAAAATTTTAATTTGTTCCAAAATGTTTGTAAAATTTAAATTTTTCTAGCTTTTTAAAGCATTTTTTAAAACCCTAAAGCTTTTTAAATATGTCTCTTTTCTTTCAAAGATTTTTTCCAAGTACCTTATAATGTACTTCATAAAACTGTGCATGGGCTTTTTTCTGCTGCTGCTTTTTAATTTTTTATTAATTTTTTATAGTTAAATTTCCAAAAATTCCCCAAAAAGCATTAATTTCGATTTTGAAATTTTTTAGGAAAAGTACTAAACATGTTAGAGCTAATTCCATGCACAGTTTTACAAAACATACATTTCAGAACATGTTTAAAAAATATCAAACCCACACTTCAAATATCAAAAAAGCCCTAGGGTTTTGAATAACGGTATATGGACAAAAATTCAACATGGAGAAATATGAGTTTGAAGTTTTCATTCCATGAATAGCATGATATAATATTCATAGAATAGTCTGAAACTTTTACGAAATGTTAATTAGCTTACTTAAAACTACTTACCATAAAAAATTGCACAAATGTAGAACAATTAAACAGTATACTGCCATAATGAATATATAGAAAAAAACGAATGAAAGATCAAAATTTCATAAAACTTTATCTTAATAATTATAAAAAAAATAAATACACACACTTCAGAGCTAATTCCATGCTCAGAGCTGATACACAACAAGTACAAAGGATGTTTATGCCTTTATTTTTTATTTCCTTGATTTTAAAAGCCTTCGCATGTTAAATATTGTACATGAATGAAAACAAAATCAAATTGCAATTTATAAGTAAAATGTATCAAAGTCTAAGAACTTCATAAGTGCATTTGCTTAAATAAATATCTTAAAATATTTTAATAATAAAAGTATTGAATTTCTACACACACAGGGATATATGTCTATCACCAAAAACAAATATATAAAAAAAGGGAAAGTTTTTCTATTCTTGCGAATTAGATTTTTAATTATCTGAGTTATCAAAATGAGATTTAGTATTTGTGCTTTGAGAGAATCCGTTTTTTGAAGTTTTAATTTCATTCATAATAATATCATAAAAAGCACGCATAACTTTTAAATATTGACCAAATCCATTTGATCTTTAGTAAATAATTCACAAACTAGAATTTTTGCCTGAATTACACAATTCTTTCTTAAAATTATTTATTACTGCATATATAATGTCAATCTCATTGATGCGCATTAGAAAAATAATTAATTCATTTTTTATCAGGCTCTTTTCTAGCAGATAATCTTAAATGTAGGCGTGGTAGTTGCTGTTCAGCATCAAACATTGCTTAATTACTTAACGAAAAATGCAGGTAAAGCTTTGAAATTTTGCAGGCATATTTGTAAAGATTCGGGGTATCAAAAATAAGCCAATAAAAATTCTTTCGACAGTTTAATGATTTTTAGGGTACCATATCGCCTTAAGGGTATTTGGAGTGTGCCAATGGAGGGTTATTGCGCCGGACAGGGCTAGACTGAGAGACGAACATACGAGACGATCTTGGCCTGCAACAACAGGCTGTAGTCCTTAAGAAGAAGAAACAATAACTTTTATTCTTTCTCTTACTTATCTCTCTTGTAAGATTTATTTTGGCTTTCCTGCAATCCCTTTATTGATTATTTACTGAAGTTGCATTTTGAAGGTACCCGAGGGCTATTAAAGATGGACCTCGTTATTTTGAATCCTCGTCAGTTAGGACGAACCTGTCAATTAGCACACCCTGACCTCCCACTCCACTCTCCAAATTTCCACATTGCTTCAATGTATGAAATTTGAGCCTTGACAGATTTAACGTACGTACACGGCGGGTATTTCGGAACATGATGTCTTGAACCTTGAACCCAGGACGTCTTAAGACTTATTGACGCTCTGGGCCTAGAGAAATTTTAAGATTTTCTGAGGCCCTGGGCCCCTATTCAAAAGTAAGCCCTACCTGTGATTTTTAAAATAGACAGTATATACAGTTCAGTACATAGTACGAGTATTTGACTATACATTGTCAAATACTCGAATAAACGGTAATTTGAAACAAATAAATGAGCACGACTCACAATTTCACAAACCTAGGCACAAACTAGCTCGACCGATGGCCGCATTTCGATTAAATGAGTTGAATGGTTGTTTATGTTATTAGGCCCTGGCCTAGACATGGATAACGGTCATCACATAATAATACAGACTTACGACTTTTGCAAGTTGCTATACAATTTAAAGTTCTCTTTTTTTTTGCAGAATATGTATGTGGATAACATTTGACCATCACAATTATCCGGATCATGGTCTTAGTAAAAACTAAGGTAAGAACGAAGGAGAGGTCCTGGCCAACTGGGCCCGGGCCCAATTGGCCCATGCCTTAAGATGTCCCTACTTGGATCCACGTCTCGATAGAAACAGTGATGACTATATATAAGTTCAGTATCATGGTCACTTGGCTACTGCGTATACTTCTACAATCATAAAAGCAGACGCATTAATTATTAATACAAAAACAAATATGAGACTGGTTTAAAAGTTTACAAAAAAAATGTGAATGCAAAGTCTTTCCTGAAAATATTCACCATATTTCAGAATGAAAAGCAAGATATACAAGCAATATGTGGCATTATTGCATTATTCTCTAAGATGCAGACAATAGGAACTATGATACTTGTTTCGTTCTTAACAAACTGGTTTGGAAATTAAAAAAACTGTGTATGGTGAAATTTCTAATTTTTTTCGTAAATTATTCTGTTATAACATCAGGTATGATAGATACACAGTGAAAAAGAAGCGAACAACGCTTTTACGAGTAAAGAAATTGGAAAAACCTTGTAGTGTACCTGTTTTATGGGAGAAAGGAGTTGCTCATAACATCAACATTAAATTTCCGCGCTTAAACAGTGTAAATATTTTTTTCTGGTGGAGAATTATGACATGAGATGAAAGTTGTAGAATATGAAAATGTTAGAGGTTCAACTAAGAATGCCACATAGTAACAAACAATTATTAGATTTATTTACTCCAATCATAACACAGTTTTCTTTTCCCTACCTCGAAATATTTTTTCTTTTTTTTTTTCTTTCTTTCAAATAATTCTTCGGTGTTGTGAAAATAAACACGCGTGTCTTACTAAAAAAAACCCCTTCAAAACCCTAAAAGTGGAATTTATAAACGAAAATGTACGCTTTCGGTTTTCTTTCTTTTTTTTTTTTTAAATATATTGTTATGAATTATATTTACAAAAATGCAACTTAAAATTTCTTTTTCAATAACTTTTCGTTTTCAGCTACGAATAAGTCTTCAATGATCATGTTGCTTCTAAATGTTGCCATGGCCTCAGTAACAGAGTGGTCATGGTCACGAACTATGACCATGACCACTCGGTCAGCAACTCGTGGTGCCGCGTTCTTATCCTTTAAATTCAGGGGAAATTTGAGAATTAACATTAAGAGGAATACAAATATTTAAATTAAAGTTTTTAAATCAATTAAATTCGTTTCGCATGCTACGAAATTGATACATTTTAAGTAATTTTTTTTACGTGTGGAATCTATCCTTTCAATCTTATTATAAATATCAAAAATTCAATTTTTAAAAAGGAAATTGGTTAAAAAAAACAGAATAGTTGGCTCTGTCTTTAAATGTATGTTAAAGGTAAACAGTGTTGAATGTTTTTTTTAAAATCGTGTTATCTTTAGATACACATAGCAACGAAATTTAAATTACCGTGCTTTGAAAATTATATAGGATAAATAATATCCAATTTATATTTGACACATTCATTATCATAATGATACTGGAAAAAAATATACATACATAGAACAAATGAAATGTTTTAAGGATCTTTTTATAATTTTTGGTTTTATATACAATAACAACATTCAACTTTTTTTTTTTTTTTTTTTTTGCCTTGAGTTTTAAAAATAAATTTTCTTTTTTTTAAAAAAAAAAATTTATAAATATATTTGAATCATGAACACAAGAATAACAAATATTGAAAAAAATTAAACAAATCATATAGCCTGGTGTGTCTGAAAATAAATGTATATCATATTAATACTAATCCCATCACACGAATAGAATGCAATGTTTTTCAATTGGATAATGCAATGATTTTTAGTTGAATTATAGTCCATGTACAACTTTGAGTGAACTAACTTCTAATAAATTAAAAGGTTAATTATGGCATGAAAATAAAAATACGGGGAAAACAAGAATTATTAGTAATATTACATTTAGTTTTTGATGAAGTTGGCATACAAGAGCACCATACGTACCAAAGACTAAAAAAAGCAGTTCAAAAGATTTATTTAATACTAAAATTTTCTAAAACATATTTGTAAGGAGTTAATTTACAAATATATATATATATATATATATATATATATATATATATATATATATATAAATTCTGTAAGATTTCTTTACAAACTGCAGTAGTGTTAGAAACAAACATAAAAAAAAACGTTCAAGCAACCAAAATGTTCTTGAAATTCATTTTTATATCTTTTTTTTCGAATGAAATAGAATAGCTTTTCATGTTTAGATCATATTTAAAAAAATTTTAAAATGCTTCCCACAAGATTTTTTTTTTTTTAAATAAGGAAGAGAAAAAAGATTATCGCAAATGATGTAAAACTTTTTATTCTACATTCGAACATTTCTCTATTCATCTCTGTACATGTTGTCCATCTACAGATAATGAGTGATTCTATTACATTGAAAAACTAAAGCTGTTGCTACCAAAATACCTGTCATGTGTGCAATGAGAGAATTGAATTGAGATATAAATAACAAAGGTATTGATGCGTTAGTACAATCCCACTTTCAACAAACAAAGAATTTTTGTCTACTGTGAAGATCAAATTACAAACGATAAATGTGAGGAACACAATAATTAATTCCCTCTTTAGACTTTAACTATAAAAAATATAAAACAAACTTTCGAATTTTTATGTAACCACCATGGAAGAAAGTGATTTTAATGAGTAATGTATACCTTTTTTTGGAATGTAGAGCAAAAACATGGAAATAGAAAAGGAATACAGCGAGTTACAAAACACTTTATCGAGAAAAAAAAAAGAATTCAATTCAATTACCTATCAATTAATTAAAAATAGAAAAAAAACGTTGAATATCAATCAATGAAAGGTTATTTACTGATATATTAATGTATCTGATATTAAAATAAATTCATTTGAAATATTTGGTGATTTTTTCTCACTTTTTAAACTAATTATAGAAGATTGAAAATAAATAAAAAAATATTTGGAAAATAAGGAAATCAAGAATTTATCTCTTTTATTTATATTCCTTTACTTGTATTAATTTCCAACACTCTTAAAATAAAAGACATTTTTTTCTTTTGATATTATCTTTAATCATACATAATCGACATATCATACGTGCCAAAATAAGATTTAAAGAGGAATTCTTGAATTATATTATATTTAAAAAAACTTAAGAATCATTGTTAAAAAGATACAAAAAACTATTCCTTTAAAAAGCAACGGGGCAATATCAGACAATGAATTGATTTTTACTAAAATTTTTTCATTTGAATTTTCTTACCTAAAACTCTGTACCAAGGTTTCAAAATGTGCGTGTGTGTGTACTTGTATTTACCCAACATTCAAATATATCACAATTAGTAGATTTCAATTTGATTTTAATTTACGTTGCCCCTTGAAGCAACACAATGACTACTGGCGACGATCCTCGTAGTCTTAAGCCATGGCCAAGTGACCAGGATGATACCTGAGCTGGAACTCTCCTCTCCAAAGTTACCCATCACACCAACGAGAAAATTTGAGCTACTCTACACTGCGGGCCACCTTCAGTGGCATCAGGATTTGAACTGGCGACCCGACAACACTGGTCTTAAATGACTATGACCGCAGCCAACACTAAAATAATCAGAGCAAATTTAAAAAACGAAAACAAAATGATTGCAAATTCTTTTTTACTTCATTTCAATCGCAACTATTTTAAACTTGTGACTAACTTAAACTCTATCCACGTCCTTCCTCTAATCCTCTTGCAAAATCTTTGGTCTATCAATTCGAGTTTACTCGTAATGGAGCCTCTGAAGAAGCAAACGTGATTATGCAGATTAGGTCGGATATTTATACACTCGTGTCCAAAAGTAAAGCATAAATCGTAAAATGCGAAAAACATGGAGTAAATATTCGTAAAATTATTCCAAATTTCTTGCGGATATTAATTGGGTGACGAAGAAACATTGAGTTTATGCAAAACTTTTCAGTCGACTACGTCCTGCGCGAAACACCGGCGCATGTCGGAATGCGGAGAAACCGATTCACGCAGCATAAGCAGTTCAGACAAGTTTCGTGCAACTGCTGTGCGAAGGAACGTTGCTAACCATCAAACAAGGTGAATGACGGCACAAAGACGCCAATTGGACATGTTTACGAAAGGAAGAATCGTTGGAATGCTGGAATCCTCACGATCACAAACTTAAGTGTCTCGAATTCCGAATGTGAACCAGTCTGTGATCTCAAGACTGTGGCAGAGGTTTCAAAGAACGGGAGATGTTACCCGACAACCAGTATAAGGTCGACCAAGAGTCACAACCCCTCGCCAAGACTGATATCTGGTAATAAGTGCTCGACGTCAGAGGGGTAGGATTGCCAGAGCACTGGGTTCGGCGCTCACAGTCACCACAGGAATACGAATTTCGAGACAAACTGTTTACAGGAGACTCAATCATGCTGGTCTGTATGCCAGAAGACCAGCAGCTTGCATTCCCCTCACGTCTGCGCATAAACGCGCTCGTTTGAACTGGAGTTTGAAACATCAACATTGGAGAGTGGGCCAATGTGATGCTCAGTGACGAGTCCCGGTTTAGTCTGAGTAGTGATTTTCGGCGGGTAACGATATGGAGAGAACGTGGAACACGTTTTGAACGAAGAAACATAACGGAAAGACATCATTTTCCATCAAGGGGAGTAATGGTATGGGCAGGCATCATGACGGATGGCCGCACAGACTTCCATTTCTTTGACACGGGGTCTGTGACTGCTCAAAGATACAGAGACGAAGTTCTTGAGCCTTATGTTCGCTTGTTTCGAGGTGCTGTCGGTCCTGACTTCATATTCATGGATGATAATGCGCCATGTCACCGAGTGGTGCTGATTGGTGACTTCCTTGAAACGGAAAACATCCAGCGCATGTCGTGGCCTGCGAACTCCCCTGATTTAAATCGTATCGAGCATGTATGGGATATGCTCGGGAGACAAACTGCAGCCATTTCGCACCCCCCAAGCTCCGTTACAGAACTGAAGAGAGCTCTCCAAGAAGCTTGGAACCGTTTGAGCCCATAACTCATTCATCATCTCATAGCAAGTATGGTAAATCGCTGTGCAGCGTGCCTGGCTGTCAGAGGTGACCACACGCCTTATTAAACTGCAGTATCAGATTTTTATTTAATGTTTTCTTTCATTTTTTCTTTAAAGTGTGAATCCTTGCTATGCTCAGTTTTCTTTAAAACTACTACTTTGGATAATAAAATTAATTATTAGCATTCTTTTGATTTGCTTCCTTATTTTATAACCATTTTACACTCGCATATGACGTTTCCCGCCATTCTGATTTACAGTTCCTTCTTTATTCACATAATTATCAATTATGCTTAACTTTTGGACACCAGTGTAGTCTAGGTTTTCAAGCTAGAAATATTGAGATATAGAGAATGCGAGGAGAAGCATAGATTGCCACCAATCAGGTATTATTCTATTTTAGTACGTTTGAGAGATTTGACAGCTAAAAGAATTAAAGTGACGATTAGACATAAAGTTAAATTATAGCTCAGATAGTTAGGGCAGTGAATTTGAACCTGATATAAGAGGATCGATATATTTTAAATCTTCTCATAATTCGCGTCTATTGTTGTTTACTCCCATATTGCTCAGATTGGGAACATCTCTTTTTTAAAATTTTAGAATTCTGTCTGTTGATAATTTGTGTGTTCAATAAACAGATTGGTTAACTAACATGGCAAGTCATCCTTTCTTTCCTCTCACACCTCTAGGCGGGGCTGAGAGAAGATCTCTCAGTCCTTATAAACTTAAAAAATTTTAAAACATAAAAGGAAACTTTTGACTTGAGAGACATATCCGTGTGTTTTATTTATCAAAATTTAAGCTTTTATCGAGCAAAAAGAAGGTTTCTAGATTCCACTTACAAACATTTCATCATCTGATAAATGTATTTTTAAAAACAACAACAAAAACTGCATACATCGATGAAAGATCAATGGGTGAATTAATTTCGTAACAGATAAGAATATAAAGAGCTGAAAGTTTTAAAAGTTTGTAACCAGTGCTTAGAGCAGACATTGCCCAAGACATGAATAAAGCTCGTAAACATAATTCATCCTGGCCTATTTTTAATGTTTATTATTCTATTAGATGGGAAATACGCGTTGAGATAGAGAAAACTAACTGAATCAACACAAGCACTAAATTTTGCATGATAAAGAAAAAAAGTACAAAGTTAAAATTGAAAAACTGAAGGCGTAAAAAATAATATAATGTAAAAATTTTAAATCTGCCCTTAAATTTGATAATTTTGTAAAAATATCTGGAAAAAAAAATGCGAATAAAAATCACTATATAAAGTCGCTGAATGTTAAATTATTAAAACTTCCACAATTGTTTTATATAATATAGCATTCATTATCATAACATGTATAAATATACATAAATGGATGGTACTTGTGTATTAAACTGTCGACCAATTCCATCAAATCAAAAGACGTCGTTAAATGCCGCGATATGCAACTAACAGTAGAAGCCATTCCTGCACTTATTCGAAAACAATAATATTGACGATGACAGCATTTGGCAATATTTTTTGAATTGGTGACATCTTCTGATTTGGCGAAATTGATCGACGGTATAATACGTAAGTACCGAATATATGTTAATTATTAAAGCATCATATTTTTACTTTTGTTCTGGATTCATTTGATTGGGTATCTCTAAAATATTATTCATACGGAGATCTATTACAGTACAGAGTAAAAACTTAAAACTCTCGCCTATTGAGCATTTTAAATTCATGAGCGAAATTTCCATTAAAATTTCTATTATCTTCCTCAAACCTAGATTATCCTGCTGTGGAACTTTGGAGAATGGGGTACAAGCTCAGGTGTTGTCTTCGTCACTTGACATTGGCTCAAAATTAAGAGGGATGTTGACAATAGATTTCACATAATTTCTTTCTAAGCGAACAATCATTTCTCAAATTTTAATTAATATATCAATTGAAATGCAATAAATGGAGTCAGAAAGAAAAAATTTATTTAAAATTGCTTTTTTCTATGATTTTTGAAAATATTTTTATGTATATTTTAAAGATTAGTCTGCGAGTTTTCAGACATTAAACATATATTTATAAATAGTTACAGAAATATTGGAGATAGAAAATGCAATTTCAGAGAAATATTTATTATATTATTATCATTACAGTCCTTTGGATGCATTCAAATTGAGGCACTAGTCAGTTTTGAGAGGAAAAATTTCCAATAGGGTTAACGTTATATTCCTGAATTCAAAAATGGTTGATGGGCAAGAGCCATAATTGTTTTATTTTTCAGAGAACTTGTTTTCATCTCCTACGAGGAAATAACGTACGGTTTATTTGATGCAAATTATGCAAATTAAATATAATTAGGGGAAATAAAATGCAATTACAACAAATTCTAAACCTATATCTAAACTGTTTACCACTATTAACGTCAGCTGTTACAAATTAAGAACTACAATACTTTCTAAGCATGGCTTCAAAAACAATATTCCCCCATATTTTTTAAATCTTACAAGGAGAGTGCAAGGTCTTGAGATTACGGATTTTATTCAATTTTTGTAGGATGGTAGATTTAGTTTCCCTGTTGATGAAGATATATGGTTATAGAGGCCAATAATTTTTTAGATATATGCAATTGAAGATGCAATTCACTCGTTAAATTCAGTTCTGTAACAAACGATTACACTTAATGGGTTTAACGTAGCAGCAATGAATCGATGTTCTTCGTCGTTAGGAGTCGGGCTCGAGTCCAAGGAGGGTGAAAACTTTTTTTTTATTTTATGTCTATTTTTATATATAAAGATACATAATGGAGCTTAAATAAATTGGAAATGAAATGCCTAACGACTAGAAACTTTATAAAGTTTTATTTGTCATTATCATTTGAAAAAGTACAGAATAATATTTAATACAAAACAATAAAGCATTTCACAAGAACAGGGGAAAAGCCCTTTAACTGAAAGTTAATCGTGCCTGGAAACAATAAATTGTGAAAGAAAACAATAAATAAAACATTTATCAGATTTAGTGTAAAAATATGACTAACTTCTTACCCCTCATTATCCGTACAATGGTGAATCTGTGACGGATCTATACGGGGTTTCACTAATATCTCTCATCTCTTTAAACAAAATATTTAATTCAATCAACTTTCATCGAGTAAGCAAACGTGATTTATGTAAATGAGGTATATTATATAAATTCGGTTTTCGCGAGTTGGTAGTAAGAAACGAAGGAAGGAAGTGATTTGCTGACACGTTGTTGTTGACACGCTGAAGTTGATACGTTAGATGTGTGCAAATAGGAGTTTAACAGAAGTTTGAGAATTAGTTGTTAGTTGAAGTTGAAAAGCAGTGGAATTAATGAAAGATTACAGAGCGTGGAGCCATCGTCATTTGATCAAGCCAAAAAGAGTGCCAGCAAGTTCCAGTGTAGGATCCGATGTATTAAAGGTTCAGGTACTGTGCATTTGATTAAGTAGAAGCTAGTTATTCGTATGCGACTTAGTTATAATTGAGCGTATTTAAGCTGTCTTAGATTCGAGGGTCTGTAGTAGTATTCCCGTGTTATAGAATCTCACCTCCGCACCCTACTATAATTCATATACCTTAATTAGAATTGTATTGTGTTTGCTTGATAATTGTTAATAAGAATTAATAAATCAAATTTGATTGGAAATAATGTCTGTGGATTATTCAGTTCCTCGTACACGTCTAGCTGGGTTTACAGGCAGACAAGAAGGTTCGGATGTAAGAGGTAACCGAACGTTACCACAACTTGTCGTAAAAGCAAATGAAACATAATTTCGAAAAACATCTCGCTCATCGAATTAGTGGAATATTATTGCATAGGCATCTGTTGCTTTAAACTGCATCTTCAATTGAAAATGTCTAAAAATTTATTGAATAGTGACCCTTATAACCATATATCTGAAGTGGCGCGCTTATCCGGTTGGATAGAACCAGGTACCTTTGGATCCGAAACCGAGTAACTTATCCACTACACCAGGAAAACTAAATCTACGATCCTACAAAATTTGAACTAAATGCGTGACTCCAAGACCTGTTAGCTATCATTTATCCTCTATTTAATTAAGCGTTTCACCTTTTGACTTCATCGCATGAAAGTTGAAGTTTTTTTCCCCAGTTTATTTGAATAAACTTATGTGAATAAGAATAAACTGGATAGAAGAAGTAGAATCGATATAACATACAATAAAATCATTCACAGAATAATATAATAAAAATTAAAACTAACTTCTTATATAGTTTCTGTTTCATATTTAATAAAAATATAAACAACATAATAAAACATAAAGCTCAAATAAATAAATAATGTTCTTTAAGACACTTTTTGTTCACACCATACACAGATAGAATTTTCATTAATGGAATGAGGAAATAATCCCCTTAATGAGAATTAAATATTTCATGAATTCTTTTCAGTACATTTAATTATATTTCAAAATTTGGTTTTAATATTAGTTTGTACGGGATTTTTTTTTTTCATTTCGAATATGAGTAAAAAGAATTTTTACAAAAAGTGCAGAAAACAATACCTTTACCTACGTTTATGGAAAAAGATTAATAGGTTTTTGTAAAAGTATAGACATAAAAAACGAGCATGTTTTTGTTTTCCTAAAATTTCAATGGGCTAAATTCACGGCGGTCACATGATAAAGACAATCACGTGTTATCCAACGTATGAAAAACTTACATTAGATTCGTACTTGTTATTCTACTTGTAAAACTTACATAAAATTTATGATTTAATAATTGGGTAAGGATGTTCTAATATTAAGATTCTATAAAAAGTTTTAAAAGAAATATTATATATATCTTACATGTACTTTAAATAAAGTGCACTTTATTTATACCCCTGTGTGTTACTGTAGAGAGACATGTACTTTTTAAACGAAAGTTTCTGCTAAAACCAAAAGTTGGCAACAGCGAAACACGTGAGCTAATTGGCTGAAACCACGTGATTGAAATTACCATGTGACTATGACGTCACACGAATTTAGCCCATTATGTGTTGTATAACGAATCGTTACTTACACGTCAATGGAGACTTCTATTGGTGTTTGGCTCTGGCCGCAGGGACAAGTTATGTTTATGGAAGAGGGACATTTCCCTCCGATTCCTAGTTTTGAAAAGTCGATCCCAACTCCAACGAATCCATCCTTTACAAAGAGGTGACCCTCTGAGGTAGCCAAGAATGTCAGGATGGCATAACCTACGCAACATACAAGACGGGCCAATCAAGTGGGCACTCTATTGATTCGAATAAAAACAAAACACACCCAATATTTCAAGTATTTCATTACATACGTGATACTTCTTATAAATAAAAGAATTTATCAATTTTCAATATCATATACTATATACTTGGAATAAATATTGTATATTATGTAAATTAAATAATTATATTGTTTCCCAAATGAATAAATTGTTGCCATCGAATTTGCGTAAAAATTTATTTCTTCAGAAGTGTTCTATTTTGTTATTTTTAATGTGTATCGGTACCTTATTAGATATTATTGATATATTCTGATGTATATTAGCAAATATAAAATTTCAATTAGCAATATATTTATTCAAAAAAAAATGAAGGTAACACAATGAATGAAAGAAGTGATACATTTATCTGCATCTGTAGTACAAAGTGGCATTATTAAAGTACAGTAAATTATACCGAACAGTGTATGAATCGTCTTTTGAGATTGCTTAACGATATAATGCAAAGCGAAATTACTTGTTACTCCCGAATAAACAATACATTTTAAGCCTTTAAAATATATTTTTCTAAATGAAATATTGAAGTAAATCGAGCAATAATTTTCACTTTTTGATATGCAAACACTGTTAAATTATTCTTAATGAGTGACCATCGGTTCTGACCCCCCCCCCCGGATTTAAACAAAATTGGAGCGTTTTTTACCATCTAAATAATTATAGGCTTAAAAATCAACATATGAAAAGGGTTCTTAAGTGAAACTATATATCCTCCAAGTAACACAAACCAGGAATCGGCTTACGATCCGCACACGGCTCTTTGCATAGGCGTTTACTGTTTTTCAGATTCCTGCTTCTATGCATTATTAAAATTAATTGTGAATCTTAAGTATAATTGTTTCCTTTCCTTTTTTCGACATTCGACTAATAAGCTTCTAACGTTTATATGCAGAACAAAATCAATTTTAATTATTAGGTAAACATGAAATTCTAGAATGAAGTACTTTTGTTATTATTAATACGGACATTTTTTTTTCGAAGCTTGGAAGTCTAATTCTCAACATTACGATATTTTGACATTTACTGTTGTTGCATTGAATCCCACAAATAAAAATATCTTTGACAATTCATAGTTTTTGAAAGAATTTAAAACATTACTGAGGGTAAAACTTTATTTAAATACTAAAAAAATATATTATACTTTGATCATGATAATCTTGATAGCAACGGCTAACAGATACGCATGCAAATGCATGTAAATAGTTATATGATGCCTCCGTTATCTTGTTTCACTAAAAACTTGGCTCTTTTGTCTCGAAAGTCTTCGAATCAGTTGTATAAACCAATTATATAAATATGTGATTTGGTTATATAAATATACGTGATCAAAAAACTTATGTACTCGAATTGGTATAAATTGTAACATAAAAAATCATCAAAATTGAATGAAATTTATTCCACAAACGACCTGTTTTGATACAAATAAGGGATTGAACTAACAAATCAGAAACGACTTCTCAGTGTAATAAGTTCTACTCCACGTGGTATCGAATCGAACAGATTTGGAATCTCCCTCTGTGAAGAACATTCCAAGTTACTTTTATTTGAACCCAAAGTTCATCTACGATATGAGTTTCACGGACAAAATGCCATTCAACGAAATTCTAGACGTGTTCAGTAAGCAATATATCTGATGAATAGGCACGCATAGGAAGAAGCTGCATCTGCTGTGCTAACGAAGTTTGGACATTTTCCTATGAATAAGTAGAAGAACATTGTCTTGTAATGTAACTCCAGGAATGCATATGAATGAATGCAGATTAAGGTTTCAGAATTTCTCTTAAGTACTGGTTACTTTTAAGACAAATCACAGTTCTTGGTAGCTGAGAATGTCCACGATATCGAATGGCATCTTAAAGTATTGACGTTTGGCGCGTTCGTCTATTATGACTTTTGATAACACACTCTAGAAAATGGTATTAAATGTAGTATAGAGAACCAATCGAGGCCCACCGATGTCTACATGAGAAAAGCTTTTTGAAGCTGCAGATGATGATACTTTTGTATGAGAGGAATCTTGTGCAAACGAACTCTTGCACGCAGTCCAAAACGCAACAGATGCTGAAGAATTATTAAAGTAGATATTGACAAACCTGCAGCAATGATTTAATGTTCTACCAACTGTTGAGAGGAAACTGTACGGTTCATCTCAGTGCAGCAGATAAGGTTTCCAAAACCATCATAATCCTGTTCTCTAGAGCTCACTTTTACATTCACATCAGAGAAGTGACATTAGATCCCTTGCAAACTGCTTTGAATGATAAAAATGATAAAAAAAAAACTTTCACACTATTCAAATTCCGTAACTTGCTCTTATACGATATCCTCTGTAGTTGTTATGACATTGTGACTTCTCGTGAAGTTGCAAACTACTATAAACTATTTCCAGCGTCCTGCTCTATTATACTCACGATTAAATCAGTAATTTAAGGAGAAAGTGATAAACATTATTAACTTCAAATATTTTACGAATAAGTTAAAAGTATCCTTCATATAGATGCATTTTTATGCCACTTATTTCATATATTTCAGATTTTATAAATAAAGCAACACATAAATTGATTTGAAATCCAATTTCAAATGAGAGATTTTAATAAGCTTTTCTATATAAGTATTATAAACATCGAACCCATTAAATTTTTTAGCTTATTAACTTGAAATTAAGTATAATTATACATATAACCACATATAATTTAACATTAACAAAAAATTAACAACAAACTTTTAACATTAACAAACATATTCTCTTTCTCTTTTAATCTATTTTTCTATAGAGACAGCTTAACAATTCAATGAAGTTTATCGGTAATTTTAGATCAAAAAGAAAAGCTTTTGATTTTACGTTAAGAATGAATGAAGATTTAAAAATGCCTGGTTTGACTCTCAGAACGTATGGTATAAATGTAACAGTGCTTCATACTGATTGCTTTTAACTAAATTTCAGTTATCAAGAATAAAACAAAATCTATGGAGTTAAGAAAACAATGAAAGAATTTCATTCTATTAAAAAAAAACTCGGATGCCGATTATTATACGCCAATGAAATCAGATCTTCCATTATTTTCTTCGATTTTTGTCAATTTAATATGTTGTCGTTATTTAGCATAAAAATACATAATACACAAACTGAAAACAATTTTTTTAAAGAAATAAAAGGGTCCAATATTTGTAGAATAAAATTGCAAGACATACACCTATTTTATGATTCTAAATTTTTTTAAGTTTGAAAATGTTAAATAAATAAAGATTTTTTCCTCTTATTTTAACGTTTAAAATTATAAATGTAATTGATACTATAAAATATTGATGATAAAGCATGGAACATTTAGAAAATGCTAAGTGATTTAAATGGAAATGTGAATATTATATTGAAGTATGAGGATTTCTAACCTTCAGTCAAGTCAGAAATAGTATGATATTTATAACAAAGCATTTTTCTATGAGGGAAAAAAGTTTTATATCTATCTATATATCTATGTCCGGTTCGAAAATTTTTCTATTCTTTAACTTAAGCGAATATAGTTTTAATATAGATTGTCCTTTAAAACAACAAGTAAGAAGATTTAATTTAAGAATGGCATACTGGTATGAGATTTATTTCAGTGGGATTTGGATAAAAGAAACAAAAATTAAGAAAATAATGGATTTTATCATTTTTTAAAAAGAATATTATGTGTGAATTAACTGCAAAAAGGTGGAAATATAATCATACTCCATCTTATTTTTTTTTAAAATTAAGTATTGTTATCCTATCAATATTAAAATTTTGTTTTATTATTTCTCTTACTTTGACATGCTATCGGTTATTTTTTATCTTTTTGGAATGTGATTCTAGAAATATGATTATCAATTCCTGGTAGAACACTTTTTCAACACATGACAGCAACGACGAAAGTATTGATTGAAAAGATTAATAACTATAAATAGAGTGTAACATTTCAGAAAAGAAAAATCCCTTTAATTTCTGGGTATGTGAAGTAATTTAAATGTGCTTACCAAAGATAACATTTGTCGACTTGTAATAAGAAGTCCACATTTCGAAATGTTTTTACCGTTGTGTAACATCAAAAAGAGTACAGAACGTCCCACTTCCTATCTCACACACACAAAAAATTACTTCCCGGATGTAGATATAAGTAATTTTCAGATCTTTTGCCAGAAAAAGGCAGATATGTGGTACTGTGAACTATAGATGTACATTCTCAATCGCAAAGAAAATTAAATAAGGAGTTGTGATGTTTGTATTATTGTGAAACGCGGTAAAAATATTTTTAAAAACCAACTTTATGTGCTATTTTAATTTATTTTAAGAGCATTAAAAAAATCATTTCCTACAAAAATGACAGTAGAAAGAAAATAATTATCTTGCTGTTTATAAAATAATATAAATTTAATGACTATTATATATGACTTTTTTAGTTTCTTAAGAATAAAAATAGATGAAAACTCTTCCCGCTTAAAGTAATTCTTTTTGGAGAGAGAGGTGGGGGTAAAAGCACATATTTTAATCTTTAGTATACAGTTTTGTTTTAATTTTATTCCTAAAGATTTATTAATTATCAGTTAATCGAAAATTCCATTAAGCAAACAATCTTTATTTTAAGTAGATCCAGAATAAAATTACAATTAAAAACAAACAAATATAGGCATAATTCGTAAAACATTTTGAAAGTCAAAGGCTTAGTAAAAATCAGCAATTGCAATTCAGATAATTAAGAAAGTACTGATATTTCATATGTAAAAAATATGATAAATTTTAAACGGAATTAACTTTTGTTTTTATCATGAGAGGGTTACATATAACTAAATAATTAATTAACAAATAAATAGAAATAATAAAATTTTATAATTTTTCCAACAAGTCCCATTTTTTCCCCTTGGAAAATAGACACAAAAAAGCATGCCTAGAAAATTATTTTAGTAATGTATGTTTTAACTATTAATTTATTAAATTTAATTTTAAAATAGTATAATTAATTAAGATAAAAATAAAATTTATTGCCGTAAAATCCGGTAAATAACGCGCACTTTTAACACCAAAAATAAGGTCGCAATTTACGGGTGCGAGGTATACGCCGGGTATAAAAATGAGAGTTAAAAAAAAAAAAAGATGAGCATAGTCAAATTACTGTTTACTTTAAAAAAATGGCATGACCTTTAGGGTTGTAGTTCTAAAAGTATACTATTTTTTCTATAGCTTGGAATAATATCTCGAACAAATGACTTCAATACATAAGAGCATTGAACACGTATATTTCAGGTTTCTTCTTAAAAAAGGGGAATGCTCGTTATACGGCGAATATAGCTAAAAATTAAAAAATGCAATTTGAAAGTATAGGTGTGTGTTATACTCCGAAATTTAAAGTAAAATTGCTTGAATACTTTAATAACTATTCATATAGTGCAAAATATATTTATCTGAAAGAACCAAATTACAATAACTTATAACCAGTTTTAAGTAAAACAGAGTAAAAAGATATACATAAAATGTATAAAGATAAATTTACTTTTATAACACAAAATTCAAATATTTATTTATTTATTTATCTTGAATTTTAAATAAAGCTTCCTTTTCTCAGAATGATTTAATATTTGAGTCAGAATACAAAACTTTGTATCACTGAAGCTGAAATCATTCTACTATAAATGTTTTGAAAAGTAAAGCTTTATCGATTATTTTATACTTTATACATTAAGATATGAAATGAAAGTTGCTTATTTAAAATCCCGTAACTTCTGTTCATTTTGTATGTAAGATCAAAATTCTAGAAAACCCATTAACATCTCCAATTTTTCATTCTGTTGTTCCTATTAAGAATTACTGCTAGATACTACAGTTAAAAACATACACCCTCTACTTTCGTAGTAAAGTTTGTAATCAAATCTCAGAGGAAAAAGATTTATGTATCGTAACACAAAAAATAATATCGAAATTTAAGTGTGCGTGATATACGCAGGATAAAAAAAACGTTAGCTTTAATAACAAATAGAAGATAAGCTTAAAAAGTATTAGATTTCTACTTAAATCTAAATATTTTTTTATTTAAAGGAAAGGACATACCTCTGAATTTTCATCATTGGTTAGAGTGAACAGTTAGTTCGTCATATTTGTCTACTGTTATATCTTCAGATATATCATCGAAGTCTTTTATTTTTACTATAACTGTGTTACTCTGATCCAACTTCTTTTCCATTTAGATCAGGGGTACTCAACCTCTTTTTCTGCTGAGCCGCATACATATGTCAGCTAATTCTCGGTGGGCTGCATACATATGTTAGCAATTTCACGCGGTCCGCATCGTGAGAATAAAAAAAAAGGGGGTTAAAATTTTGGAAATTGATCAAAATATTTTAACTCCTGTTTTGCTTTTTTTAATCATAATTTTTATATATTTTTTTTATTTTTGTCACTAACACTGAATTAGAAGCATTTAAGAAACACTCCATCACAATTTCAGCATCAGTAAACGGTTTCATACGTGATTACCAATAATATAACAAACTTCATAAGCTGTCTTTGTTACAGCTGTGACATTACCACTGAAAAAACCCTTTGATGCTGTTGCAAAAATCATTCAAGAAAGCCTATTTTTTTTTCACCTCTTGAAAGAGATATTCGAGGAAAAGTGTCATTGAATGATTCATGTTTATTGGTATTTTTTTAATGCAACACTCATGGCAAATCAAACAATTACCGATCCATGTTTGTTTTTCGCTACAAAATAGTCAACCTCCCAATAGTCTTGAGACGATATATTTTGTTCAAACATTTTGCGCTTGCAAGATATGAAAGATAGTTAAAAATTAGTCCCACCCATAAAATTGTCGCTACTCCACTGTTGTCTGTTATCACTAACCGTAACCTTTACAAATAGAAAAAGAATATTAATTCGTACCCGTACGACATCGACAGCAAAGAGTAAAATTGATATATTTGATTTCTTGACAAAGAGTTTCCCACCAAATTTTTAATACTTTGTTCTTAAATAAGTAAATTTCTCAGAGCAATAGGCCATGACCGGGCCACTTAAAAAGGCTCGGTGGGCCGCATGCGGTCCGCAGGTGGAATATCCCTGATCTAGATTATTAGATATTCTACATTTTTAAGAAATGGTTTTTCAATTAAGTCAGGTTTAATTCCCCGTTCCATGCTTTTATTATCCACTCATACACTCTGTTTTTAGACTAGCATAAGGAATTTGACCTCTTGTAAATGTTTCTTCTACTTCTAACATCCACATACATTTTCACGCCTCTTTTCTTGCATTTTAGGGTTCTAGTTCTAAAAGTATACCATTGTTCAAAAGCCTGGTATAATACTTGGAATAAATTACTTCAAAAGATAATAGCATTGCACATGTACATTTTGGGTTTATTTGAGAGAGAAAAAGGGGGTGGGGGTAGTGCGCGTTTTACGGCAAACATACCTAAAATTTTTTAAGAAATGCAGTTCGGAAGTTTAGGTGCGCGTAATACGTTGGATTATACGGTATGCACTTCCTATGATTTCATTTTGCACTTTGGTAATCATCTGGAGAAAAAAAAAATCTTGAAAATAAAATCTGAAATACATTAGCAAAACACCGTTATTTCAATACAAAAATCAACAAAAGAAATGCTATTTAAACAAGTACATATAGAATTACATATAAAAAGCAGTTATTGCAGAAAAAGCAATTCTCCCAAATGTAATGAATGTGCTTTTCCGTTTCTTTTAAATAATAAGAAACAGATAAACCATTTTTCAATTCTACATTCAAGATTTTCATCGCAAAATTGCAAGTCAGTGCGACAATGTGCCAGTAGCGTGAAAGCATTGCAAGCTTCTCGCGTTGTTGTGTGCGCTGCTAAACTTACCGTTTTATTTTCAATGTAACTCGAGAATTGGACTGACCGCAAGCGCAGATAAATTCGGTATCATCGCATAAACCAAAATCAACTCCTTTAGTATAGGAAATATCAATGAAACATCCGATGAATATCACTGCCAAAGAAAAAATTTTAATTTTCTGTCAGCATGCAAATATTTTATAAAATCTGAACTGCATGAAAAAAAGAGAAATATCACCTTTTTTTTATTTTTTGGATCTAATATAAATTTTTATTTGTTAATGCCGAAAACATTTTTAATATATCTGTAGCTACCCCTTTCGCTATCATCACAATGTATACAAAAATGAAGAATATATATATATATATATCTGTGTGTGTAAGGTCTGGAAAGTTTAGCTTCAAAATTAAGTAAATAATAAATATAAATAGAGCGAACTCTTTACTATCGCGTTGGGATTTGAGGGTAAATAAGACTACTTAAAAGTAGAGCGAGCTCTGACGTAACAGACGGGGGGGGAGATCCACTGGGGCTGTCTTTCTGGGCATCCAAAAGGCTTTTGACATGGTCTGGGTCAGTGGATTTATATTCAAACTCATTAAAAATAATTTTCCTCCGGCTCTCATTCATCTCATTAACTCTTACCTTGTAAATGGATCTTTTTAATTTCGCCTCAATGAGTCTCTTCCTATAACACCTTTAACATTAAATTTGGAGTTCCGCAAGAGTCCCTTTTGGGCCCTCTATTATTCAATATTTACATTAATGATATCCCTACTCACCCTCAAACCAGTACTAACATTTACGCCGACGACACTGCCATACTAGCCACATACAAAAATCACGACACTATCACTTTGGCACTTAACAATCCCCTATACCTCTTAGAACAATTCTTCGACACATGGAAAATCAAAATTAATATAGTTAAAATGGTAGCGGTACTCTTCACCAGGAGAAGAACACCACCCACACCGCCAATTTTCTATTCCACGCAACTACAATGGTCTCAGAGTACTCAATACCTAGGACTCATTTTCGATAGCAAGCTAACATGGAAACAACATATTATACACACGCGTGATAAATTCCGGAATGCTCTTAGAGAAACTTGCCCCTTAATTGGCCGGAATTCTGAAATGCATTTATATAATAAGATACTTCTCTACACTGTCGTTCTCCGTCCCATAATGACTTATGCTTGTCTTGTGTGGGGATATGCAGCTAACGCAAATATTAAAATTCTTGAAAATGCCCAAAACGCTCTTATTAGAAATATTCTTAAAGTTATTCGCTATACTAGAATTAGAAACATTTACAAAGCCAATTCACATTTTACCTTCTAAGAACTATAGTTAGAGACTAGCAATAAAATTTTTTGACAACCTACAAAATATCGATAATGTTAGCGTACAAAGACTAAATAATTACTACCCGGAACCTAGCATTAAAAGACCTAGGAGAATACTCTGGATTCCTATAATGCTCCCTAACAATTAGCCTAATCACTCATCGGTGGTGAGTGATTCTTGCAAAATTTTTCATTCTCTTTTTTTAAACTTTCTTCTTTTCAATAGCTAAATTTTCTCTGCAATTCCCACATAGGCTAGCTTTTTTACTAGACTCCACCCATTGCTCATGTTCCACTGCATCAGGGCAGACAATCGTGTGCCTACTCGCAGGGAATTCTCAGCCAATGGCATTCAGGAGACTCAACACAACAGCAGGACTTTTTCCCGCCAACTCGGTTGCCATCGAAGCCGCTCCGCTAGCCACGCCTCCTTGCCACGTCCTCTCCACCAATCACGAACCACCCATCCATCAAGACCCCTCAACATAAGGCCACATTCAACAACCTCGATATGGGATGGAGGAACGCTTCGCGTTCCATTTCCCAGTGACATCCAGCGTTGACGCAACAGAGATCATCATGACTCAACTACGCAGACTGAAAACCTCCACTATCGCCATGCCCTCCATCGCAGTAAGTCAGATATGGGATTGAAGACTGTGTTACAGTCCGGATGCCCAAAGAAGAACGCCCATTCAGCGCCTGACGTAACAGAGAGAGCTTAAGCGGAAAGATAGCTGTTGACTCCTCGCTGCTATGTTGTCTTTTATTCCACTCGGTTGAGCGCCAAAGGACCGCCATGTTGGATTTAATATGTTTGAAGAATAATAAAGAAGTTATTTTAGATATGATGCTCACCTCACATATTACCAGCGGGCTGGGGTCTGTCATATATATATTCATGGCGGTCATGTGATAAATGCAATCACGTGTTCTTCACTGAATTCGAAACTGACATTTGATTTGTACTTGTTGTTCTCGTAGAATTTAGATAAAAATTTCACATTTGATAATTGGGAAATATATGTTCACGTACTAAAACTCTTCAAAACGTTTTCCAAAATTTAAAAAAAAATTCGTGCATTATACGTGTATTTTTAAATTAAATTCATTTTGCTTACCTATGTGTGTTGTTATCGTTGACAAATATGTTCTTTATAAAACAAAGTTTCAGCGAAAAACAAAAGTTGGCAACAATAAAGCGCATGAACTGGTTGACGGAAAACATGTAAATGCAGTTATCATGTGACTATGACGTTTTAGCCCATTATCCTTTTTTCTAATTCGTATCACAATATTTATATATGAGTGTGCGTATATCACCTTCAAAAAATAATTAAAGCTGGATTTTCATTTCTTGATTTTATGTGCGAACTCTTTTGGTAAAGTTCCGTTTTTCGAGCTAATGGCAAATTATTTAATGGAGGAAAACATGCGCATACAATGCATTACACAGATTTTATCGAGATTTTTCACTTGACTTTGTGATAGTTTTGCTTCTATTCTGTTGCTTACTTTTTTTCACACACACATTAAATACTTTAATTTATTTATTAGCTACATGTAAGTTCTAAAAACAGTGTTACTTTTCAGGATTTTTTCCCTTTATCCTTCATAATTTCAGGCAACATGTATATTTTGTGTGTGTATACATACATATATAATATACATTCGCTATACGTATACTGAATAATTAGGTGTCCAATATACAAAGCTATAATTATAATTGATTTTATTAATTTTTACTATTATGTGGTGCTGCTCTAAGAGGGATCCGTGTTGGGAAGTTAATATGGCGATGTTATGTGGGTAGATTAAATGTTTTAATAGCACTATATATTCATATAAATTTAATAATTTCTACATTTGATAAATAGATTTAGGTTCATCTTTCCTTATTAATTTTATTTAATATTAAGATTAGTATATTTAATTTTAATCTTATAATGACTTATTCAAGCTCCTATTTTTCTACAGCTTAGTAGTATACGCAAATGACAGGTGCAGGTTGGGCGGCCTGAAAACAATGTTTAAACTTGTCATATTAGTTCCTAAGGCTGTACTTATATTTTTGCTTTGCTTACTAAGACTTATAATTGTTTAGTATATATCTGATTCTTACGAGTTAAATATTCATTTTAAATCAAAACCATTGTGAAATACTTGTAAAACGAAACATAACTCATTGTTGCGTCGTGAAAAATATATTTTCAGGATTACTGAAAGCAAAAATTTACGGTATTATGGAAAGATCTGGAGGATAATTCTATCGATAAATCGAGAGATATTTTAAATTGTTATACTCGTATGTCATCGATGTAGCGTTTCAATTGTTCGAAGAAAATTGCCCGTGCTCTGCTTTCCACTTTTGGTTCTACATATCTATGTGAACAAATTTTTTTCTTATATGAAATATATATTTTGAGTTCACAAAGAAGTTGTTTACAACTGAACATTCAGAAACATGTTTAAAAATGAAAATCATAATTTATACCCCTGATATATTGTGATAATAAGTAGAGCTTTTGCAAGATGTAAAAAAGTTTCCCATTGAAATCTTAATTTTTTAACTTTATTACAAGAATGCATATTTTATGTTTATTTATTATTTTAATAAATATTTTTATATAAAAGCTAAATAATATATAATATATGTACAAGTTTAATTTTTTTTATTTATCTTGAAGGAATAGTTATATATATATATATATTATGTTGCTTATATTAATATAAATATTTTTAAATGATGCATAATTAACATGTAATATAACTCTAAATCTGTATGTTTGGCTTCTTTTCCTTAACTCTGTATCCATCGCCACGGGAATCATAATGTTTGAAATATTTACTATTGTGTAGTACCCTGAATCTCTCATTGGTATATTGGTTTGGCATACCACAGCTATAAGGCTGCCTACTCTCATACATATTATTATTATTGATTATACATTAAAAAATGAGAGAGAAAGGAAGATGATGATAAGAAGTATATATCATTATTTATCAAAAATATTTTTAGCGTTATTAGTTTTATTTCGTTTAATGTTTTTTTTCAGCATTAGATTTTATTAGAGCATTTTTTACATGAATTTCTGGACGCGAAAGGTGCGAATGAGTTACCCGAACTGAGAGATATCCCAATACCTGATGATCTGAAGATGAGAATTTCATTTTACCTATGATATGTACAGAGTGATTCACAAAGAAGTACCCAGTTTCGGTGCAATATAAATCAAGAACAATGTAGGATACTGTATGTAAACCTGTAACAGAATTGTACGGGATAATTTTAAGTTTCGTTAGAGACACAGTCACATTTATTTTATGGGTGATTAACCACACAGCGAGACGGTAATCTCTTTCCACCCAAACATATGTTAAGGTGAAAACTCCATCGATAGCAGCTGTGACACGCTGTTTCAGCTTCGTCCAGGTCTTTTACTTTTGCACAAACAGCCAGAGACGTCTTAAGGCATAGGTCAACTGGGCCCGGCCCAGGAAGATCAAGTCTTTCTGTCTTATCGCAGACAACTCACAAGCAGACTCTGCTCTCAACTGACTCGACCGCTGTCTCCGAGGTCCTTCATGGAAATTTCTAGAAGGTCGATTCCACAGACTTCTTGAAGGTTGATTAGCGATATAATTTTTCGCCAAATCCGTCACCAAGGGTGATAAACTCGCCAATCTGGTGATCCTGCTCACATTTTCGAGGGTTGTCATCAGGCCTCAAGGTGTGGGCCAACTGGGCCCGGGGCCTTGACCACAAGGGGTGCCTTGTCTCGTTCTCGAATCAGCCTTAATAAGATCACGATTCAAATAATTTCAAAGGTCAAACGTTATTTTATGTTGTATTTTCTGAAAAACTGGGAGTTTTGAACGATATGTCATGTGATGGCAGTCATCCATGTATAGGTCTAGGCCTATCCTCATACACCATCATTACTCACTCAGTCAATAGGTGGCAGTCGGTCCAGCCGGTTTGCGATTGTAAGTCATGCACATTTATTTTTTTCCGGTTTATTGTTTATAAGAGTTTTTGGCAACATATGCTTTGTACCGTCTACTTTAAAGGGTCGAAGGTGGAGTCTACATTTGTGTAGGGGGCCCAGGACCTACTTTTACGTAGGGGCCCAAGGCCTCAAGAAGTCTTAAGACGTCTCTGCAAACAGCCCGTAGTTTTAAGTTTTTCATACCATTGTTAGATAGATTTGGAGGTTCTTTTCTGATTCGTGATCATAAATGCTGTTGCACAGCAGCTGTGGATTCCATTTTGCTAAATTCAAGAACATAAAAAGCCTCTCCCACTGTAGGCACTGCCATTTCGACTGATTTGTCACATTATACGTCCGTTATTGCTTATTTCATTTTTGTCGGGGGCTAGACACAAACTTTAGAAGCACATCTACCTTACGGTTCCCTGAGGTGGTTGACTATTACTGTCTTACAATATCTGGAAAGTGTATACTTCTTTAGGAATCACCCTGTATATATATGTTACCGTTAAAGTGTGAAATCCGTTATTTCATGGAATAACTAGGTATTTAATAAAATAACTAGACAAGTCAGTTAAAGCATATAAAATTATTGAATTCTACGATTTAACTAGTTATTCTATAAAATAACGATTACTTGATCGTTAAAGTATGAAATATGGCACTCGAAAGTTCTTTGAAATAGTTCTAGATACTTTCCGATTAGGAACAAGAGATGGCCAAAACCTACTTTGGGCAGAGGAGGGCTTACACACTAAAATATCAATCCCCATGTTAATCCTATGGTGCCCTTTTTTTGATGATATGAGGTTGATATTTGGGGGATCTGTAGTACTACCTGTTTGGTTAGGAAGTACAAGGATTCAACCCTTTCAGGTGCCTCCCCCCCTAGACAACATTTTGCCAATAGCTATGAAATAACTGAATTATACACTTTAACGGTAACATATATATGCAACGGGATTTAAATGAATGTTGCAGAATGTTTCAACGATGTTGTTTATCTTTCAAAGTACCAATTGAAAGATAGTAAACTATTTTAATTTGTTGGAAAAAACGTCATTTCATTCCACGAAAGAAATTTTAATCTCGTATGAGAAATATTAAAAGTCTTACAAATTTTATTAAACTTGATACACGAAACATTGCATTCCTGATCTATAAAATTATTCATTTGTCATTATTTTACTTATTTTGTGACTGAATGATAATTCCACTCGTGGCATATATTTGGTTAAAAAGAGATTGATAAATATATGAATTGAATACAAAGAAACTAAACACACGGTTTTGTGAACAATGTATAATCATATTTTCCAGGATGTCTCTTTTATACAAGGGGTGATCAAATGAAAAGGTACGAAACGACATAAAAATGAAACAGTTAAATATTTGCATATTCCGCCAAGGGAGAATGTAGCGAGACATCTCGGGATGCCATTGGAGACTCTGACTGGGATCGGATCATGCGCGGGTGCCCGCATGCGCAGGAGAGAGCAAAGGCTCTTATAAAAAGCGGCTTCCAAATGATGCGAGCACAGAAAAAGCATTAACTCCGATGTGTACTGTGAGACACTCCGACGCCTACGCAGGTCCATCAAAAACAAAAGACCGGGGCTGCTCACGGAGGGTGTGGTTCTGCTCCATGATAACGCGCGTCCACACGTCTCCAGAGTCACACAAATGGAACTGGACAAGTTCCAATGGGAGACGTTGGACCATCCGTCTTACAGTCCGGAGATGTCACCTTGTGATTTCCATGTGTATGGTCCACAGAAGAAACACCTGAAAGGAAAGCGCTTCAACTCGGACGACGTACTCAAGGACACTGTGAAGGACTGGGTCTCGTCACAGCCACATGAATTCTGGGAACAAGGAGTCCTGCGGCTTGTTCATCAGTGGGATCGTTGTGCTCAGGCCTATGGTGTATATTTTGAATAAAGTCTATATTTGTACCCACCGTGTCGTTTCGTACCTTTTCATTTGATCACCCCTTGTATATATATTTAAATTTCAGTTGAGATGCGTTTCAATTAATATGACTGTTGTTTAAGATATAAATCATTTTCTATATAATGGAAATGTACATTTCCATTATATAGAAAATTTTTAAAACTGTTTTATTAACGAGAAATAAAATACAATTCAACATGAGTAAGGGGACGAAAAAATAATAGGCGCATAAGAGCATCGATAAGAATTATTTGTTGAATCAATCAATTAGTGTCCTCGATCGATGTATTTTAAACTAAAAAATTATTAAAATCTTTTAAAGACGAAACAGGTTTGTTTTTCTCTAAAGAAATCAATTGTTTTTCCCATTTATAAAAGATGAAAAGAGAGCAAATATTAAATATTTTCATATTTATATTTTTCTTATATATTCATATTTATTCCCCATATTTTTTTCATGAATTTTTATGGATTAATTCTTGTAATAATAAAGATTATTTAAAAAACTATTGTTTTCAAATTTAATGCCTTATATTATTAGTTTAATATTATGTTAAATTTACAAAAAGAAAAAAAAGTATAATTTATATAAAATAATTTTAATTCAATGTAACAAAGACTGACATAAAACAAAATATAAACAAGCTTGATTTTTTAAAAATTATATAATTTTTAAAAATTTGAACATTTTAATTATATTATCTATAACCGGAAGCGCAAGTAAAACTTATTGTAATAACCCCATTTGTCCTAAACTTTGAAATTGATAGCTTACTGCATAAAATTTCATTCTAATTTGAAATGAAATAGATTTTTTTTTAAATTCATCACATAAACATTTCGTGATTTACGAGGATTTAATTATCTCAGATCTATTTTTATATATAAATAAAAAGCATTTAAAATAATCAAATTTTTTCATTTTATATTTCTCTCAAATGCTCAATTTAAAGACATGATTATAAGCTGTTAAGATCAAGTTACGGAAATTTAACAAAAAGTTGTTTAAATTTTAAAATTAGTTGGATTTTAACACACACACAATCTATAAGTAAAAATAAATACTTTTGTCATGTATTGTGTTTTATGTGCATATTATAAAACCACTAATGTTTATATCGATACAAATATAGATTGAAAAGTTTATAGACAATACACTTTGAAAACACTTACCACAGATAGTCCAAAGCATCTTCATCCCGTCACTGATCAACCATCAATGAAAAAAAAAAATTAGCAACCATAAATAAAAGAAAAATCTGATAAAAGAACCACTTCCTTTAATATTTCTGCGAAGCCTGATATCATCGAAGTTGAATTTAGCCAATCGGTTAGACGTAGAGTCCCAAAATGTGAAACTTGATAATGAAGCTTCTCATCCAGGAGAGGTCAATACTGGCGTAGCTTCTCTATCTTATGGAAAGTCCAATTCCCCCCCCCCCCTCAAGGACGAACACGATTTCATCTCGGAACTTGGAAATATTCAAAAGGTGAAACACGAAGAACAAAAGAAACAAAAAACAACTCGTGTCTAGTAGCAGCAATTGAAGGAGACTTGTTTAGAGTGGTTTGCAGGAATTTGGTGTTTCGCCAAACACAACTTCCTGTGATGCGCTTTGAGTCAATTTTTACATTGTGTTTTAAAAAGAGATATAAATCGAAACGCATCTCTCTCGAACTTCATTGTTATGTTAGTTTGTACTTATTACGTAATTTGTTCAACACACTAAAGAAATTATAAAAAAAAATTTTTTTTCCATGAAAATATAAACTCTACTGAAGTAAAATATTCAAAAAATGATGATATAAAAAAATTATTTCCCCTATGTCATCTCTATTTAATGTTTTGTCACCACCTAGTAGTTTGAAGCAACATCAATAAACTAACTTCACACGAGTGCTATCAGGGACAGATTTTCGCAACTTTATGGCTCTAAGTCCATATTCCACGGAACACTGGGGATCCGTGAAGCCACTTCAAATGTTCCGCGAAAAAGTGGCTACAGTAGCCTAGAGGTCATGGTCACGGACTCGCAGCCGGCGAGTCATAAGTTCAATCCCAAATGCTCCTGAAAACCCTCCATGTAGAGGGACTGTTCCATGCAAAATCTGTCGTGGATCAAAGTCTTCACGTTGGCGTGGTGTGAAAGCTTGGAGAAGGGGAGGGGGCAGATTAGATGTCTCGTTCTCGTCAAATCCCTCTGGTTCAAAATTATGATAATTTCATTGAATATAAACCTGAAATATTTTGGATCTCTGTTGAGGATGAATATTATTCACCACATTATGCCTCCGTTTTTTATAATCTTCGCGAAATAGGATTTTCAACGATACAAATATGAAAGTATAGTTTAGAAAGTTAAGAAGTCTTATTCTTAATATTGTTGAAATTTGCAAACATCCCCAAACTTATGCGTCGAATTATATAAATTTACAAATTTTATAAAAGAGATTTTTAAATAAATATGTTTGCATCAATTAATATTTGTATTTTATTATTTTACTAGCTGTTACCCGCCCGCTTCGCTGGGAATTTCATGATGTTTTATAAATTTTTACTGCTTATATATATGTATAAATTATTGATATCTAAGTCCTGCATTAAGAATTCGATTGTATTGAAAAATATACTTATACCTGTAACTGTCGCCTGTTGATAAAAAAAAGGAGCAGAACTCATCTAATTTGTGTTTTCTAAAAATCTCTAAAATGGAAGCATAGAATGATGTTTGCTCTTTCGTAACCCAAAAACCAAGTGGATTCCCGCAAAACCAATTTTCGGTGGATCTCTACTCCGTAAATTGAACATGCAAGCCAAATTTCAAGTCTAAATCTAACAGGAAAAAAAACAAAAGTTTTACTATCAATATCCCCGTAATCCCGTTGAGAGCCGTTTTCCAAAATAACCGCTCTTAGCGGATTTCAACTCAACAAAAGAAAAATGCAAACCAAATTTCATTATTATAGTCCTTGTAGCTCGAAAAAAGTAATTTTTTTGTCAATACGTCCCAGTAACCCCCAGAACTTGATTTGCTTAAAATACATTCTTAGTGGATCCCTATTCAACAAAAGAAACATGCTTAACAAATTTCAAGTATATGGGTCTAACAATTAAAAACAGGAATTTTTTTCTGTAACTCCTCTTGACCCTCGCAACCCTCCTTGGGGGTCAATTTTCGGTTTACTCTTTGTTAGAGGAACTCTATTCCATGAAAGGAACATGCCTACCAATTTTCAAGCAGGATGATCAAATAGTTTAAAATGGAAATATTTATCAATTACGCCTCTTAATCTCCCGAAATTAAACTTGGTAGTTCATATTCGCGAAACCCATTTTGTAGCGGTTCTCTACTTTACGAAAGGAATCTGCTTATCAAATTTCAAGACTGTACGTCTAATAGTTTAAAAATGGGGATAATTATCTATACCGCCACTTGAGCCCCCGCAACGCCACTTCTGGGTCCGTTTTCACAAAACCAATTTTGTAGGGGAATTGCACACTATGAAAGAAATCTGCTTAGCAAAATTTGAAGACTGTGCGTCCAATAAATTAAAAATGCAAAAAAAAATTATCAATAACGCCCTTTGAACCTCCGCAACGCGGCCTAGGGGTCGATTTTCACAAAACACATTTTTTAGTGTATCTCTATCCTATGAGAGGAATCTGCTTACCAAATTTCAAACTGTGTGTCTAATAGTTTAAAAATGGAAATAATTATTTATATCTGCCCTTAACACCCCTTGAGGGTCAATTTTTCCCAAACCTGTTTTGTAGCGGATATTTACTCCATGAAAGAAACATTCCTACCAATTTTCAAGCAGGGAGGTGAAGTAGTTTAAAAACGAAAATATTTATCTAGTACGCCACTAAATCCCCCGCAACGCCATTTAGAGGTCTGTTTTCACAACACCTTCTTATAGCTGATCTCTACTCTATAAAAAAAATCTACTTATCAAATATAAAGAATGTGCGTCTAATAGTTTAAAAATGGAAATAATTATCTATAACGCCCCTTAAGTCCCGCAACGCCACTTGAGGGCAATTTTCACGAAACCCATTTTGTAGCGTATCTCTACCCAATGAGAGGAATCTACTTACTAAGTTTCAAGACTGTACGTCTAATAACTTAAAAATCGAAATTTCTGACGCCCCTTAAACCCCCGCCCCCGCAAACAATTGCTGCTAATTTGAAATTACAAACAGACACTTCAATTTATTTATTTGTATAGATATAGATTGGGATTATAATAACTATTGTTTAAATGTGACTAAAAATGTAAATAAAAAAAAAGAAAGGATTAAAACTAACCGTAAAACTTATCAATTTTTTGTTTCTTGCATTGCTTTTTGCTTATGAAGCCTTGATTTATTATTTTTAAAAGTGCATCCGAAACAGCCGATGCTCTACTTAACTGAACAGTGAGATAACTATCATAAAAAAAATTATGGCACGTGTCAGCGTATTATCATGTGCGCGTAAATTTATTATGTCTCATGAAGAGCATCGGTCGCCAGTAACCAAAACAACGACTTCATTAGCTCAGCTTGGCGTTCAATTTGGCGTTCATCTTGGCATTCAGTTTCACGTTCACCCGTATAATTTCCGTTCCCGTAAGAATACGGGAATAAAATATAGCCTATGTTACTCCCCGTTAATGTAGCTTTCCATTAGTGAAAGAATTTTTAAAATCGCACCAGCCGTTTCTGAGATTAGCCGGAACAAACAGACAGACAGACAGACAGACAGATAGACAGACAGACAAAAATTTTAAAAATTGGTTTTTTGTTATGAGTACCGTATATACTTTTAGTGCATTAAGTAAAAAGCTGCTAATTTGAAATTACAAACAGACACTTCAATTTTATTTATTTGTATAGATAAAAGAAACACTTTGACTGGTGGTTACCAATCCCTGTGTACAGTCGCGTAACAAAGAATCCTGGGGCCCTCTTGCAAAATCAAGTTATCGGCTCCACGCTCAAATACGTACTAGGCATCAGTCAGGCTTTGGGCCCCCAGAACATCTACCTCCCGCAATGCGGGGGCGTATGTTACGCAGCTGCCTGTGTTCCTTTGAGGCAAAATCTCATCCCCTCCCCTTCAATGTTTAAGTTAAGAGTAATGACTTTTTTTTTCACGCTGTTCTCTTGATTTATAAAAAGGTTGTGGTCACCTCTGCATTTAATATTTGCTGTATTATAAGTGTTCCAAGCAAAGAAACTGTCATAGTTTAGTGTTTTTTCGACTTAAAAAAACAGGGAACCAAAAAAATAGAAGCGTGGTTAGATGATGAAAAAAAATCTGAGAGAGAACTGTTACCTCTCCCAGATTCCGCACTAGCCATATGAGGACTTAAAACACTAACGTAGCTAGTCCTGAGTGAGCCCTGTATCAGAATTCCTCGTAGTCCCCGTATCACTGATGTAGCTGATATGGCGGTAGCTACTCCCCTGACTTTAAAGCTCTCTAGTATTCAAGTATAGACGCTGTTTCTAACATTCCGACGACAATCTATGATGGAAACAGGACTTTAAAGCGCTGACTACATGAAAATTGGACTATATACCGAGCCCTAATAACCGTAAAATGGTATAATGATGTCGATTTATCAGGTTCAAATATGTAAACATAATTGATTATTTTAACACATTTATTTTATATTACTGAGTGGCCGTGGTAGCTTAAGGGTCACGGTCACGAATGCGTGGTCGGCATGTCATGAGCTCGAGCCTTTGCGCCACTGAAGAACCAAAGCGTAGAGGGGCTTATGCAAGTTAAATAAGTTGTGGCTCAAAATCCTCGTGTTGCCACGGTATGGAAGTTTGGAGAGGGGGTGACAGCTCAGGTGTCGTACTCGTCACTTGACTGTGGTTCAAAATTACGAAGTCAGTTACCGATAGTCCCTGTTTTGCTGAAGAGTGTAACGTTAATAAAATCTCACTCTACAGAGGGTTATAAAAATAATGGAAACACCTCAGATTTATAAAGAATCCTTTATTAGTATGGTGTTGGACCACCTTTGGCATGTAATACAGTTCGGATTCGCCAAGGAATCGATTCATACAGGTGCTGAATAGTGTTTAGAGGAATATGATACCATTCTTCACGGAGATATTGGGAAAGTTCTGGAGAGATACCAGTGGAGGATATCGATTCTGTATTGAACGTTCTAAAATAGACCATAACGGTTCCATTATAATGAGGTCGGGTGATTGTGCGGGGCAAGGTAGATGTTTAATTTCATCCTCATGGTTATCAAAACATGATTGTACAAGTTCCGTTGCTTGGATAGGAGCATTATCATCCTGGAAAATTCCATCTCCTGCAGGAAACAAAGTTTGCATCATAGGATGGACCTGGTGAGCTAAAATTTCGCTATACTTCGCCTCAGTGATCCTTCCTTTCATGATTACGATTGGTCCAGCAGAATGCTTGACGATGATACGCTTGTGTAGGTGTCCTCCAAACGTGCACGTTGAAGGGAAAAGTGTGAAAGACGATATTTGTCAGACAATATTACTTTCTTCCACTTATCAATCGACCAGGTTTTGAGAGTGTGACAACACTGTAGACGACGTTTGGCATTAACATCCGTAACAAGTTGCTTGGGAATTCGACCCTGAACACCCCCTGCCCCCCTTGAAAAATTCCTGTGTGCGCCTCTGGCCCCTACACAAAAGTAGGCCTTGGGCCCTTGCAAAAGTGTTGCCCCCTGCTATGACCCTTAAAAATAGACACTAAATAGAATACGTTGCCAACAACTCGAACAAACACTAACCCAAAACAAATACATAGTCATGACGTACAATCGCACAAACCGGCTCGACCGACTGACACCTTTTGATTGAACGGGTAATGATAGTATATGATGGTAGGCCTAGGCCTGTACATGATCGAAAGTCATCACATGTGTAGCCGGGAGACCATATCGTCAGAAATTCTCAGTTTTCGAAGAATACAACCGGAAATAACATTTGACCGTTGAAATTACTCGAATTATGATCTTATTAAGGCTGAGTCGAAAACGAGACGAAGCCCCTATTGCGTTCGAGGCCTTGGACCCATGCCTTAAGACGTCCCTGTGTGTGTATACTGTCATGACTTTAGACATCGTACTTCTAGAAACGCGTAAAAGTTGGGATGTTTCGGTCACACTTACTCCAGCTAAACAGGTTCCTACAATTTGGCCTCTTTAAAAATCTGTGAGATCTGACATTTTACAATTTGAAAAAAACCCAAGACTTCTAGAACTTCAGTAAAGCTACCACATACTACTATAATAGAATATATACATTTCTGTTTATAAAAAGAAAGGAAACACTGACAGATCTACTATTATATTTTAATACATACGAAGCGCATTCAAAGATGTCACTTCTATTCACAGATGTTTCCATTATTTTGATAGTCCCCTGTATGTAGTTGAAAATCACTTACATGATATTTATTCATAAAGTGTGTGATTGTATTTTTTATACGGAGTCTTAATGAAGTACACCCATCAAACTTGATAAACAGATAGCAAAATCATCTGAATATTTTAATCAAATTTGTGTTTGTGATCAAAAAAATCAATTCAGTTTTTTTATATACATACTTAATTATGCTGTTTCTCCGGAAAAAATGAAGAATAAGTTGACATTTATTTATTTTTTCGAATGAGATATGAATCTTTTATTATTTTTTTCCGATGAAAAAGTGTCGTTCACCTTTGTGTACGAGGTGTATGAATTCTAAGATTTATCCGAATCATATTATCTTAATATCCAATTGTGTTTTTTCCATTCAAGAATCTCGTAAATCTATGAATATATCATGAATTCTTTTAAACGAAAGTTAGATGAACCCGTTTTACTACTAGTGTACGACAAAGAGGGCCGTTCACCCTTTAAATTCTTTTGAAGGTGATGAAATGAGCGCAAGGACACATTTCATCTTTTTTGGTTTCGGAAAAAAATGTGTCTGGGCTCAATTCCTACATCACAATTGTTTAAAATATTTGATTCAAATGCATTAAAAAACATAGATATTTATAACAAATGTACGGGTATGTAAGAACTGAATAAACAGTGTATATGCTCTATATTACTAAAAAAAAAGTAAAATGCGCATTGAATTAAACAGAGCAACCAGCCATCAAAATTTTTTCTTTTACTCAACAATAATTTAAATTGATAACATCGAATTTCTTTCATTTTTAATAAAGTTTAATGAAAAAATATAACAGATATTTTAAGGTGACAGATACGTTCGCAGCCGTGATTTTGCAAAAGCATATAAATGAATAATTATTTTCACATATCATGTGTCATTTGTACAAGAATATACATATAAAACTGTTTTAAGAATATTGTTTACTAATTATTTAAATGCAATTTCTTGGCAAAAAATAAAGAAAAAAAAGACATATATTCAAAACATTTTCATTTTATGAAAAATGCTTCAATAACAATAATATTTTACATACACTCAAGAGCCAAAACATTATGACAACCAGTCAATAACGAGTTGGCGCACCTTTGGTGCTCAACACAGCTTCAAATCACCTTGGCATGGATGCCACAAGTCCTTGGTAGATGACCGGAGACAGATTGTACCATAAGTTTAAGCAACGGTCACGCAAATCCGAGATATTGCGAATTGGTGGTTTTTGAATTCTGAGCTGCCGTCCCATGACATCCCAAATATGTTCTATCGGATTGAGATCCGGTGAGTTAGGTGGCCAACGCATTAACTGGAATTCAGCATCATGTTCCTGGAGCCACTCCAACACAATTTTCGCCTTGTGACGCGGGGAATTGTCCTGTTGAAACATTCCGTTTCCAACTGGAAAAACAGAGGCCATGTAAGGGTGCAACTGGTCCGCAATGATATTCAGATACCCTGTAGCATTCATATGTTCAACTCTACCACAACTACGGATCCCAGAGACGCCCAAGAGAACGTCCCCCAAAGCATAATACCGCCACCACCAGCCTGTGTATGACCTACTGTACATTGAGGGAGCAACTGTTCGCCTGGAAGATGGCGTATCCTGACACGGCCATCGGAGTGATGAATGAAAAACCGTGATTCATCGGACCAGGCAACTCTCTCCCACTGATCCATGGACCAGTCGCGATGTTCCCGGGCTCAGCGCAGGCGGTGATGATGCTTTGTCAGCAAAGGCACACGAGTGGGACGTTTGCTGCATAGCCTCATATCCAACAGTGTGCACCGATACTATTCTACTTGGCCCTGCATTGTATTGGGCTGTCAGCTGAGCCACTGTCTGGCTCCGGTTTTGATTCACCATGCGAGACAGTCTCCGATTACCTTTTTCTTTGATAGCGTGTGGACGTCCAACATCAGGTCGTCTACTGCTGGTTTCACCGTCATTCATCCACTTTACATAGATTGCGAACAACCCACGAGTCGGGCAGTTTCGGAAATACTTGTTCCGAGCCATTACAATCTGCCCTTTATCAAAGTAGCTTAGATACGCAGCCTTTCCCATCACACACAGAAGTAAGTGAAAGAATGATTCTTCAGACTCTCCAGCAGCAGTTAAATACCACTTCCAACAGATCACGTGCCTTTCACGTCATCCAGGCTATTTCATTGCAAAATGTAGGGGTGATCATAATGTTTTGGCTCTTGAGTGTATACAAAACTAAGATTGCTATGCAGAGCCTGAACTAGGTTTTTGAAATATATAATACAGGAGTAGTACTGTAACACCCCTTCTCCTAACTTATCCACACCACACCAACGGGAGGATGTTTGAGCTTCGATAGATTTAACGTGCATCACCCCCCCCCTACACGACGGGTCTTCAGCGATACTAGACTCGAACTCATGACACGCTGACCATGAGTCCGTAACCTTTAACACTATGCTACCGCGTCCACGTAGTCACTTTGAAGTGAAATATAAATAATTCTTAGAGCAAACTATAAGAGTTTTATATTGTCTTTCATTTTCTATTTTCAACTTTTATTTTTGTCGCATTTTAAAACTCGGCAAAAACAAACAACAACAAAAAAAAAACATAAAAGAATTGATTTAAATAATAAGTAATCATTAAATATATCGTAAACTTGGAATCTTTCATTCAGATATTGAGAATGAATAAAAAGCAGAGTAAATCAATATGAGATTTCTTTAAGTGCTTACAAGTAACTACAGCTCGAATCTCATCATATATTTATGATTCTATTACAAAAATAGGTGTTTTTTTAATTTCTAATGGCAGATTACAAGACAAATGCAAACAAAATGAGAAAGAGAATATTGACAAAAGAGTGAAAGAAAAAAAAAAGAAACACAGACTCACAGTATAGTCAATAAATCACACATTTTGTGTCTGGCCTTCCAATATCTACTCCACATGGATCCAGAGCTGAGTGCACGGCAGCGTGCCAAATGAGTGGTGTCCATTTCTTCATTGGAGTTGCACAGTTTACAAAGGAAACTCTGGGCAATGCCTATCATAAATATACGGGAAATTATTTGATTTTGTACTGAAGATGGACTTTGATGCTGTACGAGGACTGCTGACGATGAACTTTGTAGTTTTGAATCTCGGTCAAATGACGACAACACCTGAGCTGGCATCCCATTCACCAAAACTACCCACTACGTCAACGTAAGGACTGTGAACCACGATAGATTTAATGTGCAACCATTTGCAACAGTTCATCTTCTAAAATTGGCAGAGGATGGCGTCCAATCATGCTCCAGACGTGTTCGATTTGTGAGAGATCCAGAAAGAACGTTGGCCAAGAAAGCATCTACAATGCAGTGTGCAGATGGATATTATCCTGCCGGTAAAGAGCATTAGACACACCCGAAGAAAGTGTCACCTGAATGATGCCGCATAACATCGTTCTTGTACCGCTGGACCGTCAAGGTGCCGAGAATACGAACCAGTTACTTGCAACTTAACTCTTTAGCGTCCCCAACCATGAGGCCATGTAGTCACGCTGTGAGGCGTCCCACAGAGGCAGCCAGTCGCCACTAAGTCGGCGCCACACTCGTACATGGCGACCACTATTGGACAAATAGAAACAGGACTCGTCTGAGAAGACGGCCCTGCACCAGTCCCTCGTCAACAGAATTCTAACCCGGCAAATCATTTTAAAATGAGTGGGGTCAATTACAGTCAACTTAACTGATGCAATGAGAGCAAGTCATTCGACGAGCAGGATTGTTTGTGCTGAGCGGTCAATATATACACTCAAGAGCCAAAACATTATAACCACCCCTACATTTTGCAATGAACTAGCCTGGATGACGTGGAAGGCACGTGATCAGGTGGAAGTGGTATTTAACTGCTGCTGGAGAGTCTGAAGAATCATTCTTTCACTTACTTCTGTGTGTGATGGGAAAGGTTGCGGATCTAAGCGACTTTGATAGAGGACAGATTGTAATGGCTCAAAGACTCGGAACAAGTATTCCCGAAACTGCACGACGCGTGGGTTGTTCACGATCTACAGTTCTTAGTACTTATGCAAAGTGGATGAATGACGGTGAAACCAGCAGTAGACGACATGGTGTTGGACGTCCACACGCTATCAAAGAAAAAGGTCGTCGGAGACTGTCTCGCATGGTGAAGCAAAACCGGAGCAAGACAGTGGTTCAGCTGACAGCCCAATACAATGCAGGACCAAGTAGAATAGTATCGGAGCACACTGTTGGATATGGGGCTACGCAGCAAACGTCCCACTCGTGTGCCTTTGCAGACCAAGCGTCATCGCCAACTGCGCCTGCGTTGGGCCCGGGAACATCGCGACTGGTCCATGGATCAGTGGGAGAGAGTTGCCTGGTCAGATGAATTATGGTTTGTCATTCATCACGCCGATGGCAACGTTGGTGTTTGTTACGCCATTGATTCGAAACCAGATTCTAAAATGCTTTTGATATTTTAAATTGGAAAACAGATACTTATTGTGTGATTCTTTAACAGTTTAATGTTATTAATTTTAACAATAGAGTCTAAAAAATCACCCAAAGTCAAAAAAATGTTTTGTTCTTAAAAAATATAAATTAGAATTTAACATGTAAAACGAAAACATCAAAAGTGTTGAGGCCAAAGTATTATGGGCATCAAGGGCCAAAATATTATGACCACTCCTATATTTTGCAATGAACTTGCCTGGATGACATGGAAGGCACATGATCAGGTGGAAGTGGTATTTAACTGCTGCTGGAGAGTATGAAGAATCATTTCTTCACTTACTTCTGTGTGTGATGGGAAAGGCTGCGGATCGAAGCGACTTTGATAGAGGGCAGATTGTATTGGCTCGAAACAAGTATTTCCGAAACTGCACGACTCGTGGGTTGTTCGCGATCTACAGTTGTTAGTACTTATGCAAAGTGGATGAATGACGGTGAAGCCAGCAGTAGACGACATGGTGTTGGACGTCCTCACACTATCAAAGAAAAAGGTCGTTGGAGACTGTCTCGCATAGTGAAGCAAAACCGGAGCCTGACAGTGGCTCAGCTGACAGCCCAATGCAATGCAGGGCCAAGTAGAATAGTATCGGAGCACACTGTTCAGCGGACACTTTTGGATATGGGGCTACGCAGCAAACGTCCCACTCGTGTGCCTTAGCTGACCAAGCGTCCTCGCTAACTGCGCCTGCGCTGGACCCGGGAACATCACGACTGGTCCATGGATCAGTGGGAGAGAGTTGCCTGGTCAGATGGGAATCACGTTTTGTCATTCATCACGCCGATGGCCGGATCAGGATACGCCGTCTTCCAGGCGAACAGTTGCTCCCTCAATGTACAGTAGGTCATACACAGGCCGATGGTGGCGGTATTATGCTTTGCGGGACGTTCTCTTGAGAGTCTCTGAGACCCGTGATTGGGGTAAAGCAGACCATGAATGCTACAGGGTATCTGAACATCATTGCGGACCAGTTGCACCCTTACATGGCCTCTGTTTTTCCAGCTGGAAATGAAATGTTCCAACAGGACAACGCCCCGTGTTGAGGCTAAAATTGTGTTTGAGTGGTTACAGGAACATAATGCTGAATTCCAGTTTATGTCCTGGTCGCCTAACTCACCGGATTTCAATCAGATAGAACATATTTGGGATGTCATGTGATGGCAGCTCAGAGTTCAAAGACCACCAATTCGCAATGTCTCGGATTTGCGTGACCGTTGCTTAAACATCTGGTACAATCTGTCTCCGGCCATCTACCAAGGACTTGTGGCATCCATGCCAGTGCGGGTTGAAGCTGTGTTGCGCCCCAAAGGTGGGCCAACTCGTTATTGACAGGTGGTCATAATGTTTTGGCTTTTGAGTGTATATATATAACAGTTTTTTTAACAAACATCATAAGTGCACTACGCTAGTAATCGATTTACGTGTAATGATTCTGGTTGATATGGAAACACCGAGAATATACTGTAAATGCAGCAAAATGGCTTACGCAACTGCCACCACTTGATAGATGCATCGATCCACGCGTGATACCATCACACTAGTTGCATCGGCAACACTCAAACTTACCATAATTTCTTGTTCCAACAATCTCTGCCACAGTCAGGGGAACGTGAAAGCATCTAGGTAGGCGTCAGTTGAAATTTGATCTATGGATCAACCTGTCCTTCACAATCCAATCCCATACTCTTCATTAAACCGTATGTCTGCCATTTACTTGTTATTAGACGTGCCTTCAAAGACTAGAAAAATTTCCACAGCTATTTCCTCGACAGTAACAACGTCATAGATATTGCTCATTCTGCAATTTTCTTACTTTTTATCCTACTCAATATAAACTGGAGAGCTATGCATTTCACATCATTTGCATAACTCGATAAGGTGTACCTATTCTGAAGTTGCAGAATTTTCTGACCACTCCTCGGTGTTGCATTTTCAATCACAAATGTATAATATTTATAGTAGGAATAAAAAAACTGCCTCGCGCGGGCGTGTTTGCTTATAGGAAAAGTCACATTAATTCTATTTTTACAGCAGAAGCATATGTCAACTTTTGAATGATATTACAATGGGATGATCCAGAACCTCTTTAAAAAGTGTAAATTAAATCTCGTTGCGTAAGAGAATTTCTAAAGAGCAAGTTCCTAAAAAAATCAGATAAATTTATCCATTTTAAATTTTATAAAGAAGCTTTACCATTACTAAATAATCAGGAAACCTTTGAAAAAGAAAAGTAATGACTCCAAGGACTTTTAAGCATTAATGTGAACTATTTAATTTATCTGACAGGCTAAAATGAAGTTAATGAATGTTTAATAAGGTAAAGAAATAATAGAGCATTAATTGATTTACTGTTTTTTTAAATTTATATAATTATATTTATGAATATAAAAACAATAAGCACACACGAGGAAAAAAATTCGAAATAAAAAAATTATTTGCAAAATTTTATTAAACAAAAACTTTTAATCATCAAGAGTCTATGCTATTGAAATATTTACACAGGTAAACCTTCTTTAATGTGGTTTGAAAAATGAGGACATATTTCTATGATACTAGATTTTATAATGCACATATATATAATCAGAGCTATGTATTTGTGATTCTTTTTTTTCACTTATACTATAATCATGGTCAAATCAGTTTTTTTTGTGTGTGTGAGCAGTGTTAGCATGCACTTACGTTATGTGTAATATAACATTCATTGACTCAGCACATTCAAAGAAAAATGTTAGTGTCTCTTCTGTTGAAGTTTTGCTTTTTTGTAAAGGAGGGTTCCCCCCATTTTGACGCAGGAAAACAAACGAAATGTTTTTTTTAAAAAATTATTTTGCTCATATTAGTGTGGGTGCAACTGTAAAAAAGTGCTTCATACTTTTGACAACACAATGAAAGTTATTTTTACAAATAAATGTAATACAAACTTATTGAAAATATTTTAACCACATCAATGCTGAATGGGGGGGAAGAAAAGAATTGTCAATAAAAGAGAAATTTAAATCCCATCACAAAGACAAATTTTTAATTAAATTAAAAATCAAGAGCAAATAGTAGATATTGATAGGCATTTTACTTTAAATGAGTCAACCATTAGGTCAATTAAACAGAAAACTCTAGAAATTTGGTTGCATCCAGATCCTTTATTCTGAAAATTGTTGCTCACCCAAGAGTAACTATAAGTGACAATGATAAATAAATTTGTTTTTAATTTTTGTGTTTCCATTTTATGTTATCTTCATATTATCATGCTTATCTTAAATTATTAGTTTTAATTATAAACTTGAAATCATGATCTTTTCAGTTTTTATGTATTAAAATGAATTTAATTAGTTGTGAAATAATTTCATCAGTATATAGCAGTAGTCTCCAAACTATGTTCCAGGAGTCACAATAAAAAATTGAAAAGAAACTGTTAATGTATATGCAAAATAAATTCCCATTCTGTATGAATTTTGTATCCCCACAAGAATTTAAAGTTTATTTCTGTTATAAAGAGACTGAAAATTTTATTTATACACTATAGCTTTATTTTGCAATACTTTTTTAACTTTTATAATAAAAATAATAAAAGAATATTAAAACATTTTATCTTTATATATATTTCTCACTGACTAGATTGGGAATATTTTATTGTTCACAATCCTAGGTTCCCCGATATAATTTTACACTTGTTAGTACAATGTTTTACAAAGCTAAGTAGTTTTCTAATGGAAAACGCACCTTTTTAAGTTAGTGGAAAAAACACTTACAATAAAGGAGATGGAGCAACATATTGACATCTACAGATTCGATGTTAAAAATCTAAATTGAAGCAGAACAGCTCCTTAATTTTAGGTTTCAAATTTATGTAAAATATATAGCATTTCTCACACAGCTATAAACATTTTAATGTCATTCAGAACAATGTATTTAAGTGAAAAATATTTCTCAAAATGAATGGCTTCGAAAACAAAGTAGAGAAACAAATTAAACTTAGAATATGTAATATGATTACAGTTAATCTCAATTGACTTCAACTGTGTGAAAAAATGCAACTACATATCCCAGATTCTAAACATAATACATGGGTAGGTGACACTTGGATGGGAGATTAAATTTATTAATGAGTAAACTATATTAAAATTAGATTTAAAAAATTTTAATAAAAATGCAATACTTTTTTAATTGCCTTTATGTATAGTACCAATAACATGTTGATCTATTTTTAATATTATTTTAAGATATATTAAATGTGTGTGTGGAATAGGGTTCCCCAAAAACACATTCTAGTTGTAGGGGTTCCACGAAAACACATTCTAGTTCTTGGGTTCCATGAAAACACATTCTAGTTCTTGGGCTCCATGAAAACACATTCTAGTTCTTGGGTTCCATGAAAACACATTCTAGTTTCGGGGATTTCATAAAAACACACTCTGGTTCTTCTAGTTCTAGGGGTTCAGTGAGTTTAAAAAGTTTGAAGACCACAGGTATATAGTAATACAGTAAAAAATAATCAAAATGTTACACCATAAAAGATGGTTTTTCACTAGAAAATTTAAATCTGTTTCTGCAGTAACTCAGTGTCTCCTATTACACAATTTTTCAAAACATAATATTCTTATGGAACATGTCTCTACCAAGTTGTTGATTAATCAATATATATAATACTGAATTAAATTGAATAAAGGCATCAATATACAGAAATAAATCTTTACATTGGCAATAACACATATTTTTTTACTTTAATTTGAAAAATGATTAAGTGCATTCATTGGTAGCTGAAACAATCAGCTTGAAGGCTTTAAAAAAGTTAAATTGTGAGCAAAATTCTGAGATTAATTTTTCAGCATTTGTTCAATGAACATAATATTTTTTCCTTAACTCTTCATATTTCTTTTTTAAATTGTATATGAATTAACACAATGATGATTCACAAAACTGTATAGGCAACATTTTACTAAAATTGATTTAATTTGTCCCAATTACACTATACAACAGTAAAAAAATATTTCTCTTTGTTTTCACACAATTTGACAATGATGAAAAATATTTTTTTCCTTTAAAAGACAAAGATAGAGGGGAGAAAATAAATAAAATAAGAAAAAAAATATATTTTTTAAATTGTATAAACATTGAAATATTAAATGTACTAAACACATAAAAATTAACAAAACAATTAAACTGCAATAGATTCAAATGTAATAAAAACATATCTTCACAAAATATAAATAACAACTTGCCAAAAGAAAGTGTGAATAACAAGAAAAGAAATATTTCAAAATATTAGAAGTATTTAAATTAAAATTTTACACAACAAATATTTTAACATTTAGATAAATATTTCCAGATGAAAATACAATATAATAAGACTAAAAAAAATTTTCATATACAAAGATGATCAAAAATAATATTTATACATAAAGGTGTAGATAATACGGACAAGCCAAATTTCATTTTTATAAGATGAGCACCTTTTTTACTAAAGATTTCACAATTCAATATCCTTACATTTCTTAAATTAATATCTTTTTAAACAGCTTGTTTTTTTTTAAAGCACATATTCTTGTCATTTATTCCATATCAAATAAAATTACTTCAAATTTAACTCTCAAAGTTCTACATACATATAATAAATAATTTCTATATTTGTTTCAAAATATAATTAAATAATGCAGAATATAAAATTACAAATTCCCTTTTATTATAATACATAATGTTTCAGTTTTAAATTTTGTAAAATATTTCATATTATTACTAAAGATCTAGCAAAAAATAAAACCTTTAGCATTTTAATAAACACTATTCTTACATTGCAATTCTTTTTCTTACATATATGTCTTTATTATGAAAATATTTTTGCAAGCAAAACTACAGTAACTTTTTTCTGAATGTATGTAAATAAAAAAAAATTCTTTTGAGAAATAAGAAATGTTAAAGTGAATTCTTTCATAATATGTAATTTGAAAATTTGCAAAAATTTAAAATTTTTTTCAAAATTATGGAACTATTTATACAACAAAATTTACTTTTTCAAATATTTAAAGTAATTTGAAATTATTATATAATATAAGCAATACTGTAGAAATATAAATTATTAAATATTTTATTTTTAAGTAGTTATAACCTAAACCATTTGTGGAACAAACATATTAGTATTAAATGTACATACATAAAATAAAGTACAGAAATTATACATTATCTTAAATATTTAAAATTATATATAAATTAAAATTACAACTTTTGGCAAAATTTGCTAAAGCAAACACAATTTGCTTAACAATGAATATTTATTTTACAAACTTTAGATCTAATAATGACTTCAATTGGTATTAATTAATATCATACTACAGTAATTAGATGAAGCATCTCAGTAATTTCTCAGAATAAATTCACACAATAACATTTTTCAAAATTAAAAATCTATTTAGTTCATATAATATTCTCATAAGCTATATAAGCAAAAATGAGCAGGTACACTCATAATATTGAAAACATTAACAATATGAATTTGTAGATAATAAGACAAATCTATATTTTTATATGAGAATTACCAAAAAATTCCCTGATATTTAGTTTTTTTTAAAAGAGAGAAAAAAAAGAAAGAAAAGTTTGTATCAAAGTCAGTTTAAACTTAAACACGGCATGTATATATCAACCAATTAAGAAAATATGTTATATTATACACAGAGCAAGAAATTTCCAACAGCTCAACAGATACTTTTTACCAATATCTTTAAACTTTTTAAACCTATGTCTTGCTTTTAGGTGGTTTCAACCAGTTTATTCTACGAAGGTACCTTACAATAAATGGAGCTACAGAGAGTGTAATACCAATTCGAACAGGAGCAAACAATTTGTGGACAGCATATGCCATAACAAAGGTACTTCCACCAACAGCTACTTTACTTGATATTAAAGACTCCGAGAATCCCAGAAAAGACAGGACACGAACGGCATCAACACCACTAAAAGAAAATACTAAAATTATAGAAGGTATAACACAATTACATTTATTTCTAATATATAACAAACTACTAATAAGATCCCAGTATTCAATAACTAGTAATTTTGCAGTAGTTTTCAAAATTAACTGCTTTGGTAATAGATACCAGTTAAAAATCATATAAATTAAACTTATAAAAATATTCTTTTTAAAAATTTAATATATGGACACAAATATTTTATCTTGAAATAATTTAAAATTAAATAAAATATTTAGACATGTTCAAAATTACATTCACACATATTAAATGAAATTAATATTGTACATTCTGTTAAAAAATAAAAGGCAATTTCTTGCAAAATATAACAAAAAGCCAAGAAGAAAAACTGAATGGATATTAACAATTAATTTCTTCCTTTAAGAATTTTTAAATTTTATATATAGAACACATGAGCATTGTTATTGGCAAGATAAGCAGATATTTAATGAGGTACAGATGAGTTGAAATATCCAGGACGGATTTGTATACATCTATGAGGTTTGGGAAAATTAATGGTAGTGTGAGAGAGTTAAGAAATTAAATAATTGTTTTATTTATGCTCACAGCAATTAATTACAGTATTTACATTTAAATAGAAATTATTCATGCTTTAGATTATTTCAATACTACAGAATATGATATTTGTGAGGGAGAAGGTAAACACAACCGATCTTTTTTGTGTTTCAAGTGAAAAAGTATTGTGGTTTTAAGTAAAAAGTGCTTTTGGGGTGAAGCAATAGCCTCTCTTATACCTTGAATTTTAGTCAAGGTTCCAGTTCGTGGGTGGAGTGGTATTTTTTTCATGTCCATTGGTTGTTGGGGAGGGAGGATATCAGATGAAAGACCTTGCACATCTTTGGGGGTGCATGTGTGCATACAAACGGTGTTATGTTATCTACATAAAGAAGCTGATTTTGCAGTTGGATGACACAAGATGTTTATATGACAAGATGTTATTATGTTATATACATCAAAGTCAACTGGTTGATAATGTACAACAATGATTCTCAACAAGTATGCCATTAATTCTTTTTTAAATAATTAGTATTAAAAAAATTTGAAATCTAATCATTTGGCCATTTTCTAGAAATAAATTATTCATAAAATTGTTATTGCCCATTTGACAACACTAGGAGAGAGTTTTACATTACTTCCCTTAAATTTAGATAAAAAAAAGTTGATTGGGTTCATAATGCATTTGTGATAAAGGATACATCAGTTCCTGAATTAACTTTCAATGAAGAGGAAAAACTACTTTCATTCTGTAATAATCAAGATTTAATTTCAAAACATTTGAAAGAGTCAATTTTGGATTTAGATTAGGGGCGATTATCCCAATAATAGCCAAAAAAGCTTTAAAAATATTGTTACAATTTCCTATATCTAATTTGTTTGAATTCAGATTTTCAGCATTAATAAATGTAAAAATGAAAAAAAAAAAAGAAACTTTTAAATGTATTTGATGAAATGAGGAGTGGCATTATCATTGCTATGACCAAATATAAATGAAACTATCAAAAATCATCAAGCTCAAATTTTGCATTAAATGTATTCATATAATTAATTATTCAATATTGGATGCATTTGCCCTGAGTTCTCTGGAATATTTTGTTATTCAACTGCTTCCAGCTTTTGAATAACTTTTTACTTTTGATTTACTTGCTAGTTTTCCATTTTACTAGTAAACAGGGTCTACAACTTTATTATAAGAAATTCTATACCTTGTTTTGTTTGCATTTCATATCCCTGGTATTTTCTTTTAAGATCTAAAATTTAGCACAAACAAGGTGAGTCTTTTTATGGTAAAAAACCAGAGTAATTTTTGCTAAGGAAAAACAGGCATTTTAGTACTTTTTAACATTTATAGTGATGAGCAGAGGTGTAGCAACCAATGGGCTAGGCCATAGGTTCCCAACCTTTTTTGAACTGGCGCCCCTTTTCTAATAAATATTTTGATATCGCCCCATTTTCTAGTGAATATTTCTATACTGCCCCCTCACTCTAGAGAAATAAGAGTGTACATAATACATGGTGTAAACAAGAGTTAAGTTTTAAAAATATCCTATTATTAAAAGATATATTTTTTGAATTTCATTTTTTCCCTTAAGTTCCAGTTTTTTTACTTGCGAATCTGAAATATCTATTGCCACAAATATATTTAAATGTGTAATATTATATATTTTAGTCATAGGTAGGATATTGTTGGAATTGAAATGCTACTGAATTTCTTCTTCATTTAAAAGAGTGGAATGAAAGATTTAGTTACCTGCTATAAAGACAGGCATGTGGTTTGATGATACGAAGTAATTCATAATAAACTATTGCTTTCAAAATAAATATCAATTGACAGTTTCAGCCTTTAAAGAATCACGTCAATTCCTGGTTAATATATTTAATTATGCTTCTTGGATAATATACGCAATGAAATGCAGAGGACAAAACATGTTTCCTACTGCTCACAGACAAAGACAACACGTACACTACAGAAATTAAAATGCACTATATCATTCAATTTAATGTAGGTCTGAATGTAATGTAATGTAATCTTTTAAGTTTTTCGTCCGCTTCCCGTACTACCGAAATATGTGAATTTTCATACATGTGATATAGGAATGATCTAAATACATACAATCAACATAAGGTAAACAGTATTAAAGTTTACTTTTGTCAGTACATAATCAGCATGTTTTTTTAGTCTTTTTTGGTTAATCTGCCCAAGCTCCTCCATGCCATCCCAACGCCCCCTGAAAGCCTCAAACGCCCACAAGGGGGCGTTATCGCCCACGTTGAGAACCTATGGGCTAGGCAGTGCCATGCACTGGGACCTCTTGAACCCTGACAAACCAAACAAGCCAAACTTGCAAAAAAATTTTCCCACATTGAAGTTATAAATATAGCAGGTTGCAACACAACTATAATCATGGAAACTGAGTTGAAAGTAATTTTGAACTTGCAGGGAATTTTTATAAATTTTTTTTGTTGCCGACTTTACTTATAGAAAAGTTTATAATATTTTGATTTTTTTCATCTTTATACAAACTGCTACTTGAAAATAAACTTCAAGTTCCCATGAAAAATCTTACATTACATCTTAAAAAACCTCCATAGGAAGCAATTCTTTCCTGGTTAAATTTTTTAATAACAATGTGATTCATAATAAGCTAGTTTTCTGTTTCAATATTTCACTATCTACTCTTATCTGCAACAGACTGGAGTAATTTTGTCCCCCCCCCTCCTCTGCTCTTTTGCAGAGGTGTTCTTTATTAAAAAAATAATGTATTTTCTTATTCATGCATATTATTTATATCCTTTCCTGTCTATTTCAGTGAACCATTTTGTAGCTCTAAGCCCTCTGGTGGGTGAGTTTGATCCTCTCAAATAAATAAATAGCCTGGGATTCCCCAACATCATTTGTAGCATAGCATTACATTTATCCTTCCTTTTAACATCTGTAAGTACTCAAACACATATGAATTGTATTAAATAAATTAGAAAACTAAAACTATGTTTTAAAAAGAAAGAAACCCAGAGGTGTGTTTAAGCACAAATAATGCCAAGAAAGTTAAGATAGTAAGCAAAAATTCACCCAAAATTGACAAATTTCTTAGTCAATCTTCTCTTCTACAAGTATTTCTGTCCCAAGTATTTCTGTTAATAGTGACTTATAGATAATATGGTGACTACAATGTTACTTGAGAAGCCTACTGAAGGAAGTTCGACAGTTATTGCAATTAATGATATCGTCGTTGGCGAATACACAATATACAATGACTTCCAATCATTCAAGTGCAACAGCAAAAATATGTGATATAGATCCCCATTTTCAAGCAAAAGGCAAAGGAAAGTTAAAATACATTTTGATGAATTAGCTTCTGATTACCGATTTAAAAACTGGAGAGAAATAATTAAAATTAATATTTTCAATAAGGTACAAGACACATTAGGTCACTTAAATACACAATTTACTGGTATTAGTGCTATCTATCAAATAATCAATTTTCTAAGACCAATATTTTTAATAGATGTAGATGAAACAACTTTGATGCAAAAGCATGATGAATTCCAAAATAAATATTCTGATATAATAGGCCCGAACTTTTCCCTACATTGTCTTAGTATTTACCCCCCAGGTCTCCATAAATTAATACAGGCATGGACTGTATATTAATTATGTAAGGAAATATTGAGTGCTAGAATGCGACCTAACAGAAGTATTTACACAGCAATGTTATTAATTCTATACAATTCCTGTCTCTTCAACAGCAGCAAAAAGATCATTTTACAAATTATTTAAGAAACTGTGTGGGCCAAGCTCGACCCCACATTTATTGTTGTTGTCATGTCCTTTCCGAAGAGAAAGAATGAAAGTTGCCAGAGCCTAAGATAGGTTGGACTTCTACATGATAGATGGCAACACCACCTCCACAATTTAGGCATGGAACTGGAGGGGAGGGAAATATTCTCCAGCCCCCTGCACCCGTGGTTTCTGCTGTGACCACCCAGAAGACTTTCGAACCCACTGATTTAACGAGCAAGTACTCTATGTGTACTCAAATGGTATTTGGTGGCATTGGGCATTGAACCCAGGCCTTCGGGTGTGGAGTCCGATGCTCTAACCACTAAGCTAGCCATGGCCCCTCCACATTTATTGCTAATAGCAAATGAAAACAAAGTTGCATCAAATTTGGATTTAACTCAAGTTATTGATACTTTTTCAAAAACTAAAGCTAGGAAAAGATTTTAAACTAAATTGTTAATTTGTTGTTTATAAGTAAATCCAACCTTCACATAATAAACCTTTTATCCTTTATCTTCACCATTTTACTCCTAATACCTATGTTATTATTTGTAATATCATTTGTTATTGTTTAATTTTTTTAAACCTATTACATTATTTCTCCTTTTCCAGTTCTTAAATATTTTTACTTGATAAAAGTCAATTAAGATAGGGTCCACATTTTTTTTTGCACCAGGGCTTTTAGATACCCAGCTACGCCACTGGCAATGAGAGGTTAATAGTTACAAGAAAAAAACATCATATATATTTAACAGTTTCTTTAGTATTAAATATTTAAAATATCTATTGTTGAAATGATAGAGCATAAAGTGAAAGATGAAAAAAGCTTGGATCCGACTGATTTGAAAGTGCGAGGAGAGAGCTGGGTTATGAAATATCACAATATACACTGTACACGCAGTACTCACTTATTAGTAATCTTCCCTTTTGGTTCTTCATATAAAAGAAAAATAATTATTTTTAATCTAAAATCATCAAACCATAATTAAATCCTTAAAAAATTTTTAAAAATTCAACCTTTTAATATTAAACTTTAAATTTTTTTGTCTCCTACTCTGCATATGGCATAACATCTTTTCTGCATAGGTAAGTTCCGATTAATAATAATTTTTTTTCCTCCCTAGAACCATGATCCCCCCTAGAATACAATATATGTCTGCTTTACGATACAATATGTAACTGATATAATTTTTTGGTGAAGACATGTGCATTAAGGTGAAAAACTTCAATTAACAAATAATTTTAAGCTTACTTTGAAATTGCTACATAACATATACCCAAAGATGCAAGGGATATAGCAACATGAAATACAACAATAGTAGCACCATAATCTCTGATAGCTTGTTTTAGTCTTGTTCTTTGATTGACTTTAGCAGTGTTAGAATCTTTAGTTGATTCAGCCTCCTGTACATAATTTGGATTTGAATCTAAAATTAAAAATATACTTTTATAATTGGCACTTATATACTATAGCAACCATTAGTACTTGTATATATTATTGGATAAGCTGTTACTTGAATGCAAACCTTGCCTTGAAAACACTTGACAGTGCACAAAACATGCACACATAAAAAAGCTACTTATTGTTAGATATCACTAATTTACCTTAATTACAATTAAAAACTATGCAATGATCTATAAGTAATGGTTCCAGGTGGTGATATTTTGCTGGAGCTGATAGTAATATTTGACACCTACTAACTATGTAGTAAAATTTCTTTTCCCCCTTCTTTCTTTCAGCTTTATTTAGGAATATTCTGAGTTTCTAAGAATGAAGATATGGAATTAAAAACAAACACTTAAGGCATAAGAATATAAGGTACTTAGCTACTATTGCAACAATTCCAACGTTCAAGATAACTTGCCAAATTGACAACCCTGATTTCGCATGGATGTACATGCTAAATTGGCAACCATGTGCTTTGTTTTGTATAATGTCACCAATACGGTTGCGATAACATGCAAGTACCGAATATAATCTCTTTGGCTGATTTGATAGCAAAAAGAAAGGACTTGAAATTGCTCACTTCAAAGATGGAATAGTTAAATACATTAAAATAGCATAGTAAAAAGTATATAATACTACTCTTTTCAAGCACTTTTACAAAAGGAAACTGTCAATTTGAATTTATTCTTAAATCTATACCAATTAAAAATTTTCTTTAAAAAAACACCCTTAGAATCTAGAAATTTTTTAAAGTAACAAACTTCATGCATGCACTTATTAACTAATTTGTTACTTTGTAAACCATAATTGTTTTTCTCTTGTAAAGAAAAGTCAGCAAATTTTATCAACATGGTTATGATAGTATCTTGTAACTTTGAGTTCATATTTATTATAATTGTTTGCATGTAATACATATTCAACTCTTTTTATATTCACAAAGACATTTAAATTTTCTTACAGACATATGAAATGTAATTTATTAAAAATATAAGCCATATAATAAAAAATTAAAATTTGTAATTTTTTTTTTACTAGCACATAGTTGTTTATATAACACAGGGAACTACATGATCATTTTTAAAATTAAGAGCCAATTCAATAATTTTGGATCATTCTGAATCTCTCCAGTAATTTATATCATAGCTATTCAATCTAACATAAAAAGAAAATATAGGATTTTAATCTTTGTGAAACGCTGCTATATATTGAATCCTAAACAACTTTTTGGTTAAAATGACAACTAGAATAAAACTTCAACTTAGCACCCTTAATTTTCACACTGCACAATTATGAGGTCTTTCAGCTAAAACAAACATTAGCCTCTTAATGCACATTGAGTCTTCAGAGGGAATGCACAATTTACAAAGATCACAGTCACAATAAAAAATATAAAAGAATTTTTGGATAGTGAGTATTAACATCGCACTGTCCAGCTACATGAGGGCTTTTGGAGATGGACTTCGTAATTTTGAACCATGGTCAAGTGACAAGGAGGACACCCGAGTTGAAGAAGAACTTTTGGATAGGAGTTTGTCAACAGACAAAATATATCCATCTCATAGTTGCACGTTAAGGGGGGGGGGGAAGTCCAGAATAATTTGATAAAATTTGTCAAAACTTTTATTTATTTGCTTTACTACCCTATGCTTTTTTTAGAAGTTTTTTTAAGTGCTATACAATAGACTAAGACATTATAATAAGGAAAAATTCGTTAAGACATCATATTAGGTTTCTGCTAATTATTCGGAAAACCTGTGTATAGAGTCCTAATTACTAGCCATAAAAAAAAACAAAAAAGCTACGTGAAATATTCAGTTTATATATATTGTAGGATAATCTTTTATTTTAATACCTTTTTTGCTATCAGATGAATATAAGCGGTACGAATTTTTTAAATGTGAAGATGAGATTGGATAAAATGGTAAGCCATTTTTATGCATAATATTTTTTAAATGAAAGCTTCCAGAAGAGGAGTAGTTTACACATCTCTTTAATAAAGGGAGATCAAAGAAGATACGGCTTGAGAGCCTTATTACTACAAATGGAGTCATTTTTCGACATTGAATACCAAAACTCCCTCGTTATTTTTTTAACAAAATGCCAAATATTTCTTTTATCATACAGTTATAATAAAATGTATAGCAGACGAAATCAGCCGCTGAATTTTTTTTTTCGGTTTGTTGACAAATAAAACGATTCAGATATATCGGATCACTGAAAGAAATAATAAAGACATTTAATTAAGTATGTAGGAGAAAAATCATGTAGTAAAATGAATTTAATCTTTAATTTGTAAAAAATCTTATTGTAAAGTTTTCAAAAGTTCTCAAAGTGTATTTTGCAAGTCAGTTTTTTATTATAAAACTTTCATCCAATTTCCAAATTTTTAGAGTAAAAATACTGAACTGAACTGAAATCCTATGATTTCCAAGTTTCCTCAATATTAAAAACACTGAACTGAACTAAACTGAAGTACAAAGTAGTGTGTGTGATTGTAACAAGTATTTACCTTTTGTGAACAAGAATCGTATTAAAACTTTTTAAACTTGTCTAAAGGTAAATAACTTAAGTTGTATCATTATAAGTTATATTTATAAATATTTGTTCTATTTTATTATGTTATCATGTTATAAAAATCAAGGCAAACACAGAGTTCATAAATTTTTTGTTTAAAAATTTAAGAAATATATGTATTAATTTTCTATAATTCATCTTATTTTTCCTCCCCTTTAATTCCATCGTTTTTTTTTCCGATTAAGTACTTTTTTATTGTTTATCGCGTCATCACAAATGTAGTTGCCGGTGTATGATCCTGAGAGAGAGAGAGGGCTTTACATTCATTTTAAAAACATTAGATAATATAAAGAGTTACAATCAAATGCTATTCTAATTAATCCAGGATTTCCATTTGAATTTGTCAAGTAAGAATATTAGTAATTGTTTCGTTGCAGGTTTCAATAATAAATTTAAAAAGTTATTTTTTCTTCAAAAAATAAAGATTTAATTAAGTTTAGTTTCATACTTAAATGTTTTTTTCATTTTAGAAGAGACTACATTTTTCCATTGTAGCGACTATTTTAGAAAAGACAGATGTAAAGGAGTTCTTAAATATATTTGACCTCTATGTTTTTCATTAACTAACTTTTTCATTAAAGATTTTTGTTTGAAGTGTAGTTCAAGTTATGGTATTTTCCCTTGTATTCTGTAATATTTTATGTTTGCAGTGTTCTGTTCATTTTCTTTATCATCTGTAAAATTTCAATATTTATGCTGTTTGCAGAATGATCTAAATTGATTTACTTCATTATTGTTAATATTCTTATGGTACTTACACATTATCACAACCCATTGGCAACATTATATGAAAAGCGCATGGTTGCCATGTCAACTTCACGAATTATTAATACTGACGATTATTGCGATAATAAGCAAGTACCATTTTTATATTAATTTTGGATTGGGCATGGTAGTCAAGTGGTCATGGACTTGTGACTGGCATGTCATGAGTTCAAGCCACAGGTGCCCCTGAAAACCTACTGTGTAGAGAGGCTGATGCATGTTAAATCTGTTGTGACTCAAAGACCTTACATTGATGTGGTGTGGAAGTTAGGAGAGAGGGGGATCTAGCAGATGTGTCATCCTTGCCACTTGACCATAATTAAAACTTACAATATCTATTGACTTGTCTTGGTCATGGACTTGTGACTGGCGTGTCATAAGTTCAAGCCACAGGTGCCGCTGAAAACTTACTGTGACGAGAGTGATGCATGATAAATCTGTTGTGGCTCAAAGACCTCACATTGATGTCACATGGAAGTTAGGAGAGAGGAAGATCTAGCTGAGGTATCTTTGTCCTCACTTAACATAATTAAAAATTACAATATCCATTTACAATAGCCTTTGTGTTGCTTTATATTGCATAGTTAATAAACATTCACTCACTGATTATATTTTTTTAGTACAAATTTGATATTGAGCTGCTACAGATTCCCCTTCCCCTAAATTGCTGTAAATTTTCTCCAAGTTGGAGCAGTAAGGTTACCTTGATTTTTATGGTTTGGTAAAATAATTTTTCCACAAAACATAGATCATTCTGTGATGGTTGTTATAAACAATCATCACATGTGAGCATTAACTTTAATTGGTTTGTTTTTATTGCACTAACCCTATTGATTTCAACTAATTAATTTGAGTTTCATAATTTTAATCCTTTCCATTTTCGGTTTTTGTATTAGATTGTTTCTTGTATATTGAGTATGGGTAATTTTTTGTATAGTTAAAAGGGTTTAATGGATTTCACAGAAGTTATTGGTGAGTATCATAGGACATATATTTTTCTACAAAGTATGAGGACTCTTATTTAATCATTACCGACAAAAGTTTGTACAAACTCTCAATGCTGGTTTATTTTGTTTTCTAATAAATGGACTTTTTTTTCACTCATAGTCGATTTTTAGGGGCTGATCCACATTATTGTGGATCTTACTGTGAAAATTTTCACTATCCTTCTGATAAATCTGCCAAGCATGGGCTTTTTTTACTGGTAGCAAATTACGAACTTTTACATTTTTTACTTTTGATGTTGAATACATATTTTTTTCACATCCCACAATCATTTGTCTCTTTTCCCCCTTTACAATTATTTCTTTCAATCTCAAATTTTCATTTTTTTTTTAAAAAAAATTGACTGCAATTTCTGTTTTTTTAAAATTATTTCTTGGGGGATTTTAAAATTTTATTTATTCAATTTTTTCCTTGGCATTCATACTTTATAGGGTACTTAACCATTTCTGGAGGCCACTGGTAAGGGTAAATTTTTTTCTTTTAGACTCTAATTAAAAAATAAGGTAATGTTTCAACATGTTGGACATGGTAATGTTCAACAACATGTTTCACATTAATAAAGAGTAGGGTTGCCTACATACTCTCTTTAAAGTTCTTTCTGCACATGTGCCATAAGTGATCTCTTGAATTGTGTGGTTCATTTACCACAATTAATAAATTATTACTGACAATTGGCAATTTTTTTTTTGTTGCATCCTTTTTTGTAGTATTTTCCATGAAAAATGTAAGTGTATTCTTATTATTTCATCTGTTTAGCCTTTTTTCGTATGTATGCATAGCTCTTCCGTATATATTAGCTTCATCAAATTTTGGCTTTTTTTGTATCATGTGCTTTGAATGATAAGTAGCCATTTTGAAACGTTCAAATGGGCTTTCAAATCTTAATTGGTCTGATTTCAAAATCAAACCAAAAATTGGTGACAAACTAGTATCAAATTCCTTATTTTTTAAACTCTTTTGGCATGGTATATTATTTCTTCATTTAATGTTGCTATGTTCTGGCTTAATTTTTAGACTATATTCATAATTAATTGAATTTGTGTAGTTTGAGAAAGAAAATTATGTATATTTGGAAAATATTTTAAAATGTGGCAAATTCATTGAAGAGATTATGAGGCTCCTTTTCTTCTCCCCGAGCTCTAGGCACCATTGAATGTATATTATGACAAATAAATGTTGGAGATGTGGTTAATAAAATAGGCCGAAAAAGCTTTAACATGAATATAATTGTATAAATTGTTATTGTTTCCCAAGTGTTTGGTTTAATATCTATGTGTATAATTATAACTTGCTGGCTGAGTGACGTGGTTGGATTGGTGCTGGCCTTGTACGTCTAAGGTTGCGAGTTCGACCCCAGCCCAAGTCGGAAAATTTTCATGATGCAAAAAATTGGCAGTGTCCATGTCGAATGGTTATACAACATGTGAAAGATCCTTTGAGTGCCTGTTTGGATTGGGTGCTCTCGGCAAAATTAATTTCCTGGTACAGGTTGGCATTGTTAGAGCTGAGGTGCCTTCCTCGTGAGGAAACTGGACGTCAAAATTACTTGCGGCAATTGGTATACCACCTACATGGAGCTGCACTAAAAAGTGATATCAGTGTTCAGGGAATATACTAGGTCTGCAATGGTATAAATACCAATCCTGTAATCCCCATTAAAAAGAAATAATTATAACTTTTCAAATTTAACAAAATTTGTTGCTATTTTCTGTATTTATAGCTAATTATCAGTTTTTTTAAGTATCACTTAGATATTCTCAGTTTGCTTCAGCACCTGATGTTTTAACTTATAATAGATTAAGAAAACACTTTTGTTACTTAATAAAATTTGTATGATCTTGGCCCTCCTGTAACCCAGTTCCTAGATTTGCCATTGGTACTGTCATTCTATTTACTCAGAATCTAAGAGAAGGCATGCAATTTGAGAAAAAAGGCATTTTAATTGTAAAAAGTGTCAATTCATCTCCTTTGGTAAAGTACACAAAAATAAGCTGTATATACATCTAAAAAATTACAAAAACATACTTAGCTTATAAATTTAGGAAGTAGAATGTTATAATCAATTTGTAATTTGTTTTTGACAGCTTACCAATTATGAATTCAAAATCCCAAGAACGATCAAGAATTTTTTTCCATAAAACTTTCCTGATATTAACTTTTTCAGTTATATCAGGATTGTGATAAGAAACCTACACTATCTACATTAATTTTTCAGTGTCTGTTAGTTATTTTATACTGTATGTATTAAATTTATTCTCTTCATTATTTATAGTATGCCTATTATTGAAGAAGTGGACAGTGGAATTGATGCAACTAGTGCTTCAAATAGTAGAGAAGATTCTCCAACCACAAAGAAAAGTGAAATGGCAAATATGATTGAAGATGATCCAGTAAGTTTTTTACTGTTTTGCTTATTTTTAACCCATTTTATAAAATAAATTTTTCATTTTGATTGTTGGTCATTGATTTTATTGAACTAAAATCAGTTAATATTGAAATCATATCAATTTCTTTTTCAAGATTTCATAACTAGGTAAATGACTTTTCTGATGTAATTGTTATTAAATTTTGTCTGCTGTATATATACAATCAAACCCTAATTTAACAAACTCATTGGGACTGAACATTTTATTCATTAATTCGGGGTTATTCATATTATCAGGGTCCAAAAAAATGCAAGTCTTTTTGTACTTATCTTTGGGAATTTCTGTAAGCAACTACACAAAAAAATACCCTTAGTTAGGCACTACGCATTTTTTTATTCAGCAGCTAAATATAGTATTTAGGAATTTTTATGCATCAGTTAATTGGAAAATTTGAAATATTGGCTAATAGATGTTTTTTTTTTTTTTTTTTTTATTGGAAAACAATGATAAAATCCCCGTGCACCACAAAGTATCACACAGGGCTTACAGAAGTAAGTATTAATCACATAATACAAAGGAAAAAATAAAGAAAAAATAATAAATAAATAAATAACAAAAAATAACCCCTTGAGGTTAGGAAGCATTACAAATACTCATAACAAACTCACTGAACTTTTTAAAAGTACTTCTGGTGGAAAGCAGTTGAGGAAGATTCGGAGGCCAATTTACATTAAGTCCCTTGAATGCCAGTCTTAGGATATTCCGTTCTCCTTCAAACTTGGAACACAGAAGGAGCACATGTTCTACATTTTCCTCGCCACCAATAATAGATGTTTGACAATCTTTTTTTATTCCTGACTTGAAAGTGTTCTTTTTTGATTTTATGCAAAGAAAATATTGTGTCTTCGCACATTTTCTTTTGGGTTACATCATATTTTTTCTTAAAATGGTTAATTCAAGTGATGGATTCAAAGACGTCTTTCACATTATACTTTTTGGGAAATTGAAAAGCTTTTTCTTTAATCAGAGGTTCTGTTAATGGCTATTTCCTGGTCACAAGTGATGTTGAACCATTCCAATAGGTTGGTTTCAAGAATAAAAAAAAGAACGCCTTTCAATTTCTGCTCACTCTTTAGTAATTGTAGCCACTGTTGATGTTGAAATTTTAAGACATTCTGCTGAAGCATTTTGTGGTCCCAGGTAAGTGGCTGTGGTAGCGTAGTGGTCAAGGTATCAGATCGTGGCTGGCTTGTCATGAGTTTGAGCCCAGTACTACTAAAGACCTGTGTAGGGGAGCGATGCACATGAAATCTGTTAAGAGCTCATATATCCTCCCGGTGGTGTGATAGTTAGGAGAGGGGGTACCACAGCTCAGGTGTTGTCCTCATCACTTGACCATGGTTCAAAATTAAGAGTTCCATTGCGAAAAGCCCTCATGTAGCTGAAATGTGTGATATTAATATTCACTCACTCACTGTGGTCCCAAGTAAAATCTTAACCCTGTGACGTATGTGTGTCCCCCCCTTGAGACATCTGGGACTTGCTTCCCACGGCCGGGTCAGTTTTAGAAGAATGATGACCACATGTGCGCGGACGTCGGTCAACCGCGGAGGGGGTGAACAGCGAAACTTCGTATTGAACAGACATCAACAAGATCCCTCCCTCACATAATTATTTGGGACTCTAAAATCATCTCATAGTGAAAACTTGTATATTAATGTAAATAATAGCTGTGACTTAATTAAACTAAATTATTATATTACAAACACGCTACCATTATTGAATCAAACGTCACAACCCTTAGCTTTAAAAAAAAAGAAATTTTTTTTTCGTCTCCGACAATCTGCTATGCTTTAAATTTTTAGAAACAAAATTTTCTGCAAAACTGTACAGATAAACCTCTCAAGAAAGAACAAAAATTGGTAAAAGTTCTTAAAAATATCTCCTGCATTGTGAAGTGAGATGAGATAAAGAAGGAATTTTCTGTCGTATTCAAAATCCATGCAATAGGTTATGTTAATGACTCATGGTACTCTTGTAAAGAATAATAATAGAGGCTGCACCCTTTCATGATGAAATTTTCTACTTACAAGAAAAGAAATCTAATTTTTTATAATTCAAACTAATAAAAAAATTTTGAGTTGAAATAATTTGTTAATTTGGAATTTATTATTCATCTCATTTTAATTAGGGAAGGGTGGGAGAGAAAAATTTGTTAAATCTTGAATTTCATTAAATCAGGATCTGGCTGTATTATGTGCATGTGCTTATACTGTCAGCCAATTTTGCTAAATGCCCTTATTGTGTTTGTACATTAACAAAAAACAGTTTTCTACAATTGGCTGCATATCACAGCTTTTTTTTGTCAATGGTGTAATATGCAAGTTCACTATATATTGAATGGAAAATGTTATGTGTAGCTATAAAATATTTTTATTTAGTCTGCTTTGCATTGTCTGCTAGTTATACTGTTTCTTGTTTATTTAAATAATTTCCATACTAAATATATAATGTTTAAGTATTCTAACATTCTTGTATGAAAAGAAGAAAAATTATAACATTATAGTTACCTAAATGACGGATTGAATTCATTAATCTAATGATATTTAACTAACTCAATCATAGTAAGTTGTCATATGTAATCTGAGCCTGCAAAAAAGTACTGCTGTTAAACTGATTTTAAGAATATTGCTTTGTTTCATTAAAACATGAACTTTCCAATTTCACAAAATCTTAAGTCATTGTACAAGTTATTTTTAATACATCTTTATTAATATCATTAGGAAAAGTTATAGGTACCTAATTGTGATAACTTGGGGATGTTTTGTTTAGGAAAAATTAAAATCTTATAGTTACATTAATTAGTATAAATTTTAAAGTTTGATGAATTTAAATTTTAAAGTTAATGAAGTTTGTGACACAAATGTTTCTTTGTCTATCAAGTTTAGATTAAATTTTTCATATGAATATGTATAAAATGATATGAGTAATGTAGGATGAAATATTTAATTTTTGTAGGATTTTTTGTTAGAAATGTGTTAAAAACTATTTATGAATGGGAAAATTGTTTTTTCTTAGGACTCAGGGTTATAATATCGGCATATATTTCAGTAATATTCATAACACAGAAATCAACCTTTGTTTATAAGAAAGTGATAAATGCATAAAAAAAAGTGTTATCACTGTTGTATTATTGTGATGATCACTGTTCACTGATTGTTGTGGAAACAAATGTTCCCAGTTTTTATTTTGCTGGATAAATTGAAATAAAATCAGAATCTTTGCTTGGGGACATTTCGAAAATTTCTTTAAAATTAAATCTGGTGTATATTTTTTTATTGGTATTTATTTTTTTAATAGAATATAAAATTTTGCTTGTCTTGACTGATAAACTTTTGCCATTTTTTGAATTTCATTGTCTATTTTGCGTTTGAAATTCCATATGTTAGCCGTTATAAGAAAATTGTAGAAAATAATTCCTACAAAGAGTAAGAAAATGAGGAAACATTTTTGGAATTGGCCTAGTCTTCATAGAGTATATATTTGTTGCATAATTAGACATAAGATGCAAATTCTGTCTCAAAGATTTGCAAATTGTATTAAATTTTAGAATGAACCTATAAAGTTTCAGTATAATTTTTTAAAATTATCTATTCATTATTCAGTTTGTAAATTTTTTTTTTTTTTTGTAAAAGATATTATCTGAACTTTTATATCTTGCAGGATATTGATGAAACATTAAGTGAACGATTATGGGGATTAACAGAGATGTTTCCAGAATGTGCAAGAAATTTTACATCTTCTTTGACGTATGGCTCAATATCAGGTGTCAAAAAACTGTATAGTTTTAGTCGTTCATCAATGTGGATTTTCTTTACATCATGTACAATATTAGTAGCACCTGTAATTTTTGAAGTGGAACGAATGCAATTGGAGGAAGTTCAGAGACAACAACAAAGACAAGTAAGTCACTGGTGCAGTATTTTTCATATTTGTTCCTATTTTCATCAAATGCTTCGTGCCATTAGAGGAAATTATAGAATCGTGTTATTGCAAATTTTAAAAATATTAAAGAAGGGAAATAAGTATTTTTAATTTTTTTTGTTATTTATCTTACTCATTTAATATTTTATGTTAAATTGAGCATCAGTATTTTTATTACTATTTAACTCTCTCAGCCAAAGCTTTTGCAAGTCACTTCTATTATTAGCTGGAAAACTTTTTTGTGTTAAGTAAACAAGTCTTGTTCTTGTTTAAAAAGTATATCTTTACTTTTCAATTGAGAACTTAAAATTGGTGTCAAGTATAAATAATTATTACACCCACATTGGGTCTTGAGAAATGTTTTTTCATATGAAGTATAAATAGTACTCATTTCTTGTGGAAGTCTTCAAATAAACATAAATCCTGTGTCTTAGCAAATAGTGTTCTGATTGCAAGTCTGAGTTTTTTTAATTGGAGTACATTAAAATTAATTTGTGTGCTTCTGACAACTTTTTAATATTTTACAGAAAAAATTGCTTAAAAATTCAAACATTAGTATACAAGAATATTTTAATCTAAATAACTTTTTTATATTTTCAAAAAAGTTCTTCATGCTACTGTTTTTTTCTCTTTCTTCCAGATTCTTCTAGGGCCTAGTGCTGCAGTATCAGGAGGAAGTATGCATGGGATGGGAATGCCAATGCCACCTCAAATGGCTCAAAGATAAAATCCTGTCATGTCATTTATGTAGCTCATTATGAATCAAATATTTAGAAATACATCAAAGTTGTAATGTTGTAAGATATAAATGATATGTTATGATTATTTATTGCATTGAATTTCACTTATCTTGTAACGCATAGTACATTTTTGTATATTGATATAATAATTTTTAATGTATACACATAGCTATATTTTGTATCCCCATGTTGAGGAAAAGCAAATAGAATGTCCAAGAGTATGGCATGTATCTAAATGAATATAAAAAATAGCATATTATAAATTTTGCCAATTTATAGAATCACTGTAAATTGAGGGAATGCTTTTACACAATATTTGTATTATGGTATTGTATTTGTCAGTGAAGTTCTATAAAAAGGAAGCATATATTAGAAAATAAATGAGATTAATTAAACACCATCTGTGAAAATAGTTTCAATTCATGCTATTAAAATTTTTGTGTTCTTTTAAAAATTTAAATGGTACTCAATAGGAAAAAATGAAATTTTTCTAATAAAAAAAGTTTTACACTGGCATATTTTGTGCGGTTTCAGTTGAACTATACACAAATACTAATTTACTTCATAGGGGTTCATTATACTTTAGAGTAAAAAAGAGATTTTAAATATATATATTGATCACCTAAGAAATCACTTAGGTTAATTTAAAATTGAACTGCATGGAAAAAATTGTAACCCAAACCTTAAATTTATTTAATGTAAAAATTAAATTACATTAGTTTGTATGTTGTAATAATGCAAATGGGAAAAATATAATAGATAATGGAATTTTAAATGAATACAAAATTTTTGGGAATGTAATATAAAATGCATTAATACAATTGAATAGCAATTTAGATGCATAATACTTTTCTTTGCTAGATCATTTTATTAACTTCACATCTGTAGCATATGCAAAGGATCCAGTTCTCTTCCTTCTTCAACCAGTAAATTGTTTTTAAAAGCATTATTTCATCTTATTTTACTTGTAATAATCTTAATTCCCCTAAAAAGTTTTATTTACAACAACTGTATGTAATTATCCATTTGAAATACAGTAGAACGTCGTTTATCTGAATCAATTGGGACTGGACACCGTTTGTATAACCGAAAACCGAATGCAATCCATGCAGTATATAAAACTGGACAGAAATTGTTGACTTTCCAACATTATAAAACTGTGCTAGAGACGCTCCTTTTTCTCCCTCTGCGAGACGGTTCAATATTTCAAGTTCTGTCTCTATGTTCGAGACATTGCGCTTCTGTTTTGAATTCGAAGCCATAGCAGTTCACAATTCAACAAAAGAGCACTTATACATCCCCTCATTTGGAAACAAACTGACCTTACATTCTGCGCAGATGTTTACCAAATCACACACAACTGAAATTCCCCAAATATCCCTCACGTTGGGTTTTTCCATCATTTTTGGCCTCACGCGAAACAACTGCCGAGCATTTACACTGTTCGAAAACGTTTCCAAAAACTGGTCCGGATAATAAACATTTGGATAAACGACGTTCTATTGTATTTTATTTGCCATTCTTCAGTGAAACTTTGTTTATCTCCAGTATTGATGTCCAGTCAATTTAAATTGTCTTTTTTGGATTATTAAGATGGCTTTATGAAAGCAGTTTTCAAGTAGTTAAAAAAATGTCTAAGAGTTAATTTTGGCTGTAACATGTTTTATGTTTGAAACTAATTTGACATATTGCTATCCTCTCTGTTACTGCAGTGGCCAATTAGTAATGATTGCAAACTCGCAGCCAGTATTAATGAGTTGTGGGCTAAACTCCTGATGCCACTGAAAACCCATTGTGTAGTTGGGCTGATGCACATTAAATTTGTCTTGGCCAAAATGTACATGTTTGTGTGATGCAGAAGTTTGTAGAGTGAGATGCCGGTTCAAAATTACAAGGTCCTTTGCCAATAGCCCTCATGTTGAGTGCATTATTAATAAACATTTTAATCAAATCCAAACTCTCCCATTTTTGGAGTAGTTTTGAATTGCACCAAACTGGCTTTTGGTGGCTAGTTGTTGCTATCTAAGATAGCTGCTTAGCACTGAAAACAAGGGATGTGAAGAGAAAAAAAAATTGCTCATTAATGAGAGATAAATCAAGTAAATACAGTAAAATTATACACTTTAGAAAAAGGTGAAATTGATAAAATAATTCTATTTATGATTCATCATAAATAGTACTAAGAATGTGAGTACCAGAAAAAGGAATGAGGTATTGGAAATAAAAATTCTGAGACGCGCAATCTTCAACAAATGAGAAACGTTTAAAAAGTTTATTAAAAACAAAATAGTGAAAACTTTTAAATTAAATTTAATTTTGTGAAAGAGATTACAAACCTTGCAGCATGAATTGGCACTGTAAGATCTACAGTAAAAAATTTTGGCCATCTAATTTAATACTTTTTTGCAGACATATTTCCACAATAAACAATGACTAAAATGGGCAAAATCGTACTAAGAAAGTAAAAAAACTAAAAATTTGGATAACCTTTTTGCTCATTACTATTAAAAGCAGAGGCATACTCTTTAAAGAAAATTAGGATTGTCTTAAAAGATCTTGGTGCTCACCCATAACTGCTCCAATATCCTTAACTTTAAATATCCTCTTGCCCTCAAAACTGACATTAAGTTACATGCTACTGCTGAAACATTTTAATGCTACTGAGTAACATCTTAATTGAAAATGGTAAAAAGTTCAAAATAACCATTTAAATCGACAGGTTTATTGCAGTCATGTACACTTAATCAATATAACTAACTCTCTTAAATGATCTAATTTTTGAATAAAAAAAAAACAGGTTTACCATTCTGTAATGTTATTACCTCCCAACTCTTGGTGAAATATGACTTTTTACGGCAAAAATATATATTGGTCTTTTTAAATTAATACCTTATGGTCAATAAGCTTAAATTAATTTTACAAAGACCATAAAAGTAATATACTGAGTTGGATATAAGCCAAGATTGTATTGCATATTTCAAAATCATGGGTAATTTTAATGTTAACTTGATTATTTAATATCAAATTATTCTTCACTGAGATGCAGTTCTAGCAAGAAAATAATCAATGTGTATTAGAGTGCTATGATTTATTACTGCAGCTGGTGTCCAATGAACAGCAGTTCAGTAACTGCATGATTAGTGTTTTTATGCCGCAGAGAGAACATTTCAGGAAGTTTTAATTCGGAAGAAGTATTTGAAATAACATATGAAAAATCTACATTTCGTAGATATCAGGTTTTCTGTGAAAAATTAATAACTTTGTTTCATACTACAGAATAAATTTGATATGTATTTATCTTCGAGTAAAGAAAAAAAAATATTGTTATTCATTAGAAAAATGATTAAATATGAAAATGTAGCATGTTAATACTTGTCATCCAATGTTTGATTACAGTATATGTTAAGGATTCGTTTCTTCTGCAATTGAAATAAGATCCTAGGTTCTTTTTATACTACTTGAATATCATTTTCATTTAAGATCATGCAATAGAACTTGCTTGTTGACATTTTGCCAGATTTATAGTGAAGCTGCAATTTGAAAAGTGAGATAAATATAATATCCTCATCATCTAATAAGTGCAAAAATGCAAGGTTAATTGCAAATATCTTATGAATTTGGCATCGAAAACTGGTTTTCAACCAAACTTGCTGAACTAGATCTGTATTGTTACAACAATGCAGACAAATCAATATCTTTTTAACTGAGATTTTGAAATTCAAATGGTCAAAATGGATTACTCGGATCATTTCCAATCTTTTGGTTCCTTCGCCGCATTTCTGTGTTCAGTGGTTTGTGAGAAGGTATCCTCTCATAGATAGAAACATTTCTTTACCTATGAATTTAAAAGCAATCAAACACCCAAAAATAAGCAGTTGCTTCAATAGCTGTAAGAACTTTTTGATTCATTATTTAACAAAAGTGGACATAAATTAATTTTTTTTTATTAAAAAAAATTAAAGCAGTATTAATTTTTATTATTCATTACTCAATTATTTAATAATAAATTTATGCATTGTCTGTTTTCTTGTGAATAAAACTAGATCAGCTTTTAAAATTATTAACCAAAAATAGAAATTTGAAAAACAGATCTTATCCCTTGAAAAAAAAGTTTTACTCTCAGAACATCCCATGGAATGCCAGGCTGAACAAAGAGAAACCTGTCCAACAAAGAAAAGTGGAAGAAATTTTAGTAGTGGGAGAATTTCCATGACAATAGCTAAGCTGAAGGGGGGGGGGGGGTTGATATTTCGAAAAAGGGATTTTGATGACATTAATATAGAAATCACACACCCACCTAGAAATGCTGAAAACAAGAAGGGGAGGGAAAATTTCCATTGGCAAAAAGTTATATACAAGAGGTCCATGTTGCTAGTAAGCTTTATATTGTAAATCTTATTAATGATATTTATTATAGTTATATAATCGCAATTCACACAGTGACTCATCTCTGATTTGTCTAGTATTCCTGCTACTACCCTAATATTTTTTACAGATGAGTTTTATAATGTTATTTAACCTGTAATAATCTTCATCTTAGTAGCCATTCACATAAAATTTTGCACTAATTTTTTGAATTCAAAAGAGAATTACAGTTAGCATTAAATAAAAGGCCCCACATGTTATGTGTTATTAGCCCCACGATTTTTAGTACTTTTCTACTCCATGAGTTTTACTATAGTTAATAGATTCAAAATTCTTCCAATATTCAAGAGCAAATTTTAAATGTATATTAATTTATTTTGCTAATTATTGTATGAATATTTCAGAAATTTGTTTAAAAATTCTTGTATGACACCCATAAGTTTGACATTTATTTACAAAGCCCAAATAATATACTAAATTTAATGTCTGTAGTAAAGTAGTGGTCAGGGTTGTAGGTTTTCTACTATGGAGAAACTTTGGGTTTGTTTAATTTATTATTTAAAATTTATTAAAATCGAGTAAATATTTATTACTGAAAATGAAAATACTTAATTCCTTAAGATTGAGATGCTTTCTTTTTTAGGATTGTATAACTTATTCACAAAAACAAGGAGTAATATTTTTATCTCTAGTTTAATTTAATATAAAATTATTCCAAAATTTTTAAAGTACTTTAAAAGTTTTTTTTTTTTAAATCTTAAATGTTTTTCATATAGTTTAATATATTTTTAAAGCTGCAATACAGTTCTAACTTTTAAAATGTGTTTCGCCTCCACATACAGTCGGACTCAGATTTAACAAATTTTTCTTCCCTGATTAAAATGGAGACAGAAACCTGTTTAACGAATTATTTCAACAACCAAAACATTTTTCTTAATAGTTTTGAGGAAAAAAAAGGACTTTTCAAAAGACATCCTTTTTGCTCGGAACAGAAAGACTTTTCCTGTAAGAGTAAATTTCAACAGCGAAGGGTGTAGCCCATTATTAGACTTTACAGGAGCAGATGAACCATGAGAGTAACCTAATGTGTGAATTTTGAATAGGACAGGAAATTCCTTTATCTCATCCTTCTCCTAAATGCAGGGGATATTTCACCATTTGCTCTCTTTCCTGGGAGAAGTGAGGTTTATTTTATGTAAGGTTTTTGAAAATTTGTAAAGCATTTCAGATTGTCCAAATCAAAGGCATAGTGATTTTTTATGCAGAAATTTATGATGAATCTTCTATCAAAACTGTTACATTTTCTAATTCTTTACATTGTTTGGAAACTGAAAATATGCCTTACACAGTAGGATATCAATGAGGCTGTATTTTTTTCCCCCTGTATTAAGTCAAAAAATAACAATTTCACTCAGAAATCAAAAATCTATTAGTCTAAAATTTCTAATTAACTGGTGCAAAATAATTCACTAAAAGTATTTTTAGCCATTGAATAAAAAGTATAATTTCTAACTACGAATATTTTTCGTATAGTAGCATATTGTAGAATTTCCAAAGGGGTAGTATAAAAAATTTGTATTTTTTTAAACCCATCATTACGAATAACACCGATTGTATATACAAAATATTTCCAATAGTATTTTTTAACATCTATAAATTTTGGTTTAGTTTCAAGTCTCCAAGGCAAATTGTACCTACTATTATGGAGACTTTTAATACAAGGAAAGGACCTGTATTTAAGGTCTTATCCTTTTTATGAACGTTATTTCTGAAATTTTAATTTCTTAAAATATTTTGATTGGGAGAGCTATATAGTGAGTGAGCTTAAGATAGAATGAATTCACGGAAAGTTAATGCAGATATATCAATTTGAGTATACCCGATTTCATCCCATTTTCAAGTGAAACTTTCGTGGATATCTAATTTTCATAAAAACTAACTTCAATTCTTATAAAATTTGATACATTAGGCTCTCATTGAGTAAATAAACTACATCGATAAATTTTTACTTAATTTGTTGCATTGTGAAAGATGGGTATAAATTTTAAAAGTTAAATAATGTTTTATATATACTTATATATATGTATAATTTTAACTTATTTGATCTTTATGATTTAATAGGTACTTAAACCATATTAAATATTTTAATATAAAATATTTTATGAAACAATTGTAAATTTATTATAGCTCACTTTGTACAAAATATGAGTCATACAAATTTCTATTTAGGTTTAATATAATAATAGAGATACATTTTTACTTTTAAAAATGTCCCATATTTTTAGAAAAGTTCTTGAATCATTTATTCAATTTTATATATCCTGTTGATACTAGAAATAAATTATAATAAATTTTTGTAAAAATATTTAATGCATATATATATATATATAAATAATATATATTTTTCATAAAACAAATTAAATTACCAACAGTTAATATACAAAACAGTATGAAATACAAAATTATACAGTTGTATTTTTAATACATGTGGAAAACTCAGCTTCTTTTTTGAATACTGAAAGTTCCTTGTTGTACAGATGATGACAAAATCCTTGTTTTATATTGAGTACTTAATCCAGTCATCCAAAATTTTAATACCTGTAACACAATTATATAAGTGAGAAAGATTAAATTCTGATAATGCGCAATCTACAATAATTCTTTTGCAAACGTTATTCATAAAAGATTATACATATTAAACAGTATACAGAAAATTTTAGTAGAAATACAAAATAAATATCGGCAATGCACACTACAACTATTTAGGAAACTTTCATATATATGTAGATAAAATAATTTTTTTTTCAGTTACACACTTTTAATAAATGTGCAACAGAAGCAAAAAAAATTTTAGGAGATTTATTTGTATTTGAATAAACAAACTGTTAAACAATATGAAATAAAGCAAAAGGCAAACTATGTTTCACAACATTTTTACTTATGAGATTCCAATCTGTTTCAAATATGTAAGGGTATACATTAAAAAATGCTTGAAAATACTTTTTACATTTTATTTATACATCTCATAAACTTGTTAATTTATGTACTAAATATACTTAATTGCATATTATTAGATAAAATCTAAAAATGAACCAATAATCTAATTTGGTATTATTCATCTTTATATTAGAATTAGAGAAAGGTGGAAAAAATTCCCCATTCAACTAAAAATTGTAATGTTCAAAAAAACTAAAAACAAGCAAGTTTCTTAAAAGAAATACATGATTAGACTGCATCTTAACCCTTTAAGCGTTCCAAACGTCTTTTTCTGCCATCCTGAGATGCTTCAAAAACGCACCACACGTTTTTTCCCGTAAGACCGGGGACTCACCAATACACCAAACGTGTTTTTTCCTCCTCAAGTAACAGCTTCGAAAGTGTTAGAGACGTCTTTTTCCGAAATCCTTTCCCCCTTTAAAGGCTTAACATCTTGAAGGATAATTAGGGAGGGTTGGGGTGACACAAAGGACTCCGACAGGAAGTTTTATGGCTTGCCCCGTTCTTCCCCTGCAGCAATCGTAAAAAACTGGGAAGAATTTAAAACCTCCAGAGCGTACGGACTATCAGTTAAAGTTTGTAAGTAAACTTGACTTGAAATATTTTTGGGTTTGAATTAAATAAATTCTTTGATGTAGTTTTCACGATCTAAGCATTTTTATAAATCTTTCATTTAAATAACTTTTTTAGTTCCATCACATAAGTAATATAGATGATATACTCACTTTTGATTTAATATTAATTTGAAATTCAACGAATTGGGAAGGAAAAGGGTAGCTTGATAAAATCACATTTTTTTCTTTACCTCAAAATTCTCAAGTAGAATTAAGTTTTTTTATAATGTATCTCTAAAAATATTTATGATATATCTATATTTAAATTCAAAGTATATATCAAAACAATGAGGATGATTTACAGTTTCGTTTTTTTTATTTTAAATTAATACTTCTAAGTTTTTTTTAAAGGAATTATTTCGTTTGTGTCAAAAATTTATAAAAAAAAAGGTTCAAAATTTAAAACCTGTTAAACTTTTAAAATTCTAAACATGAATAATTTTTAAGTTTCTGTACAAGAGAACTTGCAAAAATTTTGTACGCATTGATAAAAATAACAACAAAAAAAAACCTATTTAAATCCTTTAGTTTTTCATAATATCAAAGCCAGGTGTTCAGAGTATCTTACATACAATTCCTAGTTTTGTATTGTTTAGATAACGAATTATAATAGAATTGTTAATGTCTGAACTTCAGTTTCCTTCAAAGAGAATGGGAACAACAAGCTCAAATTTTTAAGCTTGAATCTTCGGGCAAAGAGAAATGAAAAGCACCTGGACAAATTTACAGTTGACATTTACGTCAATAAATAAATATAAAGATCCATTTTAAATTCAAGCTAAAAAAAATATCTATTTATGCAAAATCTCTTATAATTTAGATTCTATTATAGAGGTTGGCTGAAGAACAAGTAATTAAAATTTGGACATTTTTTGTAATCTTAACCATACAAAACCAGGAATTTTATATTAGCTGCACTGAAATTCTGCATTTGAATTTCGAAAAATATATTTATGTAGGTATCTCGCGTACGCAGTTGAAAAATATTTACCATAAATACTAATAATTCTTTGAATATTTAAAATTTTAAATTGAATTTTTAATATATTCCACTTCTAATATTTTTTCATTTATTCCGTAAATTTCATACAATTTGAGTGAGTGAGTGAATATTAACGTCGCTCTGTGTTCAGCTATACTCGATAACTTTTGGCGACGAACCTCGTCATTTTGAACCATGGTCAAGTGACGAGATGACACCTGTGCTAGCACCTCTCTCCTTCTCCTAACTACCACACCACACCACAGAGGGACGTTTCAGCTCTTAACAGATTTAACGTGCATCGTTCCCCTACACGGCGGGTCTTCAGTGGTAATGGGCTCGAACTCATGATACGCCAGCCACGAGTCTGTTACCTAGAAAAGGTTTACTTGTTTCATTAAAAGATTCTAAAGTGAAGAAAGTGGAAATTATTGCCTTCCAAAAGGGAAAAATTTGTGTTTTGAAGTACAAGGATAAAAAAACCCTGCATATGATTAGCATTTATCATAACGCTGATATGATGGAAGTGAAAGCTAAGAAACGAGATTCTGTGAAAATGAAACCAAAAGCAGCGGAGTTTTATAATACCACCATGGGTGGTGTTGATAGATCATACCAGTGTCTATCCTACTATCCTGTTGCCCGAAATCAACAAAGGAAATACTACAAGAAGATTTTTCGACATTTGTTAAATCATATTGTGTGGAATTCCTTCACTATCTATAAAAAAAAATGGCGGTATTTTAAATCATATTGGTTTTCGAATGAAACTGATTGAACGATTGATAGAAGGAAGTAGTAATTCCGATTCTCGAAACTTTGTTACCTCTGAAATTTCTGAAAATGTAGTCCATTTAATTGGAAGGCATAAATGGAAATATGTGCTTCATAATGGCTTCACATGTGGAAAGTGACTCTTCAAGAAAAACAAACCACCACGAAAATGTGTCGTATGCTACCATAACGGAAAACGCATTCGAAGAGAAACACGTTTTGAATGTAAAGACTGTAATGTTGGACTGTGTGCAGCGCCGTGTTTCGAAAAATATCACACTGTGACAGTGCTATAAACGACGTATATCAATCAATCAATGATGTATCTATCAATGTATACAAAATCTTTTTTTTTTTTAAATTAACGGTTTAAAAATGTTTTGAACAAATATATTTGTTTTTGCCCTCTATATGCATATGTACACTTCTAGCTTCAGTAATGTACAATTGTTTAGATAAACTTTTCGCTTTGTAAAAGGTATTTTGCTTTGACTAAACATTTTATAGCAAATTTTAATAATATTTTGTATACTTCTTTGATAATTTTTGCTATTTATACCTGTTTAAATTATTATTTATAAAAGTTTCTTTGCAATTGTTTGTAAATTGAACAAAACCTTTTCTTACACAATTATGTATATTTGAGGATGAATTCTGATTTATTTTATATTTAGTAAATACAAAAAATTTTGTAAATTGCTTTTTCTTTGCAAATTTATTTGTTTTAAAGCATGCATATTTATATAATGAAATTTCAAACAACCCAAATTATGTAGGGCTTTTTCTTCATTAAAGGCTTTTAGAAATCATCTTGTAATTATTCATTATATATTTAATAAGGAAAAATATTTCCATACATAAATAAATTTTTGGTCCCGTAAGTATATAATTGTTTTTAGCTACAGTTTGTAAAATGTATTGGAATTTGTTGTGGGGCCGGAGTTTTACAAATTATGATTGTTTTTGACTGCACTAAGTTATATATTTATATTTCATTCTTTTTACATTATGAGTAGAAGTCATAAACAGTAAAATAAATTTGTTTTATATTCAAATTATGCGATTATATTGATTCTGAAAATAATAAGTTAGTTTGACAAGCCATTATTTAACAATTTTAAAGCATTGAGCATTTTGGAAGTTTTTTAAAACTTTTATAAAATACTAAATAATTAAAAATATTTAATTATTGTAAATGATTTATATTTTTTAGAATATTGGAAACAAAAAGTATAGAATTTAAAATCTATTTCTTTGTTGGATTTTAATAATTATTTTTATAGCTAAACCTGGAAAAACACGAAATTTTTCAAATATTAACTTTAAGATTTTTTAAAAAACATAACTGGAGCTCCCAGTCCTAAATCCATATGAACTTTTATGGATCATATGTTTGGGAGTATTTACAAGATATTTCAAGATTAGAAAAAAAAGCATTAGGGATTAGAAAACACATTTTCAAAATTAAAAGTCTGAAAAAAACACATTTATAAAATTTGGAAAGGCAAAAACAAAAACTAATAGTGTCTGTGAAGCTCTAATTTTTAATATGTTATTTTCCAACTTATGTTCTACATCCAAACACTACTTGAAATAATTATGACTGAAAATATCTTTTTTAATTCAAAATATTCTTTTACGCAATATTAATAACATTTGCTACTTTGATAGATTATTCGGTTTCATCTTAACCTAATATTTTCACAGGAGCTTTAAATACACAAAACATTTATACACACAAAATAATAGTGATATAAAGGTAATCCCGAAATCACCAAGTTTGTAAATAATGTCAATTTTTTTTTTCTAAATCGGGGTAGTTTAGCAAGCTTGGGTTTTTGTTGCATGACTTGAAAATACTAAAGTAGTACTATAAAATATTTACTATAATGTAGTTTAGACATCAGGGAAATATTTAGTTCTTTCTACAACATTTGTATTCAGAACATTTACATTTTGAAGACTAATTGTAACATCATCTGTGAAAGCTGGATTTTAGATTTATAAATTTCAGTCGCGTATTCCTTCCCTTTCAAATGTTATTTCTCACAGAAGCCTGCTTACATTTTTGTCATGCCATTTCTCAACAGGAAAAAATTAATGAAAACGAAGTAAAAAGCTTTTAAATTATATAAATTATGTGTACAAATAAATATAGTGGTCTTTAAATCAATCTTAATTAAGTAAATGTGAGAGAACTCAATAGCTTCAAAACATAGCAAACAGAAATGATTTTAGAAATTAAAATTTCAGTTAATACCCATTTCACAGGAAAAAGTGGCTTGTGTTCAAAAATATTTTCAATTAATTTAATTTAGAATTGCAAGAATACTTTAAAGTGAATTCAAAACTAAAATCAAATCTCTGAAAAATTAAAATTTCTTAAAACCTAATTGGTTTTCAGGTCTTCTGGAATGTATGCTTTGTCTAAGATCCAGCCTAGAGCCTAGGCTTTTTTTACAGTTTGAAAGTATCCTAAAATGATAAGAGAGATCCCAGTTCAATTGGAGCAAGCTTTCCAAATATATGGGCCACAAAATTTTTTAAAAAAACCCTGATGTTTTTGTTATTATGCCTTAAGTTTGGAAAAATTCTCGACACTTAAGAGAATATTATTTAAAAACCAAAAATTATAATCCGTTTTTTCCAAATGTGTAATTTTTTTACAAAACTACCAAAAATTTTTAATATAATAACATTTCAAAAGCAAAAGGTAGGGGTTTCTTGCAATATAGAATGAGTTATGAGGATGATGAATTTATACTGTTAATATTTAAGAATAAAATAACAATTTGTAAGGTTCTAATCCTGGAATTAAGGATACATCTCTAAATGTTAAAATTGCTTATAAAATTTCTTATATTATTAATTGTCAGTTAATTTTACTTATGTAAAATGTTTTAAGTGTACTGTTTTTAAAAGACAAAATTAATCAGTAATGCACACACATCTTTGCAATGACTGAATTGAAAGATGTAGTTACGGATGACAATTTCCCATTTATAAATATATGCGAATATGCATTTAAAGGATGTAGAAAGATGAAAGAAACAGAAAGATGAAAATCAAATCTGAGTAGAAAATGGGAAGAAACGCTTTTGCATTTAACACATTTAAGAAAAATATATTTCCTTATTAAAATTATTGATTGAAAGTGTATTATGTGGTTCCGACACAAATGCTGAAGTGGTGAGAGTATTATTTTATTCTTAGTGCAAGTTGTTATGATGAGATTTGATTTATGCCGAAAAAATTCATTCAACAGAAAAGTATAAATTTAAGGATTAAAATTTGCATAAATTAAAAGTATTAAAATCTCTTTAATGTTATTTTAAATTAAAAATATAATAAAATGCAGAAAGCTCAGTTTTATTGTACAAACTTCTTCATCGTATATATACAGAGGTTCCCAAACTTTTTTGTCTCATAGACCCTTGCTATGTTTTTCGGTTTCGAGTAGACCCCTGCCTACCTAATATTAAATTTTTGCAAATTTATCAACTTAAATGTCTTTTTGATAATTGGTGCTACTACTTTCAAAAAATTAAATTTTTAACTGTAATGAAGTATAGTGTTCTGCGTTTAAAACTTAAGAAGCGCATATAATGAATTAAAGTTAAAACAAAATAACTGAACAAATGCTTTTAAAGAGAAGGAGGAATCTGGTGTTTCAATTACAAATTTTCAATATTTAATACCAATCTTGTCAGGTTTAACCCTAACCTTCCTTTTTCGTAACTGCCTACTTCTTTCTTTCTTTTCCTTTCTTTTTTTGTTTTGAGATTGGCAAACTCAGTGAAACTCCCTCTCACAAGGAAAAACACATTTAAAAACTTTCTCATGATATTCCATATTTTGTGACAAATATCAAGTATGTCTTTTTAAAGCCAAAATTACTGACATCCGTTTCTATAAGATCTTCATTAGGACCTATTCTAATAAGTTCCTATTGCAATATGACACTTTTTTTTTCAAAGCGACTATTTGAAATCATTGTCTACTGCTGTATTACTAAAAAAACAATCTCAAACTTAGTTCAAAATCTGAGTAAGGGCATTTAAATGTTAAACGTAGGTTAAAATGTCCTGACAGACTGTGACAAATTTAAAAAATTCGTGACGTTCAATATTATACTTCTTTAGCTTAATTTTGGAAAAAAATGCTGAAATATTCCTTGTATTAATAAAATTTATGTTATCACCTAGTATGGTAGTCAACTTTTATGTTGTTAAACTAACCTCACTAAATTTAGTAAACGTCAAATTGGTAAAATCTGGTTCCCATGGATCAATTTTTTTAAAGATTAACGTCATGATCTGGTTTAATGAGAACCACGATCATAGACCCCCATTTACACTATGAGCCCCCAAATTATTTTTTTACTCACGTGAACTCTTGCAGGTCGTCATAGACCCCTGGGAGTGCATATAGATACCTTTGGGAATCATTGGCATATAATGATACCACATTTATTCTCATTTTGCTTTTTTTAAAAAA
>BMAO01010126.1:0-38530 GCA_019973975.1 Trichonephila clavata
ACCCCTGAATGCATCCCCCTCATTCCCACTCTACACGTGTTGTTCATCACAGAGAAGGATGATTCTGCCCCACTGCGACCATATCAACAGAAATAATACCAGGACCATTACAATTACGGTTCTCATGTAACAAATTACAGTTTGTGTGGTACGTTGAGATATCGAATATACGTTGAGATATCGATATATAATATCGAACTTTGTCAAGATAAGAATTATTTTGTCCACGAAGATGTATTAAATTGTGAAAATGAACAACCGAAAGGCATGGCATTCCCTTAACAAACGAATTGAACTTCTGCCTACAATACCACAGTGAACAAATTAGAATTTGGAGACACCATAAAAAGAGATACTTAACTGTTGCATTACGCATCGCCATATTTGTATTATGCTTTTAAATTATATTGGATTCCACTCTCTCTGACTCTTTCTCCCTAGTACGCGGTAAAATGACTACACTATCTTATATTTCAGATATTTTTAGATCTGTTTTTCTTTCCGTTATTTACTTTAATAAGTTTTCTATGTCTATATACATTGCAACAGGTCATTATATGGCCACTCATGGCTTACAATAATCAAGACTCCTTTCACCAGATTACTTTGATTCCCTGTTCTGCCATACCACCCCCAATCCATGATCCAATGAAGAAATTTTTTCAATTATTGGAGAACGAGTGACTTGGTATTTGTATTACGTCATTTTAGGCAATGTATGGATACAACATAAATACCATATTCAAACAAGACACCCATATCCTCTTGTTTTAATACATAGGCGTGAAGCAGTGATTTGTTCCAACCTTGAAATCAATGCTCGATACTAATTTTTTCATCGTTTTCCTTCATTCGTTAAGAAGGCTATATTTTCGACAACTTTCTGTTTTTACTTTTACCTAGCTAATGAATTTAACTCCAACATCCCCTGTCTTTCTTGGTGTTGCATTCTGGATGTGAAGTAGCGTCAAAGTTTACTTATTAATTCCTTTTTTAATGCAGGCCCAAATTCTAAAGACACTTATTATATATTAAAATCCGTCGTAATATGTTTTGTCCCCGCGAATAATTACATATTTTGAATTATTTTAATGTAATCTTCCAAAACACTTACAATAAATTTTCTCTTAACGGAAATCTTTAGCAGTCACAGGTATCAGCTAATTGAGGAACCCGAGTTAATGAGGATGCATTAATGAGAATTTTATTACACACATTGATTATTCACACATTGATTATTCACACATTGATCAGAAATTCTGATCAATGTATAATAAAATAAATACTTTTGCATGATTTCAACATCACGACTCCTATGCATTTTGATTTTTATGGTCCAATTAATTAAAATAATCAAATACATTTTTTTGCAATTCAACTAAACTTATGCATATGTCTTATTTTGCAAATTAATGCGTCATTATATTATATACATAAATTATTCGTCCGTATACATGGAAGTTGGAGATATGTTAATTTTTTATTGTGAAAAAAAAATGATTTTAAGTTTTTCCTTTTTTTAAGAGTTCCATACACACACATATGAGCTTACAAAACAGCCATTGTGTGTATTCATTTCTTCAAACACCAAATAATGATGTTTCAATTTATTTTCTACTGCTATTTGTTTTTGAAGTGATTTAGAAAAATAACACTTACCCATATTTTTGTAAAGGTAAGTTTTTTTATCCGGATTTCTACAGAACGCATCCAACACACAAAATGAGATTTTGCAGTACATAAAATTCTAGGTTTTCATTTGATAAAATATTATTAATCATGTGTAGCTTTCATTAGTTTGTTCTCTCATATGTGCCTTTAAGTCTATTAGTACTGTAGCTAGATTCATAATTTTATCCGGAATATTTTAAAAAATATCGTACTTGTGCCTTTTACTTCGAAATCCTTTTCGTTCTAACGAGAAAACTTTCAGATCCATTAGATTTAATGTACTTAAGCCCAGCCACATGACTCTTTGGAAATATGAGAACGAATTCACTACTCTTACGGCTATGAGTGTTCCCGTTTACCCTACAGTTTTTTTCAGTACTTTCTTTCATGAAATTTTTAGAACCTTAGGTTGTAAGTCTCTTTTAATGCGTTTAACTTTGGATAAATTTTATTTTTCTTATAACCCATTAATTTTTAACGTACGACAATAGTCTAATTAAGTATGTATATGTAACTATCAAATTCACAAATATTTTCGAATTTCTATATAAGAGGTGGAATTATAAAATATTTTACTGCGCATGTAGAATATATTTGAAAACATATTATGTTTGATTGTGTTTTGAAAATATTTGATGTTTCATTATCTGTGAACAATGTGTATGGCAAAGTTTATACACACACAAAAAAATATACTTTCTCTTTCTCTCTCTCCCTCTGTCACTCTTACACGCACATACACATTTCTACACTAGTCATAGCCTACCGGCTTCACTGGATATTTCAGGGCATTGTATTGCAATAAATTCTGTTAAGATTATTATTATCTAAATCCTAGGATTAACCCTTTAAAATTGTTCTGAAAAATATTCGTACAGACTTGCCTCTTGATTTAAAAGGACAGGGCTTAGATTTTTAAAATCGAATTATTTTTACCATTTTTGCCACTATAGACTTCCCTCCCTAGGAGTCGACTTTCTCAAACACCATTTTTAGAGGATATCAACTCATTGAAAGAAACGTGCTTGTCAAATATCTCGTTTGTACGTCTAATATTTTAAAACCGGGAAGTCCTTCCCTTCCTTCCTTTCCATCTCCCCGCAAGCCCTTCTTTGTTGTTCGTTTTCCCTAAAGCCCTTTTTTTTAGTAGATAGCTACTTTAAAAAAGCAAACATGCCTACAGAATTTCAAGTTTATAAGTCTAATAGTTAAGAAAGACAACTTTTATGCATGACACTGTCGCAGTCCTCCTTAAGATTCAATTTCAATGAACCTCTTTTTAAATAAACCTCTACGTAACAAAAGAAACCTGTTTTCTAATTTTTAAATTTGTAAAAAAATGTAATAGCCTATAACACCCCCTCCACCTCTCCGCAGCTCCTACGGGAATCGATTTCTGCAAAATCTGTCCTTAGTGAATCTCTGCTCAATAAAAGACACATGTTAATTATATTTTAAATCTGTAGGTCCAAAAGTTCAAAAACTGTAAATTTTGTCTATGATTGAACCAGCAACCACTTTTGGGTGTCAATTTTCAAACTAACCGGTTTTAGCGGAACTCTACTCATCAAAAGGAATATTTCTACAGAAATTCAAGACTGTGTGTATTTTAATTTCAGAGATCTCTTCAAAAGTGAGTGAGTCACTTTTCTCCTATATAAAAATTTACATTTGTGTATATATTATTGAATATGTGGAGTACAAAAGTAATAAACACCAATATATTGGAATACAATATTTAGCTATTCAAAGCGTAATTATTAGAAAGTTTATAAAGTTTGGAAAAAAATTACAATATTTCTAATAATAAAAACTTACTAGGTAATGCTTAAAAATTTAAGATTACTCCATTAAATTTCATAAATCATGTATTTGTAAATTACAAGAGCACTGATTAAAAAGAAAAGAATTTAAAAAAAATAACTAATTGCACGTTCAAATCTGAAATGAAGTGTGTTTTTAAGTAGATATATTTTTCATTATTTACAATATTCTACGATTTGTATCTGGAAAAAAAATCGTTTAGTTATATAACACAAAATGAATTTAAACCTTAATTCGGTATCTTCTCCTCGTGTTGGTTGAGGCAAAGGTCTCGCTGATCATAGAAATTCTGTAGGAATCTTAACACAGTAGGGATTGAGAAGTCAAAATTAAACTCGATAGGAAAAAAATTTAAAAAAAACTGCTACTCCCAATAAATAACTTTTATTAATATAAACGTTAGAACTAAAGTACGCAATATGTAGATAAAGGTAAAATGTGAATAACAAGAAATAACGGGTACTTATATGAAATGAGACATAACCTCTGAAACTCGCTAAAGAGAAATCTTCATATAGCTCAGCATAACTAAACGACAATAATTTTGAACGATAATTCAGGAATAAGTGACTACGATTCGGGCAATACAAGAGTGGGGATGTTTTACACTAATTATTCTCTATCTCACTGACTATTACACAATACTTAATAGAGACGTTCATTTGTGACGTTGAGTTGTTCTCGCTCAAAGTGCCTCTTGGCTGGATGGAAAAAAACCGAGTTAGGAAGGACAGACCACGTGGATAACTCATTGTTACAACACATCATACACATCTGTCTCTAATTCGTAAAGTTAGATGTCCAATTAGAATCGTTATTGTGAAATTTATACTACTACCAGCCCTCCAAAACCGGGAGAAATAATGGTTTTTTTTGAAGGAATTGACCTTCAAAAATCTGGATCAATTCGAATGTGAAATTCTTAATCATCCTCTCAGTATAATTCGCACTTAGTTCCTCAGAGATTAGCAACTTTTCCATAAGATAAAAGAGGTTCTGGGTGGCAAAGTTTTAGGAAGTGATGATTTATAATGAATACAGTGACCACCTGGCGTACTGCACTGGAGAGTAAAAACCTCACTAATTCAAGAAATTAAATGTGTTATATAATGAAGAAACGATATGATGAAATTCAATGAAATACAATATTCATCCAAAGATTCCAGAAGCTCAAATATTTCTATGAATAAATATATAATTACCTCAGTGTTATTCAAACTGTGGCGCGCGTACCCCTGGGGGCGTAATAACTCTACGAGAGGGGCGCGAGCATATTAAAAAATCGAAAACAAACGATTATTTAAAAAAAATAATTTATTCAAAGTAAACAAACAAAATACATTCTGGCATAATAAAAAATAAAATACACATTTACACTGATATAATACACTTATATAAATGTATCAGTACTGCACAATGTATTATATAGTTAATTTGACAGCATAAATTAAGAACAACATTAATAATTACCAACGACCGCATGGGTTTGTCACATATAAAATTACATAAAAAATTATCTTGATAATTTTTATTGTTTGCATTTATTCTCTTAACTGCTGAATTAAAGTTACGTGATTCGCTATTTAAAGCACCTATTTTCCACGTAGGTGATGCATTTGGGGGGGGGGGAGGAAAGAATTAAGTTTGATAAATCATCTGAAATAAGTAAATCCTTCGCAATCACTGTAAAAGTCTTTTTATTGCATTCCAAAGTCTTCGGAATAGTTTTATGGATCGCATTGCACAGAAAATATCGTACTTCGTAAAGATGTATATATACGTCCGGGGTATTAACACTTTGGATGAGCGAGACGTTTATACACGCGGATGGCTACTAATAGGTTAAAGCAGTGCTTCTCCAACTTTCAAAATACTTGGGACCCAATATTAAATCATAATTTTCATCGCACCCCCACCCCTTCCTTACAATATCAATGTATTGAATTCAATAATACTATACTTTGACTCTAAAGCTACAATACAACTTTAGCCTGTTAAGTGATACTAGTGTATAAAAACGTCTTGCTCACCCAAAGCGTTAATTGCCCCCAGACGTATATATACGTCTTTCCGAAGTACGAACTTTTTTATGCTCTCTGCTATCCATAAAATTATGCCGAAGACTTCTGAATGCAATAAAAGGACCTTGACAGTGTTTGCGAAGGATTTACTTATTTCAGAGGATTGGCATTTATTTTTATCCCCCCCCCAAATACATCATATATGCCTGCCTGCGTGGAAAATAGAGGTATTGTGGAGTAAATTGCGTAAACTTCAATCTGCAGTTGAGGGATTAATAATAAGCCGTATAATTTATTAAGATAGGTGTTACTTTTTATAGTAATTTTATATATCACAAGCCCATGAGGGCACTAGTAACTATTACACTTGCTCTAATAGTATTGTTAATTATGAAATACATTGTGCAGTATTGATACATTTAAAAGTTTATTATATTAGTGTAAATATATATTTTATTTTTTATTATGTCAGAATGTATTTTGTTGTTTCAGTAAATTAATTTTTTTTAAAATAATTATTTGTTTACGATTTTTGTATGATAATTTATTTGTTCTTTTCATCATTCTTTGCTTACAATTAATATATTTTGGTTGGCCAGCAATGCTATTAAGCCCAGATATAAAGTTATTAATAAACTTCTCTCCTCGTGTTATCAGTTTGTTTCAGTTATGAAAATAGCTTCCATTTTCAAGCTGTGTATGCCTTTTTTAAAGATTTAAAAGAGGTGACAATGGAATGATGGATGAGGCAAATGCCCCATGAGTATTCTTTGATCGGAATTTGCATTCTGCAGAATCTATTACAGAGATTTTTATTATTGTTTCGTTTGGCAAATCAGTCATCTCAAGCTTCTTCTATATTATAGCGTAAACCAAGATTTTGGAAAGAAAAGTTTTGGTCTTTAAATGCTATTTAAGATATTTCTTACGGATCTTCTAGCTTTTTCAGGGATGACTGAGCATTGAATACATTACATTAAATAAGTTTTAGAGTTTTTGAGTTTTGCGGGAGTTTTTATTTATTGATACTAGAGGAACAGTGAAATAGTTCTGGATTCATTACAAATTCATGCCCTTTTAGAAGAAATTCTGTTTTGCATTAAAAAAAGTGGCAGGAAGAATGATTTCACTTCCAACTCATTTTGTAAGATTTACTTAACAGAATGAACTACTATTCAAAGTTATTTTAAGGAATTTTATGGTGAATATTTGTCAACCATTGTCCATTTGTCAATGTTGTGAATGGAGTTTTCTCAACAAAAATTTGTCCTTTTAAGAAAAAATCCCATTTATAAAATGTGCATAAAGCCATCATACTACAAAATATACATATGTCATTGGTAGCCCCATGGCTACATCTCAACTAATATTACTTCAATCACTCTTTCTCCAAAATTATAATGAGAAAAAGGAAATGAAGTTTCTCTGTGGAGCTAGGATATACTTTGAGAGGAACTCACACTTTACCTTGATCTCCTATTCTCAAATAAAATATACATAACATCCCTTTGGGACGAAATCTATTATATTGAATTGGTATATTTTTTTATTGTACACACAGCACAAACAAAACAAAAATAGTCTGGAATCGTGACACAGCGATGATGAGACATGTTTTAAAATGATTTTTCAAGCCATCCAAAATACGGTGATTTAAGTGAATGTATTCACTTCAACTCACACACATGAGCTTGAGAAAATTTGTAGCAAAATGGGTTTCAAGTATCAGATATAACAAATTCAATATAGATTAGTTGCAAAAGACAACTTCTAAGAACAAACAAATACAATTCTGTCTGAACAGGTTGTGCCTGGGGTTTCAAGCCTATACCATATACTGAAGGAGAGTAGTATTAGACAATATGCAATAAATGTTTAGAATATTAGCATGAAGAAAAAGAATTAAGGGGAAAAAGCTACTACAGGCTCAACATGTACATACGCTTCCAAACTGGAATGTTGTACCTCGTTTTGAAAAACATCTGTTATCACTTTCAAACTTACCTCGTTTTCTGTTTTCAGCACACCAAAAACAGGGTTAGCAAAAATTATTGAAGCAAATTTTAGGATGAAGACCTGTGTTATTATTGAGAAAAAGAATATTATTGAAATATTATTACTGAAAACAAACGAATTCAAGTACATCAACATTAATATGTTACACACATTTGGACGAATCGTATGTACATTTAAGTATCAAAACAAATATATACAACAAATATCCTCTCGTTTTTAATCAGATGTATTTAAATTATTATTTTCACAGTAATTAGATATAACTCACAATGTTTTACAATAGTTCTTTTAAACATTCACATTTTTTGTAGAACTATAATTGTTTTCCCGAAATCCCTTTGTTTTTACCATTTACCACTTAACTATAGATCATTTATTGAATACACAAACAAACACAACTTCAAACAAGATATCATCTTAGTTAAAGTTGGAAAAAGAAAATTTTAAGAAACAAACACCAAATAAATCTACAAAAATTAGTATAAATCGGTTTATTAATGTATCATATATTTACGAAAATTAAGAAAAATTAAAAAGAGAATTAATAAGAAGTGATTCATCAATTTCTTTCACCAATATAAATTCTCTTTTGTATAAATACATACATGAACTCATAATTGCTGTAACTGTGAGTGTCACTTTCAATATCCACCCATCTAATGACTTTTTCCTCCTTCAATTTAAATTCACACCGAGTTTAGCCGAGAATAGCCTTATCATTAGAAAAAATTGTGGTTCAGATTCGAATAAATATGGCATGTATAGGCTGATTTACAAATAAATTGTGTTTTTGAAATAAACTATTATGTCTCTAATTTTCTAAATATCATTTGAATTAATCATTAAGAAATAGTAACAATTTAAACATAAACTTAAATAATATAAATTATTAAAAAAACTTAATTTTTTTTGTATTCTATAATGTATAATTTAAAATGTGTCTTAATGAATGACATTCAATTTTTAAGCAATCTTACAAAGCTAGTACAATTCATTATGACGCATTAAATTAATAATTCGAATATATACACTCCAGTTTCTTAATTGAGGCAAATTTAATCATACTGACAAAAAAGCATTTGTTTCATAAGCGAAATCCTGAAAAAAATCATCTTACCAGTAATTAACTGACCTGCTAGTGCTTTTGAAAAGCCAGAATATTCTTGTCTCTTTTTAGTATACTACATCAGGTTAAAATAAAAACTTTCATTTTTAAATCTTTAAAACTGATTGGAAAACGTTTCTTAAAAAAATTGTAAGTTGTTCTTACAGAAATACTTTATTCATTCAAATGCGAATTACTTTTGAAAGACTTAAATGTAAAAAATGGCAAATGTTTTTAACGGACTAAAGAACAATTTATCTCATGCACTAAAGTTCCGTGCTAAAATCTAAGAAAAGGAAGAAATGTACTTTTAAAAAGTCATTTAAATATAAAAAACTGTATAATTTGCTCTATTATCAAAGTACTTGCGATTAATTAAATTTTGTGTTTAACTTTACATACGAATTGTGTCCTTGCGTGATGAAAAGTTTGCCATTATTTTCAAGCTCGGAAATATGTAAAGAGTATGAAAATAAAAAGCAGTTCTGTTTGCACGAAAATAAAGGGAAATGTTCATAAATTGATTAAAAGTGCGGTTTTTTACATTAAATAACTATGAACGGGCGCGTAGTCACGAATAATTCCAAAGTTTGCATTTGTAATAACTTCGGTTAATTTAATGAAAGGTTGCAAAGAAAAAAAATTCTGGGATATATGAAGTTTTCCACGTACTTTTGGCTCAATGAATTAATGTTTTTCTCAGAACATTTATACTATTTTACTTCTTTTTGTGCTATTTTTTCATTGTGACTAAAGTTAAATATAATTTATTTTCCCCTTTCGTCTCTCGCAATTTACAGGCTTTTCAGTTACATCTATTATTTTTAAATAAGAGAATTCGTTTCTTTATAAAACAGTGATTCAATGTGAAGTTGCTTGTGAATGTACCACTAATTTAAAAATATTAAAACTATTTATTAAACCACAAGAACTCTCACGCTATGGGACTTTTTCTAACATCTTAGAAAAATACATAATTAAGCTATAATAATAAGCGATCGATACTTTTTTCAATTCCTACTATTAACTCACTATTTCTCTGTATTTATTTATATATTTATTTATTTATCTTGTTCAAATTTTCAATCGTTAATAAAATTATTTCTATTCATCCAATCAAGTTCAAATAATTTTTTTAAACTTGCAGTGGATGGCTCTGAATGTTAATACAGTTTTTTCAAATATTAATTCATTAATTACCGGTTAATTAATTACATTAAATTAACTCCCGGTTTTCAACGACAACTTAGATTCATCTCCATTGTTGTACCAACGTAATTGTTAAAACAATGACAAAAATTGGCGTCGAAAACCGGTTTTTCAGCCAAACTAGCCAAACAAGGTGTTCATTGTTACAGCAATGCAGACAAATCATACTCTTTTTCAATTCCTACTATTAGTTCACTCTCTCCCTATATATATATATATATATATATATACGTTGTTCAAATTTTCAATCGTTGATAAAATACTTTCTATTCATACATTCAAAGTAGGAATTGACATAAAAAAATGTTTTTTTTTACATTACTTTTTCAAGCAGAGTTTTATAAGTATTGTTTAGTGTTATTTACACTGACAGTAGCATTAAGGCCTTTTTGTACTTTGTTAGTGGGTGTTTATTGTTCACATTCGTACACCGTCAGACCTGATCATTCCGATTTGTAATGTGTGAATTCATGCTTAAAGCAAATTAAATTTTTTAACTAGTGATTTGCCTCAATATTTATCAGAGGGCGATGGTAGTATTGTAGATAATGTCAATAACTTGTGGCCGGCGTGTCGGAGGTTCAAGTCTCAGTGCCAATAAAGAGCCGCCGCTTATAATGAGCAGCTATCTGCTAAATCTGCCCAGATCAAAGTCTTCCCTGTGACGTGTTGTGTTAGTTTGGAGAGAAACTCCAGCTAAGGTGTTGTTTTTATCACTTGACCGATGATCATATTTACGAGGTCCCTCGTGTAGGTTTGTAGTGTCATGGTAGTATAATTCTCCCCCACTCTACAATTAGTAGCTATCGCCATAACTTATAAAAAATGTACACTATTGTTAAAGTGAATAGACACTAAACTTTATTGCTCTTTGTTTGCTTTTCTAAAAAGATATGTTTTGCTAACTTACTAACAAACCAAGAAAAATAACATTGTTTTGGTCATTTCAGCCACCAAAATGATAAGAAAATAGAGGAAACCAAAGCAATGCTGCCAAACGAGAAATTATAACTTATTATATTCTTTCGAAATGTGATATTGATACTGCCGATGAAATGGAAATTGCCTATTCTGTGTTTCGAATAAGTGTTTTCAATGCTAAATGTTAGAGAAATAAATTGGCAAATTATTTTCATTCCATATTCTTGAAACACTTTACCATACGTTCAAAATCCTTTAACTAGACTTTCCTTTTAATGTAACATTTTAACTGTTACTTTGCGCGTACCAAATCGTCTGATTTTTTCGAACTCATTTATACTTGTTTGGAAGCTATTACTCTAACTCACAAACAAATTCTGTATTTCGTAGAGTATCCGGATATTTTTGTCTTGTATGTATATGGAAATAGGAATTTACTCAATTTTAACATTATTTAAGGTATCCGACTACTTGCGACAACTTTTTTTAAAAAAATGGAGAAATGGGGATTTTTTTTGTTGTTTTTAGATTTACATTTTATGAAAAAATATGCTAAAATTAAGAAGAGAAAAAGAAATTATTATTACTAAAATGGGAAAAAATGTGTAAACATTGACAAAAAATAACACAAACGCGCCCCATTCTGTACCAAAATTTATGAACAAATTTTCAATTCTGATGTGTTTCTATGTTATTCAATTTTGAAATGACCTTCAGGATATGAGATATTTTAAATTTTACAAAAACTAGAGGACTTTATCTTAATTATTATATGAAATATAATGATTATATTAACATAAGGGACTGTAATTTTTTTAATAAAACAGTGACTGATAAATCTGAAGGTTAAAATACTTACACTATTATACAGAACATGCACAAAAAATTTCACAGTTGATTATTTTCAAAACTTTTTGAGCAATCGCTGTCTCCGTTTGAGCATTAAAAAAAACACATTTCGAGTCAAACGCGTTTTAAAGTATGAAAAATCATGCTTAAAGTAATGCCATCTGCTTTTGCTAAAACACTAGTAGTTTTTGTTCTAGTGAACGGAAAATAACACACTTGATATTTTTATAAAGATAATAAGATGGCCTATAAAATAAAATCATAAAAAAAATTGTCAATTTTTAGCAAAATTCACAATTTTAGGGTAGTCGGATATCTTAAGTTCAATATTTGTACATTAATATCCATGTATAGGCATGTAAAATTTAAATATTTGCTGTGTAATTTTTTTGTATTCAATACAGATCAAAAATTAAATTCAAACAATAAAAGTAGCAGATGTAATTTTAAATATGTGATTAACTTATTGAATTTTTTTAAATCAGTATATGTAATACGTTTAATGACAGTTTACATTTATTAGCATTTCATTATTAATAATTTTACTTATTTATATATGCCTCTAACATAAAACCCATTCTAATAATTATCTAATTTTGGAAATTTTTTTAAATTCACAAAATTTTGCATTTTTATTTAACTTGAAATTTCTTAGTTTTATATACTCTACATATATTATGGTGCTGATTGTATTAAAAGATATATTTATAAGGATTTATTTCAATACATGTGGTATGTTAATTTATTTTGTAGTAGACAATTTTTTGATAATCTGAATTTCATGAAGCTTTCAGTCGAATGTTAGCCAGAAAATAATATTTGTCTTAAAGAGGCGTCTGTTTATCTTAAATAATTTATTTCTCCACTCAATATTGTAAACAATGAATTAGTACCGCGTACAAGATTGTGTATGTAAAAAGAAAATTATCTTCTTTCGTTATATTTTTCTCCGGATATTTAGATAAGCTTGGGAGCTTTAATTATTTATGCAAAACCTCTTCGAACATAAACAAACTTATTAATTTTAATGAACTTCCAACCAATTTTTTTCCCTTCAATGAAAGAAAAAAAAACTTTCCAGAAGAATTTGAATGTCTTTCTTCCCCGAAGGTTTCTATTTGATTGGTTGATGAGGAAAAAACTCAAGATTTCAATGTAATGAAAAAGGACTAATTGTTATGTAAAAATGTGAGATTCCATTTTGCCGAAAGGAGAATTTCGAGATAAAAATGAAATTTTAAGTAGATTTTGCATTAAGCTCTTAAATGCTTTCAAGTCTATTTTATTTTTTTACCATCAGAGGTAATTAACTGCTTTATTGTACAAAATAAAATTTTATCAATCAATATTAATAAGTTCAAGGCTCCTTTTTAAAAAAAAGTTATTTGTCTCACTTTTAAGGAATTAATATAATGCTTCTCAAACTTTCAGTATTAGCGAACCAATATTCAATCAAAATTTTTCAATCAAAAATTTCCATCCCCCCCATATGAAAACAATGTATTGAACTCAATAATACTATACTTTGACGATAAAGCTACAATACGACTTTAATCTCAAAAGTGTCACCGGCGTATGTAAACGTCTCGTTAAGCAAAAACGTAAAATCGTCTCTCGAAAAGCGGTATATATATATATATATATATATATAATTTTCTCCAATGCCTTAGAATGCAATACAAGGAGCTTGATAATTTTTGTGAAGGATTTACTTATATCAGAGGACTAACTATCTATTCCTTTTCTCCCCCCCCCACCTCAATACATCACATAAGCGCATCTACGTGGAAAACGGTGGCATTGGGGAACGAATGACGTAACTTTTAATTGGCCGTTCAGGAATTATTTATAAACGGAACAAATTATCAAGACACGTGTTAATTTTTAATATTATTTTGTGTAAGTATAACAAGCACATGGGGTCACTTTTTCACACTTACATTATTGAACTTTGTCTGAACATGGTGTTGTTAAATTATAAAATTTTGACAGTACTGAAACGTTTATAAGTCTCTAATATCAGTGTAAATGTGTATTCTATTTATTATGTCAGAATGTATTTTGTTTACTTTCAGTAAATTAATAATTCTTTTAAATAATCTTTTATTTTCAACTTTTCAACATGCTCGCCCCTCCCACCGAGAGTTTTCTCGCCTCCTTGGAGGAGGGGGTAGCACAGTTTGAGAAACGTTGAATTTAAAATCTGTCTTTGAATATTTCTGATCATTTAAGCAATAATATATAATTTTAGAAATGATATTTGTATTTTATGCTGTTTAAAGAAATAATAAAAAATATTAGGATATTATAAAGTTGAGGACTCTTGATTCATACATGTCTCTTAGAATGCTCTTTATATATGATAATTTTTTTTCTTGTATAAGAGCTTTCCTAAGAGAGAGTCAAAAATGCTTATAATACTGCAGCATCCAAATATATATTTTTTAAACCTTATTAATTTTAAATTTTCTAACATAGCTTTTCTAAAATTTTATCTTAGGTTTATTTAAAAAAAATTTTACTTCAGTTTTTAGTAATGATTCATCCCCCTATTGTAGATCATTTTTACAATATATATATATATATATATATATATATATATATATATATTGTTACACTTATATGTAACAATGATCAAGCAATCCATCAAAACAATGTAAGTTTGTACACATCAAAATAAACAATGATGCATAATAATACTGCACCTGTATGTTTTTTAAAATAAATATTAGAAAGAGACATCGCGCCACCCCCAGTCAAATCTATATATAAGAACCTACTTACATGTGTTCAAATAATGAAAAATGTATGAAGTTTTTTGGGTCACGTGAAAGGTTATCAATACATATTCCTTTGAGAATACAGCTAGAAGATCTAGTACGTAATGCAGGATTCAAACAACTTTCTGGTAAAGGCTTAGAAATCATATTTCTAGAAAGGTTGTTATTGATGCTCATTTTTGGTAGTTTCAGTGAGTTATCTCAGAAAGAAATTTTCTTGTCAGAAAGCCAAATATCCTAATTTTTAAATGCTAAAGCAATGGTAATTTTAAACAATTAACATAAGATAAAAAGATAATTATCATATATTACATATCTGTAAAGGACATTTCCTTTAAGTTGAATTTATTACAGAAATTTGTTTAAAATCATTATAAAAAACGAGAAATTATTTTAGTTCTATTTTTCCTTGTAATGTATGAGCAAATATAAACACATGGAGTATAAAAAAAGTGACATTTTGTGGTTTGCGTTTCTCTATTGTATTTAGAAACTCTTGCTTCAGAGAAAAATGAACTATTTTTACTGACTTGTGCACTTTCAGAATTTGATATTCTAAAAAAAAATTAAAACATTCCAATTATAATTTCTCTTTATGGGTTAAGAATCTTTATTTTTTTTCTAATCATCATGTAGCTCTAGAAGAATAATATTAATAATACATTATTACCCTAAAGTCACTCTGAAAGTCATATAATTCAAACATTTTTTTTTTCAATTTTCAGCATACCCATTAAAGTTCTCCACCCTCTTTACTTTGAAATAGATTCTGTGAAATTCATTAAAGTAGCCGTCTAGGTATAGTGAAGTACCCAAGCGCTACTGAATAAAACCACCTACGGCTCCACCTGGTGGAAAAAAATGTAATTAGCATTCCTATCTTGAAAATAGAATGAGGAAGAGGGAAAAAGAACTGCAATAATTTTAGGGCAGCATCTATTTAGTGCGAAAAGTCCTCTTGTAGACAATAATGTCAGCAATAAAATGATTAAACCATGCATTTATTTTTTCGAAATTCCCTACGATCTGAGAAACGATCTGTGTGAGAGAATAAAAAAACCAACTAATTATAACAATATACATTTATTTAAAATATTCTTATTTTTCACAGTCATTTTTAATGCCCATTTCGATCTTCGCTTGAATTTTATTTGGATCACAAAGTGTCACGTTGGTTAAAGCGCCTGGAATGCGTCCTTTAAGGTCCTGTATTGTTTGTGGATGTGATGCATATATCTACTACTTCAGGTATCCCCGCAGGTAAAGTCCAGTAGAGTTAGATCAGGTGAAGATGGAGACCAATCTTTGATTTCACCATTCCGAACTATTTGTCCAACATGACTGCGCGCTTGCTAATAAGACATGAAAAAGTACTTAGTCAAGGAATTCGGGAGACCAATAATTAGGAATGGTGGTGTCGAAGATTGGCCTTCACGTTCACCTGATGTAACTCCACTGGACTTTTCCCGTGGGGATAACTGAAGTTGCAGGTGTATGCAACCCATCCCCAAACTTTGCAAGATCTTAAAGGGCGCATAATGGGTGCTTGATACAGCTTGGCACTCTGTGATCCAACTTAATATTCAAATGAGGATAGAAATGTAGATTGAAGATGCTGGTGAGAGAGAGAGAGAGAGAGAGAGAGAAGTTAAAGCATTTGAAGTAAGAGTATATTGTTATAACAAGTTTTTTTCAATTCCTACTATTAGCTCACTCTCGCTATATATTTAATTTATATATATATTTATCTTGTTCCAATTTTCAATCGGCAATAAAACTCTTTCTATTCATCCAATCAAGTTCAAATAATTTTTTTAAAACCTTTAATGGATGACACTTGATGTTGATAGAGTTTTTTCAAATATTAATTCATTAATTACCAGTTAGTTAATTAAATTATTTACCAGTTTTCGACGTCAACTTAGATTCATCTCCATTGTTGTAACAATAAAACTGTTAAGACAATGACAAAAGTTGGCGTCGGAAACCGGTTTTTCAACCAAACTAGCCAAACTTGGTTTGTATTGTCACAACAATGCAGATAAATCATGTTCTTTTTTCAATTCCTACTATTAGTTCACTCTCTCTCTATATATACAGGGATTTATATATATATATATATATATAACTTGTTCTTCCTCAGATCATTTTTCTTACATCGCAGTGTAGGAAATCCCGAAAAAAATGCGTTAACCGCTGTAGTCTTTGCATTATTGTCCACAGGGTATCTTTTCACGCTAAATCGATGATGTTCTAAAATTATTGTAGTCACCCCCCCCCCTTTTCATTCTGTTTTCAAGATATTATTGCTAACTACTTTTTGGTGCCGCAGGTGGTCTTATTCCATAGCTCATGGCTACTTTACTATGCCTGACCACCACTTTTATGAATCTAGCAGTAGCCGTTCCGAAGATGAAATTTATTGGGCATAATGTATGTAAACTTTCATTGTGCGTGATGATTGCTCAAGATAATATTGAATATATATATACATATATATATATATATATATATATATATATATATGTTTATTTATATATTATTTCGTGACAAAACAAGTGAATTGCTTAATATTTTTTTTCCAAAGCCAGCATAAACATATTTTCCTTAATTGAAATTTCAGAAAATAAGCAGTTCTACAAAATTTCAGTATTTATTTCGTCAAATTCACTTGGAGAACCAATTCAAGGGATCAGTTAACCTTGCATGTGTAGTTTCAGTTAAAATTTGAAATACCTGAAAGATTTTTTAAAGTGATCTATATAAATATGTTATTTGACTCTACTTAAAAAAATAATGCATATAAATATTTCAAGACAATAAAAAAAAAATTTTTTTTTAAAGTGTATTATGTAAAATGAAATATTTTGTGTTCCAAATTTCCTGAAGCAATGATTTAATTTAGTTTTAATGTAATATTTTTCGATGAAATTCGTAAGAGAGTTATTACATACACGAACTACATACTACAGAATTAACTACATACACGAATAATACAAATTCCAATCATTTCTAGAAGCTACAAAAGTAGTAATCAAGTTTCAGAATCAAGTTCATTAATGGATATTCAGCGTCTTTTCTGCGTTTAATTTAGATATTGCTGATTAAACTGGAAATTTTGCATTATGTGATGCCAATTTAAAAGAGAATTGTAAAGAATCTGACTGATTTGCTTGAGTATTATTTAGTTAGTATGGAACATTTGCGATATCAAAATGAGCTTCAAGTTACTATAACATTGTTTTTCACAACAATGCAAAAAATTAATGGACACATGTTAATATAGCCTGTTACTGCTATATCTTAACAATTTAAAAGTTTATGTGCTTTTATATTCTATTAATTTTATATGTACATTAATGCTTCTAAATGAAAAATAATAGTATAAAGTAGTATCGTATTAAATCTGATTTATTTTTGAATATTATATTATTTTTGATTTATATAATCAATAAAGATAAAATTTTGATTTAACTCGTACATCGTTTCGATAACATGCCAAGAACCTGTTATCTTTCAAATATATTGCATTTCCCTACATTTTTTCAAATAATATTCTACGATTTATTACTTTACGTTGTATCCATTCTCTGCGCACTAAACTAATATTTTTCTTTTACGAAAATAACGCGTTATTGTTTTTGTGAAATATATTCTATTATTCTATTACTTTTTTGAAAATATCTCACATCCGATTGATCTTTGGTATTGAAATACATGGAGCTATAATTTTTGATATTGCAATCTTGCGTTCTTAAAATATATTCTTTAAAATATTATTTTTACATGGTATGTTAAAATATATGAAATGAATTGAATTTCATACTACAGATACCTATTTCTTTTACTAGTTACATAATCAGGTACGAAAACATTGACACCCATTCGATAAAGTGGTTAGTTACGCTGACTGCTGTGCCGTAGGATTTGGTTTCAAATCTCGGAGAAGGCACGGATGTTTGCAAATGCATAGCGCCTTCGCGACATGGGGGTACTTTAAATAACCGTCGAGCCATAAGTCCTTTCCAGAAGTGCAGATACATGAAAAGGGGGTGTTCCCTTGACCACCTCTAGGGTGTTCTCTCTCAAAATTGGGTGGAATCGATCCAAATCGCACTGTCACCTGTACGGTGTTCAAAAATGTCGCAGACGAATAGAGTATATGTAGCCCTTTGCGGCGATGAATTTTGTGGGCCTAGATTTGATGTTATTGCCGATCTGGTGTCACAAATAACAGCAATAATATAAAAATTTGCATGTTTAAATGTAGGGATAGGAGCCCAGTGTCTTAGTGGTACTGCATCACCCTTTCACGCCACTGGTCGGAGGTTCAAACTCCGGGCTTGGTAAGGTCGACTCAGCCTTTCTTCCGTTCCGTGGGTCGATAAATGAGTACTAAGCTTGCTTGGGAACTTAACACTGGGGATTTCGCGCCAGGCTGACCACCTGATCGGTACATCTATCCATGCACCTCGCGGGCAAGGTCGCGTATACTGAGACACACAGTATACCCACAGTTGGTCTTGGACTTTAAGGGCTGTAGCACCATTGAGTTGTTAATTTACAGGTAAAACATATTTTATGCAACTATTTGTCGCAAGATTAAGGTACACGACTGCTTGCTACAACTTTTTTATAAAAAAAAAAATGGAGATATGGAGATTTTTTTTGTTTTCAGATTTTTTTTGTTGCATTATAAGAAAAATATGCTAAAATTATGAAGATAAAATAAATGATTATTACTAAAATGGGAAAAATGGGTAAAAATTTACAAAAAAATAACATAAGCGCGGCCTATTCTGTACCAAAAAGTTATGAACAAATTTTCAGTTTTTCAATTTTGGTGTATTGCAACGTTATTCGTTTTTGAAATGGCCTTTAGGATAAGAGATATTTTAATTTTTACAAAAACTAGAGCACTTTATCATAGTTATTATATGAAATTACTTACAAGAACAGTGACTACGTAAGCATAACGGACTGTAAATTTTGTAATAAAACAGTGATTCATAAACCTGAAGGTTAAAACACTTCTACTACTATACAGAACATGCACAAACAATTTAACACAGTTGGTTATTTTCAAAACTTTTTTAGAAATCACTGACCCCATTTGATCATTTTAAAAAAAACACATAACGAGTAAAACGCGTTTTAATGTATGACATATCTTGCTTAAAGTAATGTCACATCTGCTTTTACAAAAACACTTGTAGTTTCTTTCTAGCAAACTGAAAATAATAGACACTTGGTATTTTTATATAGTTAATAAAATGGTCTATAAAATAAAATTGTAAATTTTTGGCAAAATCCACAATTTTAGGGTAGTTTAATACATTAAATAGGAACGTTAAAAAGGCTTTATGAATTATATCAGTGCTTCTCTAGCTTTAAATATTTGCACTCAATTTTCAAACATAATTTTCATGGCACTCATCCATACAACACTAATCAAGTGAATAAATTACTTTGACGCTCTAAAGCTGCAATACTACTTTAATTATAAACTGCACAAAATATCAAGATAAGTGTTAAACTTTGCAATAATTTTGTATATGATAAGTTAATGGGGTCACTAGTAATCAATAAACTTGTTCTGAAATTAATATTGATGAATTAATTATCAAATACATTTGCAGTACCGATATATTTATAACTATATTATAACATTCTATATGTTTTTTTTATTATCTAAGAATTTATTTTGTTTTTATTCCTTTCAGTAAATTAATATTTTTTTAAAATAATCTTTTATTTTTGATTTTTTAATATGCTTGTGCCACTTTTGTAGAATTATCACACCACCCTGGAGAGGTTTTGCCCCTCAGTTTGAGAAACGCTGAAATATAGATACATAAATTGTAATAATTTACTTTGTTAGAAGTGTTAATTCAGCTTTATTATGACAAGTTTACATGTTTAAATAATTGTTTTATACTTAAAAATTTTCCTCTGAGGTTATGAATTGAAAAATAAAAAAAAATAGTTGATTATATTTCAAAGGGTTCTAAGGATTTACAAACATCATTATGTAATTTTAAAAAATTCTGTTGGGAAAAAACTAGAATTCCTCATTCTCTGTGTATGTAACTAAATATATAAGAGAACAAATATGCATGTAAAGTAGTGGTAATATCTATGCTAAGTATATGACAAAATCCAAGCGTAACCTCACGTGGATGCATGGCTTTTTAGATGTACAACCAGTATAACTAGCACAGGAAGCATTTCAAGGTATATTTTATTTTATTTGGATTATATAAATTTACTAATGTTAAGTTACAGAATATAAGGGTTACAAAAATTTAAAAAATAGAAAATAAATTTGCTCTTTGTAAAAAATGCAGAACCATGATGGAATTATCAGAATTAAATGAAGTTTAATGCACAAACGACTTGTAGTAGTAGAGATAAATGACTAAGTTTTCAAAGAAAAAAAAACAATAATAAGTATTTGCAATCAGTATTTGGTTTAGCGACCACGCGCTGCAATAAGTTCTGCTATACGACAGAGATTCAAACAGATTTTGAATGTCTGGCTTGTGGAAGAAAATTCCATATTGCTTGTATGCGCAGCAAAAGTTCGTCTTTTAAAGCTCCAGGACGCGGATGACGAGCAAGACGCCGACCAACCAAACCCCACACGTGTTCAATAGGTGACATATCAGGTGAATAAGCAGGCTAAGGAAGAAGTTGAATGCATTGGGCTGAATAAAAGTCTCGAACAGTCTTTGCAACATGTGGGCGTGCATTATGCTGCTGAAAGATAGCTCCAGGAATGCCTTGAAGGAAGTGAGCGACTTCGGGCTATAGCACTTCACGGACGTACCTGTAACTATTCAGATTACACTCAATTCGTAGCAAATTGAATCGTCCATAATACGAAATCGCATCCCAAACCATAACTTCGGATGTTACTCCACTATGTCGCTCGATAACGCACTCTGGAAAGCAGCGTTTACCGGCACAGCGTCTAAAACGATTGCGGCCATCATGGCCCTACAAATTATAGCATGATTTATCTCAAAAGACAACTTGGTGTCAATCAGCTTGCCAGGCTCTGTGCTCATGAGCCCGTCGATGGTTTGCCGTGAGGGGGATCCTGTATAAAGGCACCCTTTTCCGCAATCAACGGTGCAGCAGACGTCAACGAATTGACGAAGCCGACATTAGTACACTAGTAGCAGTGGACCAACGAGCTGCCAACTGCCTGGAGAAAGCTGTACGGTTATTCATCGCTATACGGAGCAGTTGTTGCTCGTCGCGCTCTGACGTCACTTTCCGTCAACCACTGCCTGTTTTTCGAGTTGTTCGATGTTCTTCGGTCCACTGCTTCCAAACTCCCATCACTGTGGAACTGTTTCGCTTTACACGAGCTCGTATTGCGCGATAGGAAAGTACTCCTTCTTGAAGGTCAATAATCCTCCCTCTTTCAAACTCCGTACGTTGTTGGAATTTCTCCTTATTTCATCGTGGAGGCATACTTAGGTTTCACTAAACGTTCGCCACTAACAAATAATCATTAACGATTTTCAACGTCCCACTACAGCCCTCTATTTAATGCTTTCAGCATGAGTTCAGACGGCGCTGCACACGTTTCGCATGCACGATGGTTCTGAAACTTTACTGTTTTATGTAGCATCCTATAATTGATACTTGCTGCAAAGTTCATTTAAATCTGATGGTTCGTTCAGAGTGTTGCACTTTTTACAAACAGCAGTGTAGAATTAAAATTAAAAATGTGAATGAAATTTCTCGAAACGTTCCTTGAAACAAAAAGATTTTCCATATGATTTATATAAGTATATTGTCATTTTTGTTCAAATTTTTTTCCTCTTCTTCATCCCAAATAGATAAATCCGTATCAATGTCCTCTCGTTTTCATCGGACGGCCGCGATGGCCGCGTGGTCTAGGCATCGGATCATGGCTGGCGTGTCATGAGTTCGATCCTAGTACCACTAAAGATCCGCCGTGTAGAGGAGAGAAGCACGTACAATCTGTCGAGAGCTCAAACGTTCTCCCGTTGGTGTGGTGTGGTAGTTAGGAGAGGGGGTGCCAGCTCAGGTGTCGTCCGCGTCACTTGACCCTGGTTCAAAATTACGCGGACCGTCACCAAAAGCCCTAGTGTTGCTAATCAGTGCGACGTTAATATTTGTTCACTCACTCACTCGTTTTCATCGGTTTGCAGCAAATATTCTTATTTATTGTAACGTTCATTTAAATCCAACAACAATGCTATATATATTTTATAAGGACATTTAGATATCCTCATGCACCACAAAGTATTATACAGAGGTTACAGACATACTCATGAAGCACACATTACGAAGGAATTTTAATGTCAAAAAGGATTACAACACAAACATCCATGCCTTCTACGGGATTCGAACCCAGGCCCTACGGCACCGTTGTCAGCGTCACTAACCACGATACCGGATTGCGGCTAACGATGCCATATTGGAGCGGAAAAGTAGAAATAAAAAACAAAAATAGTTACACAAACTAAAGAAAGCGAAACGAAACACGAAAGAACTTGAGTCTTTGTATGTGTCAAAAGAAAAATGAAAAGTGCGTTTTAGCGAAAAGGTCAGTATCTAAATAAATCACACATTTCTTGTGACTCTAGAAAGTGCTGTCTGGTACGCAAGTAGTTAATATTACAAAAAATGCATTACTTAAAATATTATAATTTCTAACTTACTTTTGCTAAGTCTCTTGGTTTTTTTGTGCTCAAATTTTTTTAAATTTTTTTTCTTCAAATACTTTGGGGAAAAAATAGGATTGGACTGCAGTTATGTTATTATGTCTAGAACGTAATTTTTGGAAATTGCGTAATTATAATGAAATGCATTAAAAATGTAGGAAATATGTACCATAATTCAATCCGTTTCAAATACTCTCTTTTAGGCTTGTTCGATAACAACATTTAAATTGTGTTGTTTTACAACGGTTTAAATTATATTTTATTATACCAATGCAGTACCAAATATATTATTTATTCTCTACAGAATGGTAGTCCAAATTTTTACACCAATGAGAATAGATATAAATTGATGGACTTGACTCAAAAACCTACCAAGGAATTCTTTCATCTCTTGACGGCATGTGATGAGACAAAAACCATAAATGTCAATCTTGAATAAGCTGTTTTTTCCTTATAAAAGAGAGAGGTATGTCATTTTCTTTTTCTCCCTTACTTTCTGAACCACACGTTATTTTGTTTTCTTTATCCAACGAGACATGGAAATGTCAATCATTGACAAATAAAGAGAAAGGCAGAATCGTCGAAAATCCCTTTCTGAAGAGAAATTTTGTTCCAAACAATTCGTCTTCTGACGGCTAAGCCTTTACTGTATAAGTACCCCAGGGAGGAGGTATTAGGTTGTTAAGCAATAGTAATGGCACCGAAATGCTCAACCATATATTGTGCAAGTATATTGAATTTTTATCTCATATAGCATAGGAGAGTAAATGCAAGTAAAGTGTATCTGAGATTTTCATGATATTTATTTTATTCTATGGGTTAATGCAATCCATAAATATAGGTTTAACCTATAATAATCTATAATAAATTATACCTAACTACAAAGCCCTTATCCAACTAATTTATTCCCTTTTAACCACCGAAGAAAATTTACCCCGCAGTGCCACCGTTTTTCCACAGGCACGCATTATTACACAGTTTATTGGGGGAAAGGAAAACGCGTGTCCCCCTTCTAAAAATTGTTTACTTTCATTTTAAAAAAGAAAAAAAAAGGAATGGACGCAATATTAAAATAAAAATAAAAATAAATAATCTGTAAAGTCAACAATATTATAAAAAAATTTATTTTAAGTTATCTTTTCTGTGATATATCCTGAAACATGGTCGAAGATATAAACCAGCGTCACATTAAGTGCTTCGTACAAAAAATTAAAAGAGCTCCTAATACACACGGTATGTGAAAATGACAGCAATTGAAGAAAGGAAAAATAGTGCACTCAAACGAAAAAAACAAGAAAAGCGGCTTAGCTAGGAATTTCATTGTTTCTGGAATATACCATTTCAAATTCCTTCCCTACCTCTTCACCTTAAAAAATAAGTTCCTTAAAATCATTGTCAATGTCATTTTATTGTATTCCAATGCCGTGGGACTAGTTTTAAACAGAGCAGCACAATGCACAAAATCCTCCTTTGGAAGGACGAGTATACACGTCCAAGGCACTAAACGCCCCAGCTGATGACCAGGACGTATATACACGCCCACGCCACTTAAGGGGTTAAGGCAGTGCTTCTCAAACTCAAAATTTGTGACACAATATTCAATCATAATTTTCATTAAGCCCCCCTCCATACAATAACACAATGCATTGAAATTAATAATACTATATTTTGACGCCAAAGCTACAACACGACTTTAACCTCTTAAGTGCCACCGCCGTATAATTGCCTCGGACGTATATATACGTCATTTCGAAGTACAAACTTCTTTGTACACTGCCATCCATAAAATTATTCCGAAGGCTTTGGAATACAATAAAAGGACCTAGACAGTGTATGCGAAGGATTTACTTATTTCAGAGAGCGTCTTACTTAATTATTCATTTTCACACATCCCCCCCTTGTAATACATCACATACACAGTCTACGTGGAAAACGGTGGCATTGGGGAGCGAATATCGTAACTTTTAATTACCAGTTAAGGGATTAATTATAAACCATACAAATTACAAAGATAGGTGGTAATTTTTGTATATAATTTTATATATGACAAACCCATTGGTTCACTGGCAATCATTAAACTTGTTCTTAACTTGGCACCGTTAAATTTATTATAAAGTACATTGTGCAGTACATGTAAAAGTGTATTACATCAGTGCAAACGTGTATTTTAATTTTTATTATGTCAGAATATATTTTGTTTGCTTACTTTCAGTAAATTAATAATTTTTTAAAATAATATTTTATTTTCGAATTTCCAATATGCTGGGGCCCCCCTCGTAGGTTTAACACGCTCCCCCCTAGGGTGGTGCGCCCCACACTTTGAAAAACGTTGGGTTAAGGTAAAAGCTTATATATATATATATACACTGGTGTGCAAAAATTAAGGACGAAGTCGAAAAATTAGCATATCAGCTGAACGAAGAGGCAGAGCGGACAGAAAGACCAATCAGGAGATTAAGTGAGGTGATGTACGGTAGCACATGCGCAGATATGCAGGTAGACGTAATGGGGGAGTGTCTGAGTAGTAAAGCATGTTGTCGGTGTAAGATTAGTATTTCTGGCAAAGAGATTGCACACCGCATAGCAGTTAAAATCACACCGAGTTGCTGCCTCAGCGAGAAATGGCGAATAATCAATCTGTTAGACGACATCTGGATGCTTTTACCCGAGGTCGAATCATTGGGAAGTTGGAGGAAGGTCGCAGTGTGACAAGTGTGGCTGCAGAGTTCGGAATTGCTCACAGCATCGTTTCACGACTTTGGAGACAATTTCAAACTACAGGAACAGCTATCCGGGGGTTCAGTAGTGGTCGTCCACGAGGAACCACACCCGCAGATGACCGGTATATTGCCTTACAGGCCAGAAGAAACAGGCGGCAGACAGCGGGAGAAATCGCTAGACACACGACACAGGTGACTGGACGACCGATATCGCGTTTTACCGTGGCCAGAAGACTGCACGGTGGTGGTCTGTTTGCACGACGCCCTGTACGGTGTGTACCTCTAACGCCTGCCCATCGGAGAAAGCGTTCTCTGTGGTGCCGGGAACACCGGAATTGGAGAGACAATGAATGGGGACGAGTACTCTTTACAGATGAGAGCAGATTCAGTCTGAGTAGCGATTCTCATCGCATACTCATCTGGAGAGAGCGGGGAAGCCGCAATCATCCCTCGAACATCATTGAAAGGGACAGGTATGGAGGTGGCGGTGTTCTCGTTTGGGGAGGCATCATGCTTGGTAGTCGTACAGACCTTCACATCTTCGACGCAGGTTCAGTCAACTGGACCCGTTATTGTAACGAGATTCTTCTTCCATATGTGCGTCTTTTTAGAGGCGCTATGGGTCCGCAGTTCCTTTTCATGGACGACAATGCACCATGTCATCGCACAGTAGCTGTCGAACAGCTCTTAGAGAGTGAGGATATTGAACGTATGGATTTGCCGGCACGATCTCCGGATCTCAATCCCATCGAGCATGTATGGGATTTTCTAGGCAGACGCTTGGCAGCTCGTACCTTACCACAAGTAACGATTCCGGAGCTTCGATTGGCGCTGCAAGACGAATGGGCAGCAATGCCTCAACAACTCATTGACACCCTCATTCTCAGCATGGGCAGACGCTGTGAAACCTGCCTAGCAGTCAGGGGAGATCATATCCCCTACTAAAGACCGGATATTTCTTGCTGGACACCCATCACAGGGATGTTTCGGCCTTCATTAAGCATTGCGCTCCATGCTACTTTTTCAATAGAGCTTCTTTTTATCCCTCTGATTTCTCTTTTAGTAAGTGTTGCTTACATTACTCATGTCCTTACGTATTGGGGATCTTACGGTATTAAATGTGTTGATTTGGAATGCTTTTGTACAAAGTTATATTGAAAAAACCGTCTCGTCCTTAATTTTTGCACACCAGTATATATATATATACCTTTTCTTAGCAGCTAGTTTAGATCGGGTCGGAGCACACGTTTTTTCTTGGATTCAACAGAGAATAGCAATAAAAGCAATTACGTAGTTAATAATAATTCTCTGTTACAACTATATAAAATTCAATAGACATTTAATTTTTAGTTACACGTTATGATTACATAAATGCATAGAGATTAATTAAAGTTACAATTAAATTACTACTGGAAATATTCTTTGAAAGTTGTTGCTCCTGGCGTTCGATTACATTCGGGTTGCGAAAAATAATCACACAATTCCTCTTCGTGAAAGTTACGGTTAACAGTTAAGTTCATGGTTTCGTCCACCTATAAGGTGTAAGCTCAAATAACAGGGATAATTCATCAAATATCACAAGAAAAGCGAAATTCTATTCAATGATAGTTGAGGCTTTGGAAATCTCAACATCGCATGTAACTGTATTTTACAGCGATATATAGATAAATGTTTTACTTTAAGCATATAGGAATTAAAATTATTATCATTTTGGAGTTTTGAATTAATTGAAATATAATTGAATATATACAGAAAAAGAGAGGAAGTAGCTTATAAAAATAATAATTAAAGTTGAATTTTTCTGTAAATGGATCTTTTATTTTCAAGACACTCAAAAATTTCTTAAAATCGATATACTTCTGTATTTATTTATTTTTTAAATTAAAAAAACCATTAAATTGTATGCGCATTTATTTAAAATAGTGTATAGTTGTTTTATAAAATAATTCTTTAATAGCATTCATTTACTCAAATGTTTTACTTTGGCATTCTTTACAAAGGTTAACAAATTTTAAATAAATTAGCTGCAAAAATATGTGATTGTAAGCTAAAAATTATCCGTTTCCTTATTTTAACAGCATATTTTATACTTATCTGTGATAGGTAATACAATCAAACATTATTAGAGCGCAGAAATATATATTAAATGCATTTTAATAGTTTTAGATCTATTGATTTCCGTAAAAGTTTATATATTTTTAAAATAAAGTATTCTAACTTGTGTTTGTAGTTTTTATCAACAGCACATTTTGTACATTTTATTACAGTAAGAATTAAAAAAAATATTTTCCTTTTTTGAAATCACTATTGATAATCGCTTTCTATTTCTATTAATTAATTAAAAATAACTAGTTATTTTTTAAATAATTAAGTATTATCTTGATAAATGAAATGTTTGTTTTCTCATTTGTTGACAGTTCTAATGCTTTGAATAAATCAAAGTTCTTTTTAATGGTTTTCGATCATTAAAATCAAGGAATGGCGTATCATCTCCGTTAAAGCTATTTACATTTGTCTTTACCGTTTGATAAAATTAAATTATACAAATATCAAGCTATTCCGCCAATTTATACAAAATAACTATACAACCATAAATACATACATTTCAAATAGTAATACATAAATTCATAAGAAATTTTTTTAACTTGATTTGAGCGAAAACCAATTCATCACGAAAAACAGTTTTAAAAGTTTAAGGGGAAAAAATCACTTCAGCTTCACGTCAGACGACACCAACCGATTCAGTTACTCAACTATTTGTCAATTGAGCTCTACTCTAGCTTTCATCCATCACAGAAGTAAAGAATCGCTTCCTTTTGTTGAATTCTTGCACAGTGTTTCCATAGACTTTTGTGTTCCAGATGTGAATATGTTCATGTTTCGGGTGTACATCAAATAATTAAAGAATTATTTTGGAAATGTATGGTATACCACCCAGACTACATATCATTATGTCAAGAATAATGACATTCTTCCTACTGAAAACTTAAACCTGGAATTTTGAAGAATATTTCGTGTTGAATAAAAAGGATGAAACTATGCGGGAGAAGCTTCTGAGTTATAGAGTAACTCCTTTTAAGATTTAATGTTAATACAAACACTTTTATAAGGTCAGGTTTTAGACAGTTCTTACATTTACCACTTTTTCCCCTTAATTAACTGTTTAGATTTGTACTTAAAACAAACAGTTGGATCAATTAAAATGAAAAGGATTCAATGAAAAGTTTTTATAGTAATTTTCAGTTAAAATTTATCTTGAAAATGTTATGACAATACTGTTGTAGTAATCCTAAGAAGCAATTCAATTTCATCTCTAATTGTTATGTTCCTACATAATCCACTGCTTCCATTGAATTTTGTTTTAAATATTTCTTTCCAGTGTTATTTGATTTATTTATATAGATAAGCACAGCTATTCTAAATATTGTTTTCCTAGATAATTTTTGATGAATAAAAGATAGATTTCTTGCTAAGGAAATGTACATTATTTAGTTTTTCATCAAAAGAAATATATATATAAATTTATAAAATGCAATATGATATAAACTTGTGTTTTATTTAAGAATTAGTAATTTTAATGTGTACCAATTTAATTTTAATAAGGAAAATACAACCACAATTAGAAATTAATGCTAACATTTTATGTTAAATTTGATATTAATTTTATATTATCCTGCTTGTATACCTTTAAAAATTTAAAAATTAACAGTATTTATATAAATAATGGCTACATATAATATACTTTTAATGGAAGAAACGCGTATTAATAGTATATATATAATTAAGTTTTTTTATAACAAAAATATTGTAATGTTGTGCATTTATCTTTTATAAATAAAGTATATAATTATAAAGATGTCCATATGATTCTCAAATAAATGTTATATACGGTATGTCTATACCTTAAAAAGTAAACACATTACTATTTATTGATTTTTTGATGCTTTTTTCCTTTACAGCCATTTAAAAAATTTCCTTCCCATTTAACTATGTGAGATTCTAAATGAAAACAAAAAAAAAATATATCAATAATTCTATTTTTTTTTTAAATTTAAGTTATTATATATAATGCAAGATCATTAAAATTTCAAAATATGTGCATTATTTCGAATTGAATTGATAAACTTGCGCATAGTGAAATATTAATGCATAAGAATGCGTGACACTCATTCAATAAGTTGATCCATTTTAACAGTTAAACTTCATGTAGTTAAATAATACACTACGATTATATAAATCATCTAGGCATTTTATTTCTTTATAAACTTAATTGTACAAGCAAAACATAAAACTTGTAGTTAATGAAATACTATACTTTTAAATATTACGAGAAAAATTATTCTATTATTGTAGGAGAAAAACTGATTTTTTATGAATGTTATATTTTAAAGCAAAACGGGTCTCATAGTTTGAAGCCTTGTTGACGCTACGAGGATTACAACTGGATGCTTCAAGCAATATAAATGTTCTTGACTCGTATATATCCATGTAAAACAATGCACCTCCTACTTTTGTCACAAGCGAAGTGAAGCAATTCTTTATACCTTCCTTAGAGAAATTCCTAAAGTAATGAAAATAAATAAGGAGTCACCGTACATATAAATTTCCTTCTTTCTCAAAGCACTTAAATACTCTTGTTTTTGTCTTCAATGCGCATTTAGACTCCTAGTGTAATACAATATCAAGTTTTCATTATTTCATTTATATATAAGGCTGTCTTCTCGAAGCAAAAAATAACCTAAACTAAACACTGATTAGATTTTCTAAAGGAAAAAAGGATTTCAATTTTCTTGAAAATTCGCAAAGTTTAATTCAGATGCCTGTTTATAACATTTTGTACTAAAATTAAAAAATATTGCTTATATAAGTACTCGATAATTTTGATACATAAGGTGAAAGCTCATATATCATTGCAATATAGAAAAATGCATATAGAACGTACTTTGTATCAGACAAAATGGGGTACTACGTATTATCGCAACCTATTGGCGACATTTTATGAATTGAAGCACATGATTGCCAATTCAGCGCATACGACACATGCGAAATTGGCGAGTTATCATGAACGTTGGCGATTGTTGCGATAATACATTAGTACCGAAAAGGATTCAACTCGCGTAAAAATTAGTAGTGTTATAAAATATGTTGATTTCTCGCCTTAAGATGGAGAAGCCGTAATATAAAATTATTTTTAGTGCCATTTTTTATCCGAAAAAAAAACCCGTTCCAAATGTTTTAATCCTATTCTTTGATATTACACGCAAAGACAGCCTCAAAGGTAATAAAACCTTGCCTCATCTAGATAGGTAATAGTCTTCTCTTATTCATGGGGCCATCAGCTTATAAATCGTTTTTTGTAGTGCTGGAGGACATATAAAAATATACTCTAGCAAATTGTTATGTCTGTAAACATTCTCTGTGCTCGTGTGGAATACTCTCTATTGCTAAAATTATCTTTTCGAAAAAAATCTCACTTCATATGAATACTTTTCAACCACATTTAAATATATCATCTTTTTTTGCAATTTTCACATTTTTTAAATTTTTGTCTTCTTTTCTTTACAAAGGAAATCAAGAACAAGATTGTAAATTTTATAGACATGTTTTTCTTAATAATGTATATTTATATAAATTTTCCATAAAACCCTCTCATTTTAAATTATTTTCTTCTAAACAACTGTCATTACTATTATACATATAATTTCTGTAAATATTTCTAAGGGATACAAATAATAGACAGAATTCGATGTGCATTCTTTTTGTCCAAGAACATAAAAAATGTGCTTCATAATTTTGAACACAAATAACATATACGTCACAGCTGATCTGTCATTTTATGAGATAATCTAATTTTATTTAAAGTTCCTATTTTGAGTGTAGGATATATTTAAGCATCTCCCAAACTGATGCAAGTTAAAAACCCCAAGAGAAATGCATCAATTCATAGGCAAGACATTTCTAATGCAGTATTTAGCATACAATTCTTAAGTGCAAATAAACGTTCATTGTATTATTTGAGAGCTTACAATTAAGTTCAACTTTCATTTTTAAAATGTACTAAATAATTTATAAAATTTTTCATAATATTGTGTGGAATTATTATTAATAAAATATTCATATGGCATTAAATGAAATCTAGATGAGAGTAGAATTTTATATGAAAAAATATGATGGTAACACAGTATAGAACAAAAATTTGGGAGTTATAATTTAAAATTTTTTTTCAAGGTTTAGGTAACTTAAAAATGCACACTAATTATCCATCAAATAATTCAAGGAAATTTGTCATGCTAGTGAATTCTTTAGTCACAAAATTTTGAAGATTGGCTGGCAACTATTTCAAACTATGTACATATCACTTGATATCCACATGATATAAGAAAACCGCAAGGTAAGGAAATTTGAAATATTAAAACAAATTCTATACACATGTCCTTAAATTAAATGCTTAAATGTTGCCCTTTGAATCCATTTTATAACTCATTCGTTGTTCGTTCATAATTTTCATTTTATTCAGCTTTCAATACGCATTTGAATCCATTAATACACGATAAACTTTACAATATACAGGGAAAGACAAAAAAAGTAAATAGGCAATGTAATTTGTGTTTCCAAAGCTTGGCAACAGCGCTAGTATCCAACGCTGAATGAGGGGTAGGCAGCAACACTTCTGTTCAAGTGTCACTTGTTTTTCTTTGTAGTCGTTGGAGTGTAGCATACAGTTTAACATGGCAGCTGCATTGTTGATCTGCCCCAAGGAGGACAGTGATTTGCTTTTTGTTTGAGAAAGGTGTAACACCTGCACTGGACACTAGCCACCCTTCCATCCCTTTAAGCTCAACGACTTACACATTGTTCTCAGTGTTTGACTTTGACGGACTGCTTGATCTTTCCTATCATATAAAGAAATGTTTCCCTGTTTGAAGCCTTTTTTCATTCATATATCTTGCTTCGAGATAAACAGCTGTCATCATGATACGCCTGTATGTGAGAATAATGGGGTTTCACATCTTCCTCAAACAAAAAATGAGTCACTGTCCTCCTTTCCTCGTTGGGGCAGATAAAGAATGCAGCTGCCATGTTGAACTGTGTGCTACACACCAACGCCTACAAGGGAAGGCAAGTGACACGTTGCATAGAAGTGTTGCCACTACATCTCATTCAGCGATGGTTACTTACGCTGTAGCCAAATTTTGAAAAGAGAAATTGCAGAAATCTCTTTACACACACTTTTTGACTTTCTCTCGTATATAAATCAGTTCATCTGTTTTTGAATGAGAAATAATATTGATTAATTCTGAAAACGGGTTACAAAATTTTCTAAATTCATCAATGTACTGGGATCTATACATTGCAAACATGAACAATATCAGAAAGGTAAATATATGAGAAAGGTTTCGAATAAGTTTTTGTTTAAAATCTTGGATGATTTAATCTGACTTTACAGAAAACAATATAATTAACAAAGATAATGATGGCTAAAACATTTAAAAAAATGAAAAACCAATTATTTTATTTGTGTATTTAGTAATATTGTTTTAACAGTATTTTCCATTATATACAAATAATTAATTTCACTGTTTCACTTTTTATATAGATTGATACATCTACCATTATACATCTACTTGGAAAGCTTTATAAAGTTATAAATCTGTACACTTGTTCAAATATATACAAAACTTACATTACGTTTAAGTTAAAAAACGAAACATAAATTTATACACCGAAAATCCTTACAATAAAGAATACATAACTACTATTAACATTGTACTGGTAAGCTACACTTCCTTTAAACCAACGATTAAGTATTGAAATATTCTTAAATTATATTTTACGAAAAATATGAAAAAGTTGCATTTCCTATCGATCACTACTTTCTGATATGGGCTATTTCTTGTTAGATTTCTGTATGTGCGCTTTTAACTTTAATTCTAGGCACATTATTCTTTGTGCATACTAATGGACTTCCTATTATTTGCATAATGATGAACCTGATTTCAGTTGCAGTAATTGCTTTTCCGATTATTTTGATTCTAGTTTAAATAGAAAAATGTGGAAAGAAAGAAGTATATTTTTTAAGGAAAATAATTGGACTTGTTATTATATCTCTGACTTTTTTAGCTTCAGTTAATAGTTTGTTAGGGAAAAATTGACTTATATTTTTCTTTTCGATTGTAACTCTTTAAGGAATATTTAAGTCATAGGTTTTGTTTTATTTGAACTATTTTATATAATTATTAAAAACAAGAAAAAATTGTTTTAGTTATAGTATTGATTGAAAAACAAGTACAATTTAAAAGAAAAATTTCTAAATTAATATGCTTCTAACTTATTAAATTCATTTTTATAAAACTACATCCCCCAAAGTATATAAAAAAGAAATTAAATAGTGTATTTCTTTAGCTTTTTATGTGAAAGAAATTTATTTTTTTTAAATACAAAACAAAACTTTTTCTGGAGAATTTAAAAATTTAATGATATTAAACTTAAATACTTTATTTTATATGTATAAATTTGACGAATAAACATTATTGTTACATTTTACCAACATTAAATTCATAAATGTAATACTTTTTAAGTATTAATTGTAATCATTTATAAATAATAAAGAAGTGTTTCATTTACAGCAGCGTTTCTCAAACTGGGTGGCACGCCTCCCTAGGTTGGCCTGATAACTCTACGTGGGGGGCGCGAGCATATCAAAACGTTGAAAATAAAAGATGATTTTAAAGAATTATTAATTTTCTAAAAGGAAGCAAAACAAGTTATATTTAATATAATAGCAAATAGAATACACATTGTATAATTGTTGCAATCGGTTCCACTTCAAAAATTAGAAAGGAAATTAACATAATACTTATTCTATTACTTAAAGGTAAGTTACTTAAAATATCTGTATTTAAAAGTAAGATACATAAAATTTAATACATCTCACTAATTTGTTTGGTTTATAATTAAGGTCGTATCGAGATTTAGCATCATTAGCTGTCTAAGAAACAAAATGTGTGAATCACCATATATATATATTTTTAGTACTATTTTTTTTTAATTGAATCAATTTAATCACAGTTATATGAAATGTATTTCGACTGCATTAATATTTGGGTGCTTTTACTTAACTCTACATTTATGTAATCCATTCACGTTAAAAGACTCTTAACTTCATTGTTTCCCTTTAAAATTTAATTCAATTTTTAAATAACTAGGTAATTAACGTATTACAAATATCCTATTTGATGGTAACAGAGAAATAGTGTCTAATTTTCAAGATTCTAAGATTTTAATGGTAATCTTCTATCGCATCACGATAATTTCATTCTTTTATTACAAAAACCAAACTTTTCATAGAAATATCCAAGCTAGAGGAACAGACATTTATTTTTCTTGTATCAAATAAATTTTTTTGGTATCAAAAAGTACTTATTACTATTTTCCAACATATTATAAAAAAAAAGAAAAATTTACTTTTCCTGATGTATTTTAAATTTAAGTTATTCGGATACTGTACAATGTAACCGGGGAATATTCCACACAGCCCGAATTGCTAATTAAGGTACTTTGCAAATATCTAAATCAGTACTTCTCAAACTTTCAATATTTAATCATAATATTCAACGTGATCCCCTCCATACAGTAGCATCGTATTGAATTCAATACTAGTGTACTTGTACTCTAAGGCTACAGTACGATTTTAGTTATAAACCACACAAATTATCAAGATAAATAATAAAGTTTGTATATAATTTGACTTATGGCACACCCAGGAAGTTACTAGTAATTATTAAACTTGCCCTTAAGTGAACCAGGGCATGCTCGGAAGTGTAAAATGCCAAAATTAAGACGCTTTGTTTATGAGACATATATCTTTCAAAATTTTCAATAGAGCTTAGATATTTTACGTTCTTAATAAAAATAATTTAATTATTCTGTAAAACTACAAAATAACTTTTTAGTTTTGAAGTTTTTTTTTCCTACTTAGTTTAAGTAATACATAATTTTTGAGAACTCATAATACATACTTATGTTTAGGTGCCATTTTTTAAAAAAAGTATCTTTTTTTATGCAAAATATTTTTTACACATATATATAACAATACACAAAAGACAGTGAACGTATTTTTTATTGAAAATTTAGTGTAGTTTCTTTAAAAAAATTATGAAACTTTGAACTATGGAAAATTTCTGTTTCTGTGCTTTTTTTATGCATAAAACCATTTTAAAAAATTTAGGCACTATTTTAATAGAAAAAAAAATTAGGTTCACTCTATGCATTGGCATCTTGTATAGAAGTATAAAAAAAAATCTGGAATTTTATAGTGCAATAGTTTTTTTTTCTTAAAAATGTACCTAAATGCAAAAAAATATGCTTTTGAGGGAGAAAAAGTGAAAAAAACTAAGGGTCAAAAGGGGCGTGGTCATTTGTTTACATTTTTATTTTTCATATGTTAGGGCTATTTTATCAACAAGCATATATGTTTCCTATCTTAGCTGACACTAAAGACATTACGATACTTATACGACCTTAATTATAAACCATACAAATTATGCTGGAATTAGCATATTGTTATTTATCTTGTAATCTTTGAATGTCTAATTTGTATGGCAATGGTAAAACCAGATTGCTTCCACTATTTATACTGGTGCATCTGGCACCATAGCTTGTAGCGAATGAATCGCGTAACATTAAAGATATGAACTGCGAAAGAGACTTGTTCTTATTTTATCCTGGTACACTATCAAGTCCGTACAAATTATCAAGAGAAATATTACTCGTAAATTTGGTGTATGTTTTACCTTTAAGTAATAGATATTTTAAGAAATAGGATAAGTGTATAACGTTATTTTACCTTTCTAATTGTAAATTTGGAACACATTGCTATAAATATGCAACGTGTATTTTGTTTTGCTTCCTTTCAGTAAATAAATAATTGGTTAATATAATCTTTTACTTTTGACTTTTTGATAGCTCCTCAGGTACGGTTATCACACTTTCGTAAGGTGTGTGGGGGTTTGCTTCAAAAGTTTGAGAAACGCTGATAATACAGTAAACAAAACGGGTTTAATTGGTTATAGCATCAAGTTATCGGTTGCAAAGATTCTTCTGGGAATATAGCAGTTGAACTCAAAATAACGAATCAAATGAATCAGTATTCTAGATCATAAGAGCTGAAAGTCGATTACCAGGGTGCGTAGATTTCGCAGGAAGCCATGGACCCTTGTTATGGACAAGGCACTGATATGGTTGTTACTGTACTGAAATATAGCTGTATTAACGCCACCACTCATTAATATCCTCTTATCAAAAGTAACTATGTGACGGGTCTATCCGCGTCAAACTTCTATTAACCCTCTTGGGTAACTTTGGGGAAAGCAATTATTCTATTTCACAGCCTCCTCGGGAAAAACACGAGATAGTGATATGCTAATGAATTCGACTAAATAAAGTCTAGATTTAGTAAGAAAGTAGAAGGAGAAGGAATTGCCAAACTTGTAGTAAGTATAGTCTACGGATCTCTCCAGCGAGCTTAGCACGTATTAGATAGTAATTGATATCGTTAATCATTGAAATAATCAAAGGGATTATAGTTAGTATCGACCTGAAGTTAGCCACGTTCGTCTCCTTTGTCAATTCTGATAGTTGAGATTATTTAGTGGAAATATTAGATTTAAAGGTCAGAATTGAATGTTAGAGTTGTGTATCAGGATTAATCTAGGGAATTGAATAATCACTCCAGGGTTTCTACTTATTGAGTAACTTGTTAATTGTATTTGTGTGTTGTTAATAAATATTTGTAATTATGGCTTTCGTTGGTGATAATATGTTTCCTTCCACACCAGGCATGTCGGGCAATGTGAACCCAGTCCAAGATAGGACTGGGACACGACAACTATTACAAGAAATACCTAAGTTCAACATACATAAAAAGATCACTTGGAACCATCAATGGACTTCGTATACCTGTACATCTTAGAGATTTTTTAGTATGACAATGTACCCTGATTTTTCAAGATTGGTTTGATGAATATTCTGAATTAGTTTCAGTGAATGATTTGTTCCCTAGATGCCCAGACAATTATCTCTTAGAACATAAGGAACATGATTCAATGTACAATCTATGTTCGAATTCCTGCATCAGAAGCACTTTTATGATTATTGGTAGTTGTAGAAGCAGAAACGCGCAATGTAATTTTTCGGGGACCTTCCGATTATTTGTTAAGCGATTGTTACGTCAAGTTGATACATTTCAAAGTCAAATTGAAGCTCCTCCCAAAAGTTTCAGACATCAGTGTATATTAATTCTTCATTAGTTTCAATGAATATTCTGAATTAGTTTCAGTGGATGATTTGTTCCCTAGATGCCCAGACAAGTATCTCGTAGAACATAAGGAACATGATTCAATGTACAATCTATGCTCGAATTCCTGCATCAGAAGCACTTTTATGATTATTGGTGGTTGTAGAAGCAGAAAAACGCAATGTGTTTTTTCAGGGACCTTCCGATGATTTGTTAAGCGATTGTTATGTCAAGTTGATACATTTCGATGAACAAAATGAAGCTCCTCCCAAAAGTTTCAGACATCAGTGTATATTAATTCTTCATTAGTTTCAATGAATATTCTGAATTAGTTTCAGTGGATGATTTGTTCCCTAGATGCCCAGACAAGTATCTCGTAGAACATAAGGAACATGATTCAATGTACAATCTATG
>BMAO01010127.1:0-18223 GCA_019973975.1 Trichonephila clavata
GGTGAATCACTTCCTTTGTTTAACATCTTACATGACATCTAGATGCGCTGGCTATAGCGAATTTTTGGCACAAATATTTTTCAAAGATTCCCTAGATGGGCAATAAATTTATCTCTCCGGTACTCCTTTCAACAAATTCTCCCCTCAGCGAAAGGAGACACTCCTGACTGGGGGGGGGGGGGCAAAATCGTAAAACTGGTAGAGAAGTTCTTTTTTCTTTTTCAAGGGGAAGGGGGTAAAACAGCAGTGAATCTTGTCCAAGGAAGAGTTCTTATTTCTGGACAAAGATCAGTGGTGAAACTTTTTCGGCTCATGTAAGATGTTTTCCACAGTGTTGGATAAAACAACATGGAGACCCCCTAGACAGTCCAGTTCTTGGGCCCTGTAGCCTAATAATCTTATTGCACAAAATTTTAACAATATATTTCATTGCACAAATAAAATAACAAATAATCAGCAAATTAAAAAATATGTAACTAAACAATAATTATTTATTCGAATTTTAATAAAAACTAATTCTTGCAGCAAAAAATAACTAAATATTTGGGGTTTTCTTTTTTTATTTTTGGTACCCATAGGCAATTACCTACTCCACCTATAAGTAATTCGGTACTTGGTTTTCGGGAATCCCATTCCACACTCTTAGAAGAATATATCTTAAAATAATATTTAAAGTATATAGATAAACATATTTTCTGATGTATAGGAAAAGACTTTTAAAAAATTTTATTTCTTATTAAAAAAATTTATGATGTAATGTTAATGTTATTTATTCATTGATAATATTAATTTTTGATCCAAATGTCACATGTGCACGCATGCATTATATTTAGTATTCTCAATTTTTACACAAACTGTCGTCCTTTGGAAATAATGTGTAGTAGCATTTCATATTCCGCGTTTAATTCGTTTTTATATTTTGTTTTTGTAGCCACTCGCGTTGAGAAATATTTTTCACTTACTAAATACATTTTTGTGAATGGCACTAAAATGTTCACAGCTATGTGAGAAATTCTGCGCATTTTGCAAGAATTGGCAACCTAAAATTTTGGTGTTCTCGCTTAAATTTAAATTTTTGCATTGAATCTGTTGATATGTCGATAATTGTTCCATCTTCTTCATTATAGTGTTTTTCTCCCCCACAAATGTAAAAGGTTTCAAAACATTGTACTAACTAATATAAAATTACTTTGTGGAACTCGGATAGTAAACAATAGTATATTCACAATCTAATAGATAAAGAAAAAGTTTTAAATTCATTTATTATAATACAATAAAGTTTAAAAAGTTTTTCACAACAAAGTTAAGTTATGCATAAATAAAATTTTTAATTTTAATGTATGAGATCATCTTTAGATAATTGTGGTTATACGAATTTCATGAGAACTTTAATCCGTTTTACATACACATTTATAGTTTTTCTTTCCATTTTTTTTTTTTATTGTGACTCGGGGAATCCCAAGGTTCTCTGGAACACAGTTTGAAGATCAATGCTCTAGATAAATGATTTAGAGAACGAAACTGTTTAATTTTTTCTGAATAAATGATTTTCAAACAAAGAATAGGTGGATTTAAGGCAGTGAAAAATTTAATTTCACGTTTTTATCTGCTGTATTAAATGAACAAACAATATGATACAATTTTACTTTCATGTGATAGAAAAGGGGTTGGCAACCTATTTCACACGCGGCACAATTCTCAGTGGCACTCTGCACTACTCAACAAATGCGTCAGTTTTCAAGAGGATGGAAGTTGATAAATTTGTTATGGATCTTATTTGAAATAGATCTCCAAAATTATGGACAATTATGAAATGTCGAAAAAATCGGAAAGATAACTCCAAACATAAATTTACAGATATTTTGTAAATTATTGAATGTTATTTCTGCAGAGATTTAATTGTTTCAAAGAGAAAATTGTATGCATTCTGCTCTCCGCTTTTGGTTCCAATTATCTAAGTAAAAACTCTTTCCTCATAAGAAAAATATTTCGAGTCCACATAGAAAATCAACAAAGAATTGTCTCAATTTTCTTCTTAGACAAATTCTTATGTATAAAATATAATTAAATATTTTTCAAACAAAATACGCAAATAATAGCCTCATTACATTACTTTTTATTATAAATAGCAGTATCAATAATATCATGTGTTCTGAAAAATATTTAATAATTTTTAAATAAAGAAAATACGAACAAAAGAAAAATATTACAATCCCCCCCCCCCAGCGTTTCTCAGTACAAATTCTGAAATATATCAACGTTGATAAAGCGTATAATAATAGACATGATACATTTTATGTTGCGTATACGTATAGAATAAAATACACTTTTTAAATCACATACAGTTATTGATTTTAGTATACAATAACCTAAATTTAACATTTATACCGTTGGATAAACATACAATTATTTAATTTTTACCCATATTTGGCAACAAAATAATAGTATTGTTTTATGTAGTGGATGGCATTTGATGTTAATACAGCTTTTTCTAATATTTATTCATTAATTAGCAATTAATTAATTAAATTAATTACCGGTTTTTCGACACCAACTTAGATTCGTCTCCATTATTGTAACAATGTAACTGCTAAAACAATGACAAAAGTTGGCGTCGAAAACCAGTTTTTCAGCCAAACTAGCCGAACGGGTGTGCATTGTTACAACAATTCAGACAAATCATGCTTTTTTTCAATTCCTACTATTAGTTCACTCTCTCCCTATACATATATCTATATATATCTTGTTAAAATTTTCAATCGTTAATAAAATACTTTCTATGCATTCATTCAAAGTAGAAATTGACTTAAAAATTTTTTTATATTACTTGTTTCCCTTGAAAATGAAATTAATCTAACAGGAAATAGCGCTCAAACTTATGGGACGAAAACCTGCAACACCAATTACGATGTATAAATAAATGCATTGATACCTATTTGCAAAAACTCAGTGAAAGAGTCGAGAAACAAATATCTCACTAATCAAATAAATTTAAATCATATTATTTGATTCATTGCATTTTCATTATTATATTATCTATGTTTGTATACATATAAAAATAATGAAAACAATAATAATTCGTTCTGTTTTAAATTCTTACTCCAATAAATGCTTGTAATGAATCCAAATCTATCATAGAGATATATATTTTATACGTGGCCCGCGGAATTGTAATGTTTTTCCGAAGTGTCCCGCAAGGTCATTTGGGTTGGCCACCCCTGTTCTACGCAAAACCCCATCAGAAGACTTTTCAAGTATCACCAAAAGCGGGTACCCCCTTCCCCCCTCACACTCTGCAGTTTCATCTGCTCTTTGCTGTTTTATTACCAGAGCAATAAAAGTTTCTACCTCCCTCCCCCTTTTTTTTTTGTACCTTTCTTTTCTTTCCTAGAGACTTCGCACCAATGTTTGTCGTGAACTAATGAAAACACCGTTTACATACTTAGAAAATTATTTTTTTTAAAGTAAGTGTTTGTAAAAGTTTATTCACTGGATTATCATTTTGTGAATACTTTATTTTCTAATTTAAAAATAAACTAGACCGAATCAATATTTTAACTATAGCGCTAAAAAAACTTTATAAAAATTTTACTACTTAAAAATTTTATTACATATTTTACTAAAATGGATATATTCCGAATTAACTTTAATTCTGACTTTGATATGTGTAAAATGTATTGCGCAAAGAAACCGCAGCATCTATTATATTAAAAATTTAGTCAGACTTGACCAGGGAATTGAAAATGTTCAATGATAGAAAATACCAGTCAGTGTCGGTTTATCCATTGGGCACTTGGAGCGGGCGCCCTGGCCGGGAAGGGCCCTGATAGGCTGGACTTAAACAGGTTTTCTAATTATAAGTTTCACTTCTCCAGAGTCAAGAGTACATGTGGATCTTCTGCTCCCAGGTATCGAAATGAGCCTAAACAGGCACTGCAGACAGTAATATTGAATAGAAAAAAAAGCATATTTAAAGATACAGCGACTTTAAAATCGCGATATTGCCATATTTATTCGAATCTAAGACGCACCTTTTTATTCCGATGTTAATGCTACTAAAAATTGGTTGCAAGACGGAAAAGAATCGAAGACGGAAAAATTCATCGGATAGAAAAATTGAACAAGATATTATCGAATAGAAAAGATATAGATTTCGTTTATTTTTAAAAGTTTTTAATACTGGTAAAAAATAAAATAATTGTTCATTTCTTATTAATTCACCTTTTTTTGTTTCGTAAAATGAGTGAGTGAACATTAACGTCGCACTGAGGGCTTTTGACGACGGACTTCGTAATTTTGAACCATGGTCAAGTGACGAGGACAACACCTGAGATGGCATCCCGTCTCCTACCACACCAACGGGGGGACGTTTGAGCTCTCGACAGATTTAACGTACATCGCTTTGTGGCCACGGTAGCCGAGTTCTCTAGGTATCGGATCGTGGCTGGCATGTCACGAGTTCGAGCCAGTATCACTAAATACCCGCCGTGTAGGGGAGCGATGCACGTTAAATCTGTCGAGAGCTCAAACGTCCTCCCGTCGGTATTAGGACCTCCCTTCGCCCTCCCTCTTAGTTAGGAGAGGCGGAAACTCAAGTGTCGTCCTCGTCAAATGACCATGACTCAAAATTACGAGGTCCATCGCCAAAAACCATTCACGTAGCTGAACAGTGCGACTTTATTATTCACTCGTGCATCGCTTCCCTACCCGACAGGTCTTGAGCGGTACAAGGCTCGAACTCATGAAACGCCAGCCACGAGTCCGTTACCTTGACCACTAGGCTACCGCAGCCATATTTTATTTCGTAAATTTATCATATGTCGATAACATATTTAACACTATTTTTAGTTTTTTTTTTCACAAAAACTGGCTGAGAGAGAATTTGGGGTACGGCTTAGAATTGGAGAAAAGTAATTAAAAAAATAAGTTTCTGGTAATTTAATTAAAAAACAAGATTTTTTTAATGATTGTTCCAATGGTTTAATGGTAAAATTGCATGTTAAATATAAAAGCTATTCAATGAAAAAAAAATTTTGTTTGCTAAAAATATTATAATTGCATTACAATAATTATATTGAAATTTTAAATTGTGAGCTTCAAGGAGTAGTAATTTGTGTTCTCTAGTCAATTCACAGCTTTCTGTGTATGTGTCAAGTGTAAAATAAGTATACTTTCAATTTTTCATTCAGTCGCTTCACAGAATTTAAATATTTTTATATGCATTTCATTAATAAAAGGCAAAAAAACAAACAAAAAAACTAAAAAAATCTAAGTAGCATAATTATAAATTATCTTTATGATTTAAATTTTTAAAGCACACATGCTGGAAATATTGAAAACATTCCTAAATGGGAAAGTTCATCAGGTTTGAGACGTTAAATCTCTGTGTACATCATAAATCTTCTTTATTGTCCACACTATTTGTCACAACTTGCTGGTTACCACCATTTCAGCTGGCGACAATATTTCAGAAAGCTATCGCCAAAATTAAATATTCGTAGCCAAGAAAAATTCGTGTTACAAAACGATGGTGGCGCCATCTCTTTGAGATAGTCCTAACTACGCCAAAAATAATTCAAATGAACTTAAAATTTAAAATAATTCATTAATAAAAACATAAAACTTAATTCTGGCTACACTAGTCAAAAGAGAGAAGCATGCTTTCTAATATACTATTTAATTCTACTCGAAAAAATCAATTTTTTCTATTAAAATGTGCTTTGCGTTTTCACTTCCTATACTTTAACATAGAAAACTCAAATTTCATTTTGCAATAATGCTGAAAACTGCGTATTTTTTTATAAAATCAAAATTCAAAGAACACTATCCTCTAAACAATAATTTTTTTTATAGCCATAGAAATTTTTATTATTATTGGAGCTTTTTTCTGCCGGCAAATGTGCTTCCCGTTTGATCCCTATCCTTTAACATTGACCGAAAACAGCAGAGTTTTTCACATCTCTAAATAACAATTTAGCTAAAAAAATATTTTTAAAGTAATTTTAGTTTTTATTTTAAAATGTATAGTTTCTTAAAATTATTTAAAAACATTTGCCATTTATCAAATTCTGAAAAATGTAAAACAACGGTCAGTTGCATATAAAAGTCGAACAAGGGGGCGAACGAACTTCTTAGTTTTGAACCACGCCCAAGGGAATCATTGAGAGAGAGAGAGAGAGAGAGAGAAGTGCACTAGTCTTATAAAATAAGAGTTCGTATTGTTTTCTTTTTAAATTTTAAAATGTTTTATATTATTTTTGAACTCGATTATGCAATGCAAGTTACGCTTTATGATATTTGTATCCCCCCCCCCCATTTAAGATGACATTAAAATCCTATTAAAAAAGAGAAACAACAGATAACTGGGCTTTAAAAAAAAATGATATTTTCCTTTTATTTGTGTTTTAAATAAAACACACCTAATAACAATAACTAATTATAGGTTATTGATTTATTTTTGGATACCCAAGTGAATCTTGAACCTCCTGTCTTATCCTTACAGCTTGCATTTGCTTTCAAATTTTCTTTCAGTGAAAATAAACACCATTTCTCGAAAAAAGTTTTTTAATTCTTTATTTTCTAATTATTTGTTAAATAATATATTAATTTCACATTTTCTGTGAAACGAAATATTTTATATTTTTGAAATTTCACGCGAACATTACCTCTCATCACTGACAACTTAACCCACTGAATCCATTGAGTACCAAGAATTATAAGGGATTTTTTTAACTTTGCTTTTTCAATTTCAACATTAGTTCACTCTCCCTATAAATATCTTGTTCAATTTTTTTTCAATCGTTTATAAAATACTTTCTATTCATCCATTCAAGTTCAAATACAGTATTTTAAACTTGTAGTGGATGACACTTGATGTTAATACAGTTTTTTCAAATATTAATTCATTAATTGAACTAAAAAAGGAATAAATAGTAACAAACGAAAAATAATAGTCCAACACCATATATAGAAAGGAAAGTTGTTCCTTGTGCCCCTGTAGCTCAATGGATAGCGCGTTGGGCTACTAATCCAAAAGGCGTGGGTTCTACTTCCACCTGGGATGGCCTAATTTATGAGAATGGGATATCTTTTTTCACTATACTATTTTATTTAAATAATCAAATTCAGCAAATGAATAAAAATAGTAGCAAAAAAAAAAAAAAAATAGTCCAACATCATATATAGAAAGGAAAATCGCTTTCTATTTTGTCACCCAATGTTGTGATTCTGTCATATGTATATACATATTTATATTAATTGGTAACTATTTAATAAAAAGTAACTAGAATAATATTTTTCTTTGTTGACCTAAGTAGGAATTGAATTTTTTTATCTTATTTCTTAATCACATTATTTTGTTCAATTATTACGAGTTTTTTTCATCTATCTTTCGTTATCAGCTCGTTACATAAATCGAATACCCTACCGCTCATCACGTTCCCCTCGTTTTGCTTCTAATAATGATAATCAATCAATCTGAAGTCATTTTTGCTTAGAAAATTGCTATTCCAAAAAATTGACATAATATTCAGATTTAGTAATATACATTCAAAATACAGGGGCGTAGCTACCTCTGTATCAATGATACGGGGACCCCAAGCTACAGGAGCCCCAATATGTGTAACAAGAGTCCCACTAACAGGGCTCTCGTATCTGAAAAAGGTCCCTAAAGGAGTTTTGATCCCTTTTCAGGACCCACTCAGAACAAGCTACGCCCCTGTCAAAATCATTTGTTCTGTGAGAAGACCGTTTAATCATGTTGAACGAGAGAAGTCAAGAGTTTTGAGAACTTTTCAGAGTTATGTTTGTTATCAGATTTATGGTAAGTTGAATAAGTAATTGATGAAAAATGATGATTAAAAAAATGAATACACGCACATGAATTACAAACAAAGAAAAACTATTTTATTCTCACAAAACTACAACAACAAAGAAAAACAACTTCACGATAGATTTAAGATTATTAAAACATAATGTGTTTTTAAATAAAAATTTATATCATAAATTGCTGTGGTGGTATGAACCTTTTATGTGTAAACAAGAATTTTTTTTAAAAAATTAAATATATTATAAAACTTGCGCATTACAAGGATGACACATCTGTAATTTGCCACTAAACTCAATAAAAAAATGCAATAAATATCAAAAACATACTTTTTATCTCATTTTTTAAAAATCTCTTGTATCCTCAAAAGATTGCGATATAATAAGAAATAGAGTTATTACGTCAATGAGAGTTTTGATATGAACTTTTTTTGAACAAAATTAAAAATTACCGAAAAACTTGATTGTTTTGGAATTCTAACGCATAAAGTTATGTGCTTAAAAAGGTGGGGGAAGGGGATAGAAACAACAAAAAGCTATGGAGATCAGTAATGAAGAGTATGCAAAGAGTTTTTCCATGTACTCATTGAATATTTCAAATAGATTTGTTTCGATAATGTATGAGCATTACATTATTATATAAAATCTTTCAAATCGCGGACATATCACCTCTGACTATCCCCCCCCCCTCATGAGCCCAGATTGCAGATTTCTTTAAATTTTTTCTACTGTCAAAGGTTAACTCTGCAAGTCATAGAATTTTTATATTGGTTCACAGTGTAGTACTTTTTTTATGGATTCAGTGTGGCTAGGAATAATTCTTTCAGAGCACATGTTTCATTTTTCCATAACTTTCGAAATAAAAGAAAAATTCCTGGAACTGAAACGAATGCTCATCTATCATCTTGCAAGAAGAAAAAAAAAAAAGAATAGCACACATTTTCCGAAATACCCTTTTCAACACTTAATGACTTTAATTCATTTCTTCTTCTAGATGTATTAGGCATTGTTCTAAAATTTCGCTCAAAAATTGCGCCATTTTTCAGAGTCGGCTCCTCTGATATTCTACCATTGCCATTGTAATCAAGGTTTTGTAATGTTTTTTAATTCCCGCCAAGTTCCGGTTTTACTCTTTAATTATTAACGTGAAATTAACCTTGAAGAGAAAGGTTAGAGGAATCGAAATGGATCATTAGATGCCCCGCGACTGGAAATCGAGGGAATAATTATAATTTCGATTTCTTTTTCTTTCTTTTCTTAAAACGGTGATGGGTTTTTGAAACAATGGAAATAGAAAAAAGAAATTCTCGAAATAAGTTTCAGGTATTGCTGAACAAAATGAATGCTATTAAAAAAAGAATAAAAATTTAATTTGTTCTTCAAGTATCCTTTTATTTGTGTTTGTTTTTGCTGAATTTTCTTTTTCCTTTTCTTCTCTAGCTGTACGCGCTCTACTATCTCAAAAATTCAAATGATAATTTTAAACATTTTATTCTAGATAACACACACAGAAGCCCAGTAGCTGAGTGGTAGCGTATTAAACTTCCACACCGGGATTCAAATCCCGGGCTGTGCTTCCCCCCCCCCACAAGTGGATCGACAAATGAGCACCAAGCTTGCTTGAAAACTAAACACTGGGAGCTCTGCGTCAGACTAACCACCTGACCGGAACATCTGTTCATGCACCTCAACGTCCAAGGAACGGTAAACTGAGATGGACACAGTGGCCTTGGCCACGTGGACTGTTGCGCTACTGAGTTGAGTTTAGTATTCTAGGTAACATGCTATTTTAAAAGATAAGAAATGTGTATATATCCGTATCAATATTACAATATTTAGTAAATTAGAAAAGTAGATAAAATTAAATAGGAGTTGAAAAATTATCGTTTTAATCACCAATTTCTCTTAAAATTTTATTCATGGTTTTTCTTTTTTGCTACTAGTTTTTCGTGTTGTTTAACAAGTCTTACGCCAACATAATGAGAAAAGACAGATTGTAAAATTAATCTGTTTTGTAAATAAATATTTACAATGTTATCCTTTGATAAATAATCTAATTTTCAGCAAAATAGTTCACTGATTAATCAGAATCAATATTCAAATATTTTGAAGTGTAAGAAAAAATAATAAATATCCTTTCAAAATAACGTTTAACGAATAAAATTAAACAATATCTACAATACACATAATGATGACGCTATATAGAATATCAGAATTTTTTGGGGGGAAGAGGGGCTTAAGTTTTGCGCGAAAGGAAGCAAATTTATTTTGACTCATTTGTTGTTCTTAAGACATAACAGAACATTTTTGATGAATATGTAGAATATTAATCCTAATTGAAACGCGTAAAGAAATATTCAGAAAGAGACTCTGTGAATCATTAAATGGAAACAACATATGTTACCCGACTCAGTATTCAAGATTAATTTTTAAAAAAATCAAGATAAGAGTATATTGAAAAAGAAATAAGAGCAAAAATTTTTATGAGAATTTTTTGCAAGTATTTAAATTACTTCACTTCCTAGGGTGTTTTTTAATTTTAATACTTCATTTTTTTAAATTTTGGACGTAATAATTTGAATCCATTCCATTTCTAACTATTCCAGATGTGTCCTCTGTTCTGTCGCGGACGGTTCCTCCCTGCCATCGTCTGATTGCTTGACAAGCACTTTCTGCTGAGATGACGGATGACGATCCTGCAGTTATAACATCTGTTCCTTGAAGCCATCTTGTAGCAGAGTTGAGTGATGTAAAGGTTGAACGGTTATTGCATTGAATACCCTTTTGTTCGTTTTTCTTCCCTTCAGAAATGATCCATCTTGTTCTGTGTTCACATGCGAAATAAGAGCCCTTCTTTTTTTGAATGCGCGATGAAAGGAAATGTGGAAATTCAAAATAAGTTAATTTACGTAACCTTTGCGTTGATTCAATTTCCGCATTTAAGCTCTTTCAGATGGCAATACGTTGAAAATTATGCTAATTATTTTAGACAGTTTACTTATCCTACTCTTATTTAGAACTGCCTTGTTTATATGTGAATTGGAATATATATGGGGACGAGGACCCAAAGAGTCTTGCCCTTATACAAAATCATTACAAAATAACCGTTTGATTCACAATGTAACTTTTGCATCACTGGATTGGTCAGGGTTAGTAGTTTTATTGTGTAAGAGATGATGAGAATGCTCCTTCAAGAGTGACTCGGGGGAACATTTGTAAAAAAGACATCCATTTTTGACGAAATGGCGGCCATTCCAGAGAAAACCCAACGTGTGCTTTGGTTTTATGAAACGAAATCGACCATTAATGTTCAGCGTAAATGTTGACGGTGTTATGGAAGCAAACTTACTGGTGCAAAATCTATTGAGCGATGATATGAAATGTATAGAAAAAAAAGGTAGTTTTAAGGATCTTTCTAGAACTGGCTGCAGAGTGTGGGTGAAGCAACTGAAATACCGCTTAGACATACTCCGAGCTACCAAGGCGGAACACATTCAAATTTACTGAAATAAATTATCTTATAAAAAAATTCATAATTATACTTTCAATATATAAGAAAAACATGTATCTAAGTATAATAATTTGAGCACAATAAATATTTATAATCAAGGCAAGACTTGGGGTTCAATTAATGAGTATGTGAGTTTATACACAATTAACTTAAACATTAACTTTCTTTTGACCTTCGACGTTAATAAATAAATCTTTTGATTTATTTATTAACGTCGCGCTTTGAAACTACAATGAAGGACGCGAAATTTTTGAAACCACGATCAAATGACGAGGGTGACACCTATTATTTTACACACCAACGTGAGGATTTAAAGCAGATTTAATGTGCATCAGCCATCTACAAGGCAGGTTTTGGGTAGCACCAGAATTAGAATCTATGATTCGACAGAAATAATGCCAGACACGACCATGCAACCTTTGATTCTTTGACAGTTGATAAATTCAAATCTTTCCATGACGATCTCTAAAAAGAAAAAGAAAAAAAATTATCAAAAAACAATTAGAGAATGACAATTTTAGCAAATTCTTTTTGAAATAATGTAAAAATCTAAAAAGGAAATAAATATGTAACGAAATGATAGAATGATATAAAATACTTTTATGCCATAGATTGTTTCTTTACTTTTTTCTTCTACTTTCTGTTTATAAGGTATAAATTAAACAAGCAAGTTTTTAAAAAAATGCTTCATTAATAGTTTAAATCTTCTATAATCCTTAGGTGTTTGTTTCATAAGAACAGATCTAAAGATCTTTTCTCATATCTCACAAAATGCAGTACAAATAATTTTATTCGAGTATATTTAATTTGCATAGATATGTGTTTTTGCATGTATTTAGTAAAAATGTATAAAACAAAAAAACAATCACATTGAAACATTCATTTTGAAAAAAAAAAATAATTGAATTTTTGGATAATTATCTGATATTTTCCCTTGTATTGTCTTTTTTAGTATCAAACTGTTCGGTGTCGTCCATTTTGTTATTCATTTCGCCATTGGAATGGGCGTCTAAATAACTGCGCATACTTTTCGTGATGTTCCTCATTTCGTATGATGTGGGAACAGGAGCTGCATTATTTAGTTCCTTTTCGTCGTCGGAATCTGCATCAATGATATTTTTTCAGCTTTGAACAAACTCTACAATGTTTTAGACTGCCAAAGTTTAGATTGTACAATCATTATCATCTATTGCAACGAATTCTTCTAATGATACAGTAGGACACTCCAATCCGACTGATGTTTTCGATATTTTATTCATACCGAGGAAATCTTTTCGAGTTAAGCGATTTTTGTTCGTGTAAAGAATTAACTTTTCGAAAAGCAGAGTGATGCATTACAGAATCAGTCCAGATTGTTCATCGGAAATATTTGAATTCATCAAAAAGGCGTAAATTTCCTTAATCTACCGTACAGGTATTTTTTGAGTAATTCATTGCAATTTGTTTAGATTCGCATTTAATTACACGTTTATTAAAGAAGAGTGATTTTTTGTTAGTTTTTACCTCATCATAAAATGCTTGATTTAATCTGATAATGATCTTTTTATTCCATTTTAACGAACTTTTCCTCAATAATCCTTTATTACTGGATCTACAGTTGAACTCTCTTGTTCTCGATTCCTCGATGCATTTCGTACTTCGACTGCAATGAATGATGTTCCTCATTGAAACTTATTATTTCTGTTCATTTAATTGTTTGTGTCTTAGACGAATACACACAGCTCATAATCAGCTTAAGTGCTGGATCATTTTGATACCGATGCGATGACACTCATGAAGTAGGGATATCGTTAATTCTAATGATAAAAATATATATATTAAATTAAATTGTTTTGAAGAATTTTCCTGGAAAACGTGCATTGACTCACACAATAGAAAGCATTCGTAAATGAATTGTAAACAATTATTGTAATGATTTTGTTCTTAGAAAATTTACTTGCGTTGTGAGTATCCTGTTTGTGTGTCTGAGCGAATTGCTTTTGGAGAGTATTTATTAAATGGTGAGGTTAGTAAATTGACCATTTACGGATGGCTTGCCATCATTTGTTTGGTTGAGGATTTATTATAATTATGCAATATACAAAATTGTAAATAGAATTTCTGGTCTTTAAGGTGACTACGTTGGATATCGTTATTTTGCAAAAGAATATAAATGGATATTTTTTTTTTATGTTTAGTGTCAGCTAAATTAGAACAGGCGTCAGCAACCTGCGTCACGCGGTACAATTCTCAGTGGCACACTCTACACCACTTCACAAATTTGTCAATTCTTGAGTGGATGGAAGTTGGCAATTTAGAAATAGAACTAACATCTTCAGAATTATGGAACGTAAAGTTTACGGAATTATACGAACAATCTGAAAAATAACTTTTCACTAAATTGATTGCTATTGTTAGTTGTCATTCCTGAAGAGATTTAACTGTCAGAAGAGAGAAAATAGCATGAACTCTGCTTTCCGCTTTTGATTCTACTGAGTGACGTACACAGAAGGGGGGGGGGGGAGAACGTTAATTCTCCTAGAGACCAACACGTTTTTCACCATACAGGTTATCCCTCGGCGTATTCGTCAACAGTGGCGTAACGTACAACCCCGCATCGTGGGGGTGGGAAGGGGGCAGGATTCTAGGGGTCCCAAAACATGACTTTGTAGGGCGGTCCTAGTATTTTCCGTTACGCCACTACTTGTCAACGTACCTTTTAGAATGTATCCCTCATCGGAGGTCTGTGTAAGCTAGTGGTTCTACATATCTGTGATCAAGCCTCTTCTCATAAGAAATATTTTGTGTCCACAAACTTGTTTAACAATTGTTCTCTTTCAGAATCATGTGTCAAATTGGAAGTCACAAATTATAATACCCTTGCTTTTGCTATATGAAGTACAACGGTGCACAGACATGGGTTCGCAGTAAAATACTTATTTTTTATTGAAGGAACACCTTTGCGTGTAATTCTTATTTTAAAAAACGTTTAAAACATAATGCATAACTCATACACAATTTTGATTTTTTTTATTTATGTTGAAGGAATAGTTATATTTTAATTTGCTCATTTTTGTGCTAATGAAAATATTTAAGTAATGCAAAATTAATGCATAATAAAACTCTAAAACTGTATTCTCTTGATCTGAATTCCTTAACTCTGTCTGAATTGTTGCAAGAATCGAATTATTTCAAATATTTCCAACTGTGTGTCCTTGAATTGTATTGGTGGATTGGTTTTTTTTTTTTTTTTTTGGCACACCCCAGGTACAAGGTTTACAATCCCTCAATTGGAAAATACATTTAAAATTGCCTTAAAAATATTATCATAAAAATTATTTGAATGAATTTTTTGTGTGTGTGTGCACAAAATGAAGAAAAAATGGCATATTTTTAAAACATTTAATGAAAAATGATTCTTTATTACTAATATTTTCTCTACCATTAACCTTTACTTCTTTAAAGAGCCTGCATTGAGATTTTTGAGATGTGTATTTTGGGTGTGGATTTAATTACATTTTAATAAATCAGAGTAGAGAAATTTTAACAAAAAACATTCATGAAAAAAAACTCTTTTGGCAAAATTTGAATTCTTGTGGAAGGACACTTAAAGATATGCGCGTGTCTAAACATTGCTCTATTAATTAAATTATATCAGGGCCGGATTAACCCATTTTGGAGCCCTAAGCGCGTTTTCTTTTTAGCCCCCTCCCCTCTCCTGAAAAAAAAAAAACAGAGCACAAAAAATACAAAACAATAAATAACACTAAATAATAAGAAAAACTAAAAGAAATCTTAAATTTGTTTTTATTAAAAATATATTTAATTTGTTTAGTAAAAATATTTAATAAACAATAATAAATTTAGCTTTTCAGTTTGTTTATAAATTTTAGTTATTTCTCTTTGAGAAAATGGACTAAACCTTGTAACCATATAAAAAGTTTATTTGTTTATGATATACACTTGTCCAACAAAAGAGTAAACGATCTTATTTAGAAACCTTTCCAAAATAGAAATTTGATCGGGTCTTAGACGCCGATGCACGTTAAATATGTCGAGGCTCAAATGTCCTCCCGTTGGATATGGAAGTTAAGAGAGGGAGTGCCAACTCGGGTGTCGTCTTCGTCACTTGACCATGGTCAAAATGACGAGGTCCGTCACCAAAAGCCCTCGGCTAGCTCAATAGTGCGACGTTAATATTCACTCACTCGGGCCTTAGACATTTGCCAATGCAATGATCTGGCCCTGAATATGTGTAAAAATGGTTCTGGCTTTGACTTACATTTGGTAAATCTTTATTATTATTATTATTATCATTGTAACAGAAGTTTAAGAATCTATCGTGCTGTACAAGCTTGACCTACTCTTGCAATGTAGGTTTAGAGTAGAACTACCTGTTGATTCCTCAGTACTTAACACAACGTAGCTAAATTTGGCCATTTAGCTGTTTGTTCCATAAGGATGAATGTCAAATGAAAAAAAAAGAATAGAGCTCCCATTCCTCAAGTGTTGGAACATTATGTCAACCGTGACCTTTTGACGCCCTACATTATCTCCCAGAACATGTTTGGTCTCGGCACCAGTTTACATCTTAAACGACATGATTTAATCAGATTTTTTTTTCTACTCCGAGATGGCGATTGGCTGGAGCATCTCTTGCAAGAGTTCCACCCCGACATTTGATTAAAGTGCTTCCTCATTGAGTGTCCAGCGCACGTTATTGTTGCTTTTTATCGGCCTTGATGTCACTTGCGAATGTAGCCCCATTCTTCACGCTCTTCTTTACATCGGGTTTTTTCGTTGCTTTACAAAAACAAACCCCTTCATCTAACTTTTTTTAAAACCGTCACCGAAAGATAAGAGCGACGCATTTCGAATCGGCGGGGGGCGGTTCTTGTTTTGATAGCGAGTTTCCAACCTTGATGCTTTTTCAAGCCAGAAATAACAAAAGACCCTAATTGAGGGAAATGAGTAACATTTGAAAAAGCTGATTTTTTTCCCTTTCTTTATTTTAAATAAATGTATTGAAAACTACTGTGTAAATAATTCTAATTGGATATTAACTTTTTTTCACTCCTTCAGCTTGCATAATCTATTCTAGAAACAGGACCTCGTGTGCAATCAAATTATTGAACAGTAATACTATTATCCCTTGCGATTTGCTATGTTTGCAATTATGGGACAACAAACACCCCTTGCTTTAAATAATTCAAACAACCTTCATGTTTGATTCAATTAGAAGAATATTATACTAATGCATCTCTGACGAACTACAAAGTCAAATCAGATCTGTAAATCGTAAGACACGCCGACAATGCTACATAACGCCACAGCGTTATTTTCTTTTTCAATAAATATAATCTACACGAACTTGGAACGATGTAATAGGCATATTGCGAACTACAAGGATGGCATCCAGAAAATAGACAGATTAGTTATACAAAATGAAAAGCTTAATATTTATTGGGAGGGTGGAATTCTGTTTTATCTCTCAAGCTTCTTCACTTCTCTACACAATCACCTTCTACAGTTAAATATTTGTCTCGTATTATTCACTGGCTTCAGAATTCCCTCGTTATACTCTTTTACCACCAGTACATTAAGCCAGCATTGGCATTCTCTACATAATATCAAGCAAAGAGATACGCTCTTCTTCATTGGATTCTGATTGGTGATGAGACCTTGATTCTCACATCACTCCTAGAGAGTAGGTACTTGTGGCATCATTCGTCGTCACCCCCCCCCCCAAAACCCTAGAAAATTCAAACAGACTCTCTCGAAACAAATGGTCATGACAGCTTCTTTTTGAATTGCATAGCTTTTGCTTTGGCAAATTTCATGCCAAAAGGCACTACGATTAATACAAAACGTTATTCTGAAATTCTAAGAGTTGTCCAAAATAGGAGGTGAAGAATATTTTCTGGAGGAGTTGTGCTTCTCCCCGACAATACCTTCACTCTCACACTTCTTCTATAACTCAAGAATAACTGGATCATTTCTGATAGGAAATTTTTAGCATCCACCTTGTAGTCCAGACCTTGCTCCTGCCGATTACAATATTTTCACTAAGCTAAAAGAGTTTCCGAGTGATAAGCGTTTTGGAAGTGAAGACTTGCAGAATGTAGTGACCACTTGGTTTAATGCACTTGTGGCCGAAGAGTATAGCAGGGGAAGTTTGCAGCTCGTGAGAAATACGACAAATGTCTAAATCTAGAAACCACAATATACAGGGAAGTGAAGGAAGTTTTTCAATAAATGTGTTTTTCATTTTTTGTAACTAAACGGCCATTGTTTTGTGGATGACCCTCATATTAACTTCTTTCAATCCAGTTAGATTGTTATAAGTGATATTATACATAATGGTTGTAAGCAATGATTTAGAATGTATCTCTAAGAACCAGGGATTTTTTTAATACTCTTATCATCCACATCTCATGGCAAGTAATACATTGTTCAGCCGAAAATAATGATACTAAATAAATTATGGGATAAAAATGAATAGTGTTTTTTACTCATAGGAATACACTAAAAAGTTTCTAAGATACGCATTCTAATTCATATTTTTGTCCCTACAGAGATATATTCACTTACTGATATCTCTCTCTCTCCATATGGGATTGCTTAGATATTTCATATATACTTTTTTATAGAACTTATTTTTTATGTGTTTGCTGGATTTTGCTGGTTGAAACAAATTTAGTGCGTTCGATTCAATCTGGCACTGAAGCGAACTTAAAAATATCATTACCATTTCAAATCCGATGTATGTTGATATGTATCATAGCAAATAGTTGATATCCACAGCAAATGCAAATGACAAATATTTAATCAAAATAACGGAAGAACGTTGTTCGGCTTTCTGTCAGTGGCGTAACGTACACTCCCGCACCGCGGGGTTTCCAGGATTTC
>BMAO01010128.1:0-16994 GCA_019973975.1 Trichonephila clavata
TTTTCTCGGAGGGGGTTGTGACGGGTGCTTACGCGTTTCACTAACCTTCTCTTAAAAACTTTAAATTGTATTTATTTTGACCAATCCCCACTGAGAGCTTAAAGTGTGACTTATGTAAATAAGATAGTTTCGGGTTTAGCGAGTTCGAAAGAGATATAAAAGGGAGAAATGAAATGAAGAGATAAGGATGACTAAGCGGTTTGATAGAGTAGAACTCCGTGTTTGGGATTGAAAAGTAAACTACGTGGTTGCCTAAGAAGGTGTTTTTAAGCGTCTAGTTTAATGAAGTGAAATTTGATAGAGGAAAGAAGATTATTGAAAAAGATTCATTAAGGCGGTTCAGAAGTTATTGAAGATATCCTAGATTATAGCCATTCATAAATTCTACTAGTTCCAGGTTCCTTCTGAAGAAGATTTCAGGTCTGTAACTTTTGTAGTTTAGATTTAAATGTGTAGTTTGATTGTACGTTGTATTCCCCTCGTGATATCAGTTAGTATTCCGTCGTCCATAATTGAATTCTGATAATACTCCATGATAATTTATTGTTCTTAAAGTTGATTATTAATTGTGGATTTCTGTCTTAAAGAAATAATAAATAAGTGATTTATTATTTGAGTAGTCTTTAATTATGAATCCTACATATCCTAACATAGATAATATGCAAAGGGGTAGTGGGAGACTACGACAAGCTGTCATGATGAAAGAAAATGGCATCACAGAATCATACAAGCCTCTTCTACACAGTTGAGAGAGATATTCTGTTTGTTTCCAAGTGCAATCCGAGCTCGAGACAGGAACCCCGTCCTCTTTCCCATTCTATTTTTGTTCTTTGAGGGTCCAGTTTACAACCAGCTTTAAGACTATTTATATGACAACTGACCCCTCTTTTACTGCCCAACCCATGGTTCACATACATAAAAACTGGCCGACATTCTAGCTATACAAAGAAACTGCTTTTTTTACGCTGTTTCGTTTCTGTCTGAGGAACATCAGTTTTTCATTTGTTAGATCTACACTGATAATTAAATATCTTCAACGAGTACGAAATAAGGAATATTCCGAATTTTGTACAGTAATTAATTTTATAAAAATATCAGTTAGAGTTGACAGAAACCTTTATATATATATATATTTATTTATATATATATATATATATTTCTATTCATTCAAAACAGTTTTCTGTGATATTTCTCAATATTAAATTGCATCAAAATACTTTTTTAAACAGTTTAATGACAAGAGAAATTTATAAGAATAATGGAATGAATAGTGTAATGTGATTTAAATTATTCTCTTTCCTGAAATATTTCAGAACAGTTCTTTATTTCCGATTCTGTTCAATAGTTTTATTTAGAAACGTTTTAAGACATGTAACAAAAAAAATCTTATATAAATTTAATAAAGTACAGTGGCGTAACAACCAACGGGCTAGGTGGTGCGATGCACCGGGGTCCTCGCGCCTTGACCACCAAGCAAGTCGAACTTGCGATAATTTCTCCCATAATTGAGATATAAATATAAAAGATTGTTTCATAGCTCTGGGTATGGTTAGTCAATATATTGGGGACATATGTGCGGCAGAATGCTTATTTGAAAATGGACAAACAGTCATTTTGGTGGTCGCATACATTTCTCCGAATCAAACAGTTAAAAAAATTAAAGATTTCCTGCATTTTGCACATTTACCGTATACCGAAGGTGGTTCTGCTTTAAAAAAAAAAAAAAAACTATCACTCGCTTCCCATGATTTTGAGTGGTGATTTTAACGTTAACTTCAGTTTGCCAGAAGCTGAGCCGCTCATAACTTTTCTGAAAGATGAACTCAAGCTCGAAATGTTTCGACAACTAACAGTGGTACTGTTATTGACGCTGTTTTTCAACGATTTTTAAATACTTGGAAATCACAAGTATATGTGTCATACTTTAGTTTTCATAAATCTATTGTCTCTACTCTTCCCCAAATTGAACAAGAATAAATATTTTTGTTAAAAAACTGCATTACTCTTTGTGTTAAATAAATAAAATTTTCATTAATGATATAATTATTCGATATAAAATTATTTCCAGTCATACCCGATTCATGTTTTTCGGGATTAAAGTCACTATTGCGTATTTACCCCGATAACAAGTCAGATGTTACACATCATATGCGACTGCTGTAAGACTCGTTTCTTTCTTTTTATCTTTTATGGCTCTCATTTTTATACCCGGTGTATAACTCGCATCTATAAATTTGGATCTTATTTTTTGTGTTGATAGTGCGCGTTATAAGCTGGATTTTGTACGGTATTTTTAATTGTCTGATAATAAATGCATCATTTGACATTACTATATTTGGGGCTTTTATTATCATGCTTGTATCTTGCGGTTTGCCTTGAACGTGGTTCTAAAAGTGTGAGTATTATTTATTTTTGTTATATAGATTACATATTGCGTATTTATTATTATAAAATATAGTAGTAGACCTTTTTCAAACCTCGCCACACCTACGTCACTGGGTGGACCACTACACTTTGCAAAAATTAGAAATATAGTAGCCCATACATCCCTGTAAAAGTCTGCCTACCCCTGATATACAATTGCCTCCGAAAGTCTGCTTACAGGTGGTCATCTTTCATATTCAAGTAAAAATCTCTAATTAAATGAAGTCTTTCTGAATCAACACTATTTTTATTGATTCATCTAACGTCGTTTATTCAAATAATATAAGCAACAATCACCTCAATATTACATAAAATAATACAAATATTTATAACTTCAGAATGACACAAATCGTGTTCGTCAAAAGTCTGCGTACACTTGAAAAAACCTTTACACAATAATGGATTGAAACTAAAAGTTAATACTTTTAAAGTTATTCCGTTCTTTCTATAACTCTCATAATATTTGGCAGGGATTTAACTAGCTTAGTTGTCTCATGTGTGGATATTTTTGTTCCTTTCTTCTACTATGGCAGTTTTGAGCATTTCCTTGGATGTTATTCCTTTTTCTTAATATTCATTCGAGTAAATCCCATAAATGCTATATTGTGTTAGGCCTGGGGACTAGGATGGCCTACGGGATTGCTTTGGGACATGTCAGAACTGCCACGACTTCACAATGGGAGTCATTTGCTCTGTACCTTTGTGCCGCTGAAAGTAAAAATCATCCCTCACCGCAAATTTCTTGGCACTTTCCCTGATATTTTACTTCAATAAGTTAAAGTAATCAATTTTGTACATTCTTGATTCAATAAATTCCTGATTACTAGCCGAAAGGCTTCCAATGCACCCCTAAATATTATGCCTCCTACGCCATGTTTGATAGTCGGAAAAGGATTCTCTTTCTTAAGATCGGCCCAGGAATTTTTGCAGGCATATTTTTGTTGTTTTTGATGCCAAATTACAAAAAAATATTTTCAATTGCATATATTACATTTTTCAAATAATTATGTGTCCTATTTAGATGTTTTTTGGCAAAGGTCTTTCAAAGCTCTTTTCACTCGAGAAATGAATGGTTTTTTGAGTGCAACTCGGACATGATAGTCATCCTTTTTCAGTTCGCTTCGAATTGTGGTTAAAGTCACGTTTTTTTACAAGATCTCAGCTACACTTTTAGCTATTTGTGAAGCTTATAGTCTTGGATTTATTTTTATTGAGCGTATTACAAAGCCTGATTCTCGAGGTGACATTGCTGACGGATGGCCGGATCTTGGCATGGACGTTAAAATTTTAGTTGATTTGTAGTTTATGACACTTTTTGAATCAATGAATGTCTCATATTAACATTTTCGGCAACTTCTTTAAAAATTTCCCCCTTTTCTGAAGGTTTCTGGTGATTTTTCTTTCAATGATATATCGATCTCTATTCTGTCGCCTGCAATGAAACCAAAAAAGTTTTCAAATCTCAAATCCTAAATAAAATGTAAAATAAGCTTATAAATTACTTAAAAATATGATTTAGTACAATTATTAAACAATGAAAGGTCTTTAAATGCTCTATTTTGTAAGTGTACGCAGACTTTTGACGCGAATGGTTGGTGGTAATTCTTTTTTTTTTCTTGGTAAGGGGAAATTTGTTGCTGCTGTTTGAATAAGGAAATTTTGAAGAATCCCGTACAGCTATCTTGATTTTCTAAAGCCAGATTTTAATAATAATTATAGCATAAACACGTAAGATGATTGTGTGCCTGTACGCAGACTTTTGGAGGCAAGTGTACACTATCTCCAGAATGCTTAACTATGATAAAAAAAAATTAAATAAAATGAAAATCGCTGCGAAAGGCGCTAAAAGTGTTTACTAATTTCAGATCAGGTGATGGGCGGGGTTTAACTTGACCAATCGGGGTGCATCTAAGATCAACAGAAATAAAAATTCTTATTTTTTCCATCTAGCCAGTTTTTTTCGAACATAGAATTGGCGATAAAGCGCCAAATATGGAAACCATTTTCTACAATGCGAAAAGCGCTAGTTTGATCTTGAATCATTTCAATTTATTTGAGCTTAGCTGTCGTTTGATTTATTGTTAGTAATCATTTTAAGGAGATTCTTGGTTATATATAAATTATATTGAAAATTTTGGAAACCACCTTGCTTTGTAAGTACATTCCTTAATTAATACTTTAAATCCGATTTTTTGTGATTTAAACAATGAATCAAAACTGTATATATTTCACTTAAAATAGATCTCTATGGAACGTGTTAGTTCGAAATTGCAATACTTTAAATATATACAGTGGACTCCGAAAGTGTTCGTACACTTGCAATTTTCTGTAAAATTTAATGTTTTTGACTAATAAAAATTAATATATTGGAATTGTAATTTTTTATAATATCTGCTACTTGCTCTTAATGAAATGGCATAATCAATTTTTAAAAATAGTATAACTAATTTTAAAAAAAAATTAATAATCAAAAAGCTACTGAAAAATTACGCCACATAAGTCATCGTACACTTAACAAAAATCTAAACTTAGCTTTGAATATTGTATTTCTTTCTTACTTTAGTACTTAGTAGGATATCTTTTAGTGTCCACAATAACTTTTAAATGTTTTGGCATAGATTTAATCAGTTTTTTGTAATTTCTACATCGATTTTCCTCTATGCTAGTCGGTAGAAGGCTCAGTCTGGCTACTGTCAGCCGATCTTGAATTTTCCGTATATAATTAATTACTAAATGGTAAAAATTTTTAGGCGGTCACCTCAAAATGTCTTGGTGGTCGATCGCGATCGACGTAATGCTCACCCCGGCTTTAAAGGATGCAAAATTAATGTATAATAAAACTCTGTAAATCTGAATTGTGCTAAACTCTATTCTCTAATTCTGCATGCAATATCACGGGAATCAAATTGTTTCAAAAATACCCTACTGAGCGGTACGCTGAATCATGTTGGTAGATTGGTTTGGCATGCCACAATTAAAATGTTGCCGCGATCCCTGGTCTAGATAAAAATAACTTCGGCTTGCGATTTTGTATTAGTGTTGTGTTTAGGAAACATTTTTTTCTTCTGATTTACTTAATCCTTTTCTCTCCGGCCCCAGTTATAAATAATTTGTATCTTTTCATGTGTGAAATCATATCCAGAGTTTGGAATATTATGGTATCAAGAATTCCAAAATACACCCCCCCCCCCCTCATAACCACCACCACCATCATCTTATTAAAAATATCTTCAATACACAGGCATTGGGTGTTTGACGCCAAGCGATTGTTTATTAACAGGTCAGCGCAAATTCTAAATGACCCGTCTTTCTTTGAAACTGCAACGAGAGGTGTGGTCTCTACTTGAAATGAATCTGCTCCTTCGATGATGCCTTCGGAGCCTAATTTATTTCGTTAACTTGCTCTTTTAGTGTATAAAGAACGGAATAACTGTACTATATATGCTTTTTGATAACAGGAATGGCGCCATTGCATAATTTAAGTGAACATTTGAAGGTTGTGCAATTTAACCTTCTTTCGGCGCGAATACAACAGAATATTCTTACGTGATTTTATCTGTTGTGTTTTTCATTGTGAAAATCAGACTCTAGTTAATGCTTATAAACTTATTTATTGTTGCTAATGCCACCTGTCTGACAGTGTCAGATCGAGACCCACAAAATTCATTCTGGCTAGGGGCTGGTTTTTCTACACGTTTATCGTTTATCCGTAGCTTTGAGCACCATGCAGGTGACAGAACGATTTAGCTGTCTTCCACCCCAAATTTTGAGGGAGAACGCGCTGGAAGTTGACAGAGACCTCCCACCTCACTTCCCCTTACACTAACCAAAAGAGAGGATTTGAGGCTTGACGGCTATTTAGAGTACCCCCATGCCGCAAAGGCACTATACATTTACAAACATCCATGCCTTCTCCGGGATTCGAACCCAGGCACTACGGCACAGCAGTCAGCATCGCAAACCACTGTACCCCGGAAGGGCGACAAATTCATTGCAATTCTGTTTATTTATTGCTGACGTTGGTTATGTAGATTCTTAAATACAAGTTAGATTTTGCTGTGGTGCCTAAGGGCTGAATTCCTTTACTAATAATTAAGATATTTTACTTATTTTGCATAGAAGTTTACTTATGTTGTTTTTCGGAAGTTTAGTTATGAATATGTTCGATAAAAAAAAAAGAGCGATCAAGTTCATATGAATTTCTATTCGAACTTTTATTTACATGCATTAGTAAGAAATTTGTCAAGTTTTTCTGCAAACTTTTTTTTTTGTCGTATGCCAGCAATGTAATTCAGAAATTCTCCGATTTCTAATGACCATATTTCAAAAGTTATCTTTGGACTTGTGTGTATTTACATATAATTCGCCACAAGTGTTGAATTTGTGGGAATAATTATTTAAGCATTTTAAAAAAAGTCAGACGAAAAAAATCTTTCAATGCATTTGTGTTGTTTTAGTAAATCATAAAGTTGCATCTTTGACAGTGGCGTAACGGAAAATAATTGAGCCACCCCCCGCAAGGTCAGGTCTTGGGCCCCAAGCCAATATATATAAAAAAAAATACTTGCTAGAAAAAGCCTGCGTTCATCTACTATTGCGTACAAAAACAACGGGAAAAAAAATTTTTAACCAGAATTTGAAATTTTGTTTTAATAATATTTTATTTAGTTCAAACCAATTATTGAGAATAACAAAAGTAAATTCTGTTTTTTTCCCCATAGATTTTAAATTAAAAGCAGGTTTATAGCGATACCAACAATAGTCAAGTAGAAAAATTCTGCGTTCACTGTTTTAGTAGTAATTATAAAAATTATTTAAAAAGGACAATGGGCTTTTCAATAGCTGCAGTAGCGTTACGGAAAATAATAAGGCCCACCCCCTCGCAAGGTCAGGTTTTGGCCTTAGCCAGATGGCCTGGGGCCAAAACCTGGCTTGGCTCTGTTCCAGCCAATGGAACAGAGCCATTTGCCAGGTGAAACTTGTCATATGGATATTTTTGGTCCTTTAAAAACCACGCCTAGCGGGAATAGTTATGTCCTTTCCATGATAGATGCATTCACCAAATACATTCATATCGTCCCACTTCCTGATCTTAAGTCCAGCACCATATCTAAAGCTTTCTTTGATAATTATATTGTACACAGGGGCTGCCCTCATAAGTTGGTTGTCGATAACGCCACTTATTTTAAAAGTTCTGAGTTCCTGGAATTTTGTAGAGTCATGGGTATCCAGAAACGACATATTTCAACTTATTCAGCTCACGTAAATGGAAGAGTAGAGAAGCCAAATCAATCGCTGGCTAACATCCTTGCAGCAATCACTCATGACACAAACGACTGGGATGAACAACTCCCTCACACTATGTTAGCTTTAAATTCAGCCATTCACGAGGCCACTTTCACACTTCGCCTTCTTTTTAGAACACGGCAGAAACATTCGTCTGTCGTACACATATCAAAAGAGCTCTGATACATCACAAAATACGTATGAATACGTCGAAAGACTTTTACCTTCATTAGAGAATATTTTTCAGAAAGTCCTAGATAATTTAAAAAATCAAGAAGCATCGCACATCGCTCTTAGCACAAAGAATACAAAGTCGCATCATTACGATTATCAAATTGGTTCTTTATGTTTTATCAGGACACCTAACCTTAAATCTAAATTGTCTCCAAAACTCAGACCCAAGTTCGAAGGTCCCTATAGAGTTGTAGAACGGTTTTCCAAAGTGAATTACAGAGTTCAGCATGTCGAGCATCTGAGAAAGAAATTTAACACGCATGTCAACCGAATGATTCCTTTTATAAAAAGATTTAAATATTTGCATTTGAACAATTTGGATGAAACTATAACAGTAGATACAGAGGTAAAAAATGTTTGTGAGAACAGAGATATAATTTAAGGAATCGTGTGAATTCGAATATTTAGATTAAACTTATTACAGTGTTTCAAAATAAATAAATTAAATTCATACATAAAATTTTAATGTTTACTTTCTTCATATTATTGTCGACATTTTGTTATCGGAGAAGGGTCCATGCTTATCTTAAAATACTTCAAAGATTGTTGTCGGGTAGATTGTAGGAATTCATTTTGTATCAATGAGAATTAATTGTATTTTATTATGTTGGTACTTGTATAAATATCAATATTATATACATTGATGTTTTTTTTTAAATCTGTTTTTGTCACTCATATGCTTTTGCATGTATGTTATTTCAAAATATACTGTGGACACAAGGTACATGTCTACAATAAGTCAGGAAATATAGAGAAAGGTCTCTTGTATAACTCATAAAGTCAGTGAATAACTATTTTAGCTATGTGTGTAGTCCCATACATGCTCCATGTGTTTTATTAGTATGCTCATTCTACGTATTTTGTTATTGTGTTTCATTTATACATTATCTCTTGTGAATTTCATTGTTGCTTAGAAGTATTAAATTTTGAGCTATTAAACGTTGGTTTATCATGTTACTATAATCAAATATATGTTATTCTTGTTTCTTGCAACCTACTTATTGAATACTTATTGTGGATGCATTATCATTTATGTTTATTTTTGAACTTTTATTGTTTTCGCCAGTACCTTATGATAGTGTAGAAGAAAGTAGCTATTTTGCCATTATTATTCTTAATTACAATTGTGTTTTATGAATTTTGATAATATTCGAGATGGTTGTTTGTTTTATTCTGTGTTGGCCATCGCACTAGTAAATTTTATTCACACTAAAGGAATTTCTATGATATGTTTAAAGTATAGTTACTAGTATTATGTTCTTGTACTCTCGTTTTAGAATGTTTTTGAGTAGCTGAGTTTCAATTGTCCATAAATTAGGTATTCAGTTTTTTTTTTCTTTCGGTTTTGTCGATTTATGAATTTTTCTCTCTCCCTCCATGAAGTACCACTCGGTATAAGTGTAAGGGAAGGCCGTCAGTTGTTTAACATCTTACATGACATCTAGATGGCGTTGGCTTTTGCGAAATGTTTGGCACAAATATTTTTCTGAAGATTCCAAGATGGGTAATAAATTTCTCTCTCGGGTACTCCTCGCAACAAAATTCTCCCCTCAGAGAAAGCCGACGCTCGCTAAAGAATGGGGATTGGGGGGTGGGTCACAATCGTAAAATTGGTAGTTCTTTTTTCTTTTTCAGGGGAGGGAGGGGGTAAAACAGCAGTGAATCTTGTCCATGGAAGAGTTATTTCTGGACAGTGGTCAAACTTTTCGACTCACGGAACCCTTAAAACTGTAAGAAGTTTTCCGCAGTGTTGGATAAAACGACATGGAAGACCCCTAGGCAGTCCAGTTCTCGGGGCCTGTAGCCTAATAATCTTATTACACAACATTTTAGCAATATATTTCATTGCACAAATAAAATAACAGATAATCAGCGAATTAAAAAATATGTAACTAAACACTAATTATTTATAAGAATCTATAATAAAAACTATTTCTTGCAGCAAAAAATAGCTAAATATTTGGGTTTTTTTTTATTTTTGGGACCCTTAAAAAGAGTGGGCCCATAGGCAATCACCCACTCCACCTAATGAGTAATTTGGCACTGGTTTTTGGGGAATCCCATTCGACACTTAGAAGAATATATCTTAAAATAATATTTAAAATATATAGATAAACATATTTTTAATGTTATATGAAAAGAAAATTTTAAAAATTTTATTTCTTATTAGAAATTTTATGATGTAAGTATAATGTTATTTATTCATTGATAATATTAATTTGTGATCCAAATGTCACCTGCGCATGTATCATATTTAGTAACTGAGATATGTGTTCACGTTTTTTACACAAACTGTCGGCCCTTGGAAATTATGTGCAGTAGCATTTCATATTCCACGTTTAATTCGTTTTTATATTTTGTTTTTGTAGACACTCGCGTTGAGAAATATTTTTCACTTACTAATTACATTTTTGTGAATGGCATTAAAATGTTCACAGCTATGTGAGAAATTCTGCGTATTTTGCAAGAATTGACAACCTAAAATTTTGGTGTTCTAGCTGAAATTTAAATTTTAGCATTGAATCTCTTGATATGTCGATAAATTGTTCCATCTTCTTCATTATAGGTGTCCCCCCCCCCACACACAAATGTAAAAGGTTTCAGAATATTATACTAACTAGTATAAAATTACTTTGTGGAACTCGGGATAGCAAACAATAGTATATTCGTAATCTAATAGATAAAGAAAGTTTTAAACTCATTTTTATTATAAAACAATAAAAGTTTAAAAAGTTTTTCACAACAAAGTTATGTATAAATAAAATTTTTAATTTTAATGTATGAGATCATTTTTAGATAATTGTGGTTATACGAATTTCATGAAAACTTGAATCTGTTTTGCATAAACATTTATAATTTTTCTTTTCGATTTTTTTTATTGTGACTCGTGGAATCCCAAGGTTCTGTGGAACACAGTTTGAAGATCAATGCTCTAGATAATTGATGTAGAGAACGAAACTGTTTAATTTTTCTGAATAAATGGTTTTCAAAGGAAGAATGGGTGGATTTAAAGCAATGAAAAACTTAATTTCACGTTTTAATATGCTGTATTAAATGAACAAACAATATGATACAATTTTACATTCATGTGATAGAAAAAGGGTTGGCAACCTATTTCACGTGTGGCACGCGCACAATTCTCAGTGGCACTCTGCACTACTCAACAAATGTGTCAATTTTTGAGAGGATGGAAGTTGATAAATTTGTAATGGATCTTATTTGAAATTGATCTCCAAAATTATGGACAATTACGAAATGTCGAAAAAATCGGAAAGGTAACTCCAAAGATAAATTTACAGCTTTTTTGTAATTTATTGAATGCCATTGCTGGAGAGATTTAATTGCTTCAAAAGAGAAAATTGTATGCACATTGCTCTCCGTTTTTGGTTCTAGTTTATCTAAGTAAGTAAAAAATCTTTCCTCACAAAAAAGAATATTTCCAGTCCGCATAGAAAATCAACAAAGAGTTATCTCAATTTCTTCTAAGACCAATTCTTACCAATAAAATATAATTAAATATTTTCAAACAAAATGCGCAAATAATAGCCTCATTACATTACTTTTTATTATAAATAGCAGGATCAATAATATCATGTGTATCTGAAAAATATTTAACAATTTTTAAATAAAGAAAGTACAAACAAAAGAAAAAATATTACAGTATAAATTCTGAAATATATCAACATTGATAAAAATATGATATATTTTATGCTCATATACATATAGATTAAAATACAATTTTTAAATCACATACAATTATTAATTTTAATATACAATAACATAAATTTAACATTGATACCGTTGGATAACCATAAGATTATTTAATTTTAACGCATATTTGGCAACAAAATAATAGTATTGTTTTATGTAGTGGATGACACTTGATGCTAATACAGTTTTTTCAAATATTTATCTATTAATTACCAATTAATTAAATAAATTAATTACCGTTTTCGACTTCAACCTAGATTTGTCTCCATTATTGTAACATTGAAAATGCTAAAACAAAACAATAACAAAAGTTGGCGCCGAAAACCAGTTTTTCATCCAAACTAGCCAAACCGGGTGCGCATTGTTACAACAATTCGGATAAATCATGCTTTTTTCAATTCCTACTATAAGTTCACTCTCTCCCTATACATATATCTATATATATCTTGTTGAAATTTTCAATCGTTGATAAAATACTTTGTATTCATTCATTCAGAGTAGGAATTGTCTTAAATTTGTTTTATATTACTTGTTTCCCTTGAAAATGAAATTAATCTAACAGGAAATTGAGCTCAAACTTATCGACGAAAACCTGCAGCATCAATTACGATGTACAAATATATGCATTGAGATCTATTGCAAAAACTCAGTGAAAAAGTTGAGAAACAAATATCTCACTAATCAAATAAATTTAAATAATATTGTTTGATTCATTGCATTTTCATTATTATAATATATTTGTTTGTATACATATAAAAATAATGAAAACAATAATAATTCGTTCTGTTTAAATTTTACTCCAATAAATGCTTGTAATAAATCCAAATCTATCATAGAGATATATATTTTTATATGTGGCCCGCTGAATTGTAATGTTTTTCCGAAGTGACCTGCAAGGTCATTTGGGTGGCATCCCTTTTCTATGCAAAACCCCAGACTTTTCACTTATCACCAAAAGAGAGGACTCCCTTCCCCCTCACACTCTGCAGTTTCTTCAGCTCTTTTTCTGTTTTATTACCAGAGCAATAAAAGTTTCCTACCCTCTCCTCCCCCTTTTTTTTGTACCTTTCTCTTCTTTCCTAGAAATTTCGGACCAGTGTTTGTCGTGAACTAATGAAAACACCGTTTACATACTAAAAGAATTTTATAAAAATTTTACTACTTAAAAATGTTATTTACATATTTAACTAAAATGGATGTATTCCGAATTAACTTTAATTCTGACTTTGATATGTGTAAAATGTATTGCGCAAAGAAACTGCAGCATCTATTATATTAAAAATTTAGTCAGACTTGACCAGGAATTGAAAATGTTCAATGTTAGAAAATACCAGTCAGTATCGGTTTATCCATTGGGCACTTGGGGCGGCCCTGGGCCGGGAAGAGCCGGATAGGCTGGACTTAAACAGGTTTTCTAGTTATAAATTAGGCTTCTCCAGTGCCAAGAGTATCTGGGGATCTTCTACTCCCAGGCATCGAAATGAGCTTAAACCGGCACTGCAGACAGTAATTTTGAACCATGGTCAAGTGACGAGGACGGCAGCTGAGCTAGTATCCCCTTTCCTAACTACCACATCACACCAACAGAAAGCATTTAATCTCTCGAAATATTTACAAATAGAACTACAAACAGAGTACAAATAGAATTTTAAAGTTTAATAATGAAATGAGCTTTTATAAAAGATACTTGTAGTTATACAAACTTCAATCCATTTTACATACACATTTATAATCTCCTTTTTTCGATTGTTTATTGTGACTTGGGTAACCTTGAGAGTCTCAGGGTTCCGTGAAACACAGTTTGAAGACCACTGCACTATATGAATGCTGAGGAGAACGAAACAGAAGAAAAGGTAGATATACAGTAGTGACAAATTAAATTTCATGTTTCAAACTGTTGTATTAAAGTGGACTAATAGTATGAAGCAATTTTACTCTTATCGAATAAATATAGTACCATAAAAAAATTATATGTTGTATTTTCCAAAATTAAGCTGGCATATAATTTACAAATAAATTTTCATAATTTGCTATGAATTCCATGTAAAAATAAATTCTATGTAATTGGTGAGTATGGTGTCTTTTGGGGAGAATTTTGTTTTTATTCTTTTATCCCCTTCTCTCACAAAAAAAATAATATTCCTAACATGTGTCAAAAATTTCTAATCTTATTAGTTTTGGAAGATGCATAACAATCATCAATCAAAAAAGTATCAAAATAGTAAAAAATGTTGGTTTCTTTTTCACTGATATATAAAACATTTCTTGTCGAATAATTCTTATTTATTCACGATTCTACAAAGTAAAAAGTAAATTTCTTTGATATGCATTTTATCTCGCCTTTTTCTAAAAAAATAATAAGTATGAAAGGACTATTGTTTTAATATGGAATCGAAAATTTTATCTATGTTAAATAATGATTGTTCTTACATGTTCTAATAATATGCACTTTTATATAATTTATAAATAGCAATAACATCCATGTGAGTTGATGAGTTGTGAAATAGTCGTATAAGAAGTATAAAGGTTCCTACTCTAAATTTCAAAAGTGACTTAGACGAGCAACGTATTTTACTTCAGTCTGAATGATTATTCAACACCATCAATTAGAAGACCTCAAAAATCACGGAAAGTTGAGACCCCCCCCCCCCACACCACACACATCTCCCTACCGCTTCTTCCCCTCTTATCTGTTTCAGTACCCCACAGCAATAAAAGTTTCCTTTTTCTCCCCTTTTTTGTATTTTTCTTTCCTAAAGACATCCGACCAACAAGTGTTTTCTGATCCCATCCGAAGTGAAATTCCCATGAGATATTGACATCATGACATGACGAGTTGCCTTTGGAAGGATGCTAAACGGTGTTTTGGATAATAAAGCTACAATTAAACAAAGTAATTTGTCACATAGTAATTATATACTGCGTAACAGATTGTCTTAAAACAATAATTTATGGTAAAATAGCTTTGTAATAATTAGATTGACAAGTTTTCTAGTGGATAGAAACATCCCCCCCCCCCAAGGTGTAAAAAGTTCATAACTGATTATGAACTTCTCTGAGCAAATGATTAATGGAAAAAGTTAAGAAATGTTAAAACTTCTTAACATTTGGAAATCGAGCAGTTCGATTCGCAATTGCGAGATTAAAAAAGCAAACATTATTAATTATTACAATTAAATTTTTACTTCGTTTATAAAATAAATCATTTATTTAAAATTCTTCCAAAATTAAAAATTATATATATTTGATGTAAAAAATTAAAAACACCGTTTAAATATTTAGAAAATTAAGTTTTAATTTTTTTAAACTAATTTTTTAAAGTTTATTCAGCAGATCTGTGTGTGTGTATGAATGCTTTGTTTTATAATTTAAAAACAAACTAGTAATAAAAATCAATATCTTAACTATAGTACTAAAGAAAAACTCCAATGAGCAGTAAATATCTGTTCATACGTAATGCCTCACATATTTCTTTTTTCATAAAAAAGTTATATAAAAAATGTACTACTTAAAATTTTTTTATCATATATTTAACTAAAATGGACATATTTGAATAAACTTGATTCCAAATTTGATATGTGCAAAATGTATTCCGAAAAAAGAAATCACACGGAGACTATTATACTAAACTTTTAGTCAAGAACAGGTTATTGAAAATGTTCAATGATAGAAAATGTCAGAGACAGTAATTTTTAATAGAAAAAAAGGCAAACTTAAAGATACAAAAACTTTTAAAATTACGATATTGCCATATTTATTCGAATATAAGTCGCACTACTTCCCTTATCCTACTAAAAATTGGGTGCTGCTTAGAATCGAAGACTGAAAAATTCATTGGGGGGGGGGGATTGGACAAGATACTGTCAGATAGAAAAGTTACTGGTTCTCGTTTATTTTTAAAAGTTTTAATAAATAATAAATTAATTACTCATTTCTTATTAATTCACCTTTATTTTTTTTATTTCGTTATGTGAATATTAACGTCGTACTGATCAGCTATACTCGAGGGCTTTTGGTGACAGATCTCGTAATTTTGAACTATGATCAAGTGACGAGGACGACACCTGAGCTACCACCCCCTCTCCTGACTGCCACATCACACCAACAGGAGGACATCTAAGTTATCGACAGATTAAGCTCCCCTATAAGGCGGTCTTGAGTGGGACTAGGCTAGAACTCATGATACGGCAGCCACGATTCTGTTACATAACCATTAGGCTACCGCAGCCACTTTTTATTTCGTAAATATATCATATATCTCAATAACATATTTTACACTATTTTTAATTTTCCCCCACAAAAACGGCCTGAGAATTTGAGGTACAGCTTAGAATTGGAGAAAATTAATTGAAAAAATAAGTTTCTGCTAATTTAATTAGAAACAAGATTTGGTTAAGGTTTGTTCCAATGGTTTAATGGTAAAATTGTACGTTAAATATAAAATCGATTCAATTTTTTGTTAGTTAAAAAAAATAATAATTGCATTAACAATAATTAGATTAAAATTTTAAATTGTAAGCTTCAAGGAGTAGTAATTTGTATTCTTTACTCAATTCATAACTTTCGGTCAAGTATAAAATAAGTATACTTTCAATTTTTCATTCAGTCGCTTCACAGAATTTAGATATTTTTATATGCATTTCATCAATAACAGGCAAAAAAAAAAAAAAAATCTAAGCAACACAATTATAAATTATGTTATAAATTAAACTTTTAAAGCACACATGCAGAAAATGTTAAAAACATTCCTAAGTAGGAAAGTTCATCAGGTTTGAGATGTTAAATCTCTGTGTACATCATAAATCTTCTTTATTTTCCACACTATTTGTCACATCTTGCAAGTTACCATAATTTCAGCTGGCGACTATATTGCAGAAAGATATCGCCAAAATTAAGTATTGGTAGCCAAGTAAAATTCGTTTTACAAAACGATGTGGTGCCATCTGTTTGAGATAGTCCTAACTACGCCAAAAATAATTCAGAATGAACTTAAAATTTAAAAAAGTTCATTAATAAAAACATAAAACTTAATTATGGCTACACTAGTCAAAAGAGGGAAGCATGCTTTCTTATATACTGTTTAATTCTACTCGAAAAAATAATTTTTTTCTATTAAAATGTGCTTTGCGTTTTCACTTCCTATACTTTAACATAGAAAACTCCAATTTCATTTTGCAATAATGCTGAAAACTGCGTATTTTTTTCAAAAATCAAAATTCAAAGAACACTATCCACTAAACAATAATTTTTTTTATACCCATAAAATTTTTATTATATTGGAGCTTTTCCTGCCGGCAAATGTGCTTCCGTTTGATCCCTATCCTTTAACATTGACCGAA
>BMAO01010129.1:0-70247 GCA_019973975.1 Trichonephila clavata
GGCAATATTTTTCCCTTTATATACCTTTTTCTCAGAAACTAATTAATGTAGGGTCCTCAAATTTTCAGTATTTATATTTTCAACATGTTTACACATTTTAATGGAGGGATAAGATATATCTAGCAAACGTTTTTAGATAACGTCTTTTTAAACTAAATTTTAGAGGGAAAAAATAGGACATTTTTAAAAAATTCATAATTATTTTTATTTTTAGTAAAGAGACAAAACCCTCTATTAAAGTCTCATTGATAATACATATAACCTACTGTAAAAATTTCCGCTATGAGAAGCAAGTAGTTTCTGAGAAAAATGTACACAAACTTACGTAATTTTAACATGGGCTCCTATGGAAGTGCCGGATCCTTAACGTAAATTCCTTACAGAAAGAGGTTTTATAATCGTATGGATCCATCAAAAAGTTTATTCCCTTGAGAATTAGTAAGAATCACGAACAGAGCCCGTTATAACTGAACCTGTGTGTGAAACCTGGAAGTAACCCCTTAACCGCTGATAAAAATTACGCGATTTATTCCTCAGTGCTCCCGTTTAAGCGTAGGCACATGTATGCGGTGCATTAGAGGGAAAAGGAAGGCATAAATAAAAACAAATTTTTCTTTGGAATTTGTTATTCCTTCGCAAATACTGTGAAGGGCATTTTTTTGCATTCCAAATTCTTTGGAATTGATTTATTGATAGCTATTGCGTGCTCTCTAGAATCTACCCGATTTCTTAAGCTTCAAAATACAGCTTGCAAGTATCTAACGTTTTTTACATAAAATTAATACTCCAAGCGTTTTCATAATCAATCGGCATCTTCATTTTTCTACTCAATTGAATATTACAAAACATTGCCAGATTGCGAAAGATAATATTACACATTGCCAGATTGCAAAAGGTATAAAATTAATCGCTTTCTATACACCAAAATAAAACAAATACTATTCATAAAATATTTTTAGATTTATCTTACAGATAGCAGCGCAAAGAAAAGGATCGTATTTCGGAAAGACGTATATACACGTTCTGGGCATATAACGCACCGGTTGAGCGATTGGTGGCAGCTAAGAGATTACCCTTTCGTCGGACTTGGGAAGAGATTATTTCCCTTCTACATGATCTTACAAATATATCTGTGGGAAGCACAAACATATTATAATATGAGTGAATATTACGTCGCACACGAGTTACTACGTCAGCTTCGTCAAATAAACGAGGGTTTTGGCACCGGACCTCGTGATTTTTGAGCCATGATCAAGTGACGAGGATGACACCTGAGCTGAACCCCTCTCCTAACTACCACACCATACCAACCAACAGGAGGACATTTGAGTTCTCGACAGATTTAACGTGCATCTCTACCCTTCACAGCGGGTCTTCAGTGGTACCGGGCTCGAACTCATGACACGCCAGCCACAATCCAATACCTTGACCACTAGGCTACCGTGACCCCCATTATAATATATTGGCCTTTCTATTTTTATTAGGGAAAAACTAATTCCCACTTTAGTTTTATTCTGAAAATGTATCGTTCGAACGATTGAATAGAATTTGCACTTCTGTTTTGAAAGTTTGAAAACGTTGTGTGCGATTTGCTCTCCTACCTGTTTCGATGTGATATTTGTATTCCTCAACGATTCTACTGCAAATGTATGTAAAATACTGTTTTTATTGAAATAACACTTTCTTTTTGGGTTCGAAAATTTCTGTATATTTTGAACTATCTAATATTGTATAGTATAATAATGGTTGAAATGTGAAAGTGCTACTATATCTAATAAAAGCAATTTGTATACTATTCGAAAAAATTTAATATTTTCATAATAATATATTTAGATAATAAATAACGAAATATTGTTTTAACGTAATTATACTTAAGTATTTCTTATATATTTTTGAACATTTTTGTGAGTAACTGTCTAATTTGAGAAAAAAGTAATCAGCCGAACAGTGAAGTGTAAAAATGCTATTGCAGATTAAATAAAAGTCATGTGTACATTTGTATATTTGAAAAATTAGAACTACTTCATAAGCAGTTACCTATGCCACCACTTTTCTTTTGAAAGATGGCGTATAGCATTATCTCGTCAGCTATAGACGGATATTCCTGAAAAAAAAGGAAAGGACGTCCTCCTAGCTTCTAAGGAAAGAAGTATGTAGTTCCGGCTGATTGTGTTTTGCCAGTGTGGGTAATCACATGCCAAAGGTGGTTTCCAAATATATACCATACAGGAAAGTTACTAGAAAGGGACACGAAAAGAGACCCACCACATGTGTGGCAGAATGGGATGTGCATTGATACATGCTTCTAATCTTCTTAGGCAAATAATACATTAAATTTAATTTTCTTTATGAAGAAGAATGTTCTTTGAGAAATATTTTTCCCATCTCTAAAATTTAAATGTAAACGTAAAATTCGGCAAAATAAATATATTTCCTTGAATGCTATTGCTTGGTTGTTAAAAAAAACTACCAAAAATTCAAAATAGAAATAAAAGGCCCACGAAAGGGTTAAGTAATCGAGATCACACAAGTGAAGCAACTCAACAGATAAAACTTTATTTCATCACTATTTGCTTAACCTTTTATGTATGAGTGGACTGTCTTGTATGAATGACACTGATCAAGAATTTTTTAAATATTGATTAATTTAAAATCTTATTACATCAATAAAAGTATTTTATAAAGAAAAAAAAACTTCATTTTCTTCCTATGTATTTCCTAATGTACTTTCTATGTATTCCTCCTTCCTATATGTATTCCTAAATTTATTACTTTTGATATAAAATGCGATCAAAGACACTATTTGAAAACAGTTCATAAGGCTTGTGTCATTTTTACCATGATTTTATTAATTTCGCTTCCTTCTCTGTCAGGGTAGAATTTTGTAATTGATTTAAACTAACTTCCCGATTAGCTAGAGACTTGAAATTTGGACCATAGTTCAAAAGTAGATGACAATGACAAATGTGAAAAAAGGAGTTCTAGTCCTGAATCCGGGCCCCGAAGAGGCGGCCTCCGATTTCGACAAAGGGCCCCGCAACTCCGGAACTTACACAAATTTATACGAATAAAGACCACCTGTCGATCGGCACGGGTCTAGTTGCGTCTACGTGTAAATTTTGTAGCTCTGGAGTCAAGGAGGGGCCTCCTGGTTACCATGTTTTTTTTTATTAATTCGCTTTTCTTGTATGTCTGTCCGGGTGGAATTTTGTAATTGATTTTAAACTAACCTCCCGATTAGCTAGAGACTTGAAATTTGGACCATAGCTGAGAAGTGAATAACAATGCATGGAAATGTAAAAAAAAATCTAGTCTTGAACCCGGGTTCCCGAAGTGCTTGTATGTCTGTCCATGTGGAATTTTGTAATGATTTTTAAACTAACTTCCCGATAAGCTAGAGACTTGAAATTCGGACTATAGCTGAGAGTAGATGACAATGCATGAAAATGTAAAAAAAAAAAAAAGAAATTGTAGTCTTGAACCGGACCCCCGAAGAGGCTTGTATGTCTGTCCCGGTAGAATTTTGTAGGTTGATTTAAACTAACTTTCCGATGAGCTAGAGACTTGAAATTTGAACTATAGCTCAGAAGTGGATAACAATGCATGAAAATGGTTATAAAAAATGGTACATACAATTTTTTTTATTAATAAAATTATAATTGCTGTGATATGAATTTCGAACTTATCAACGATATATTTTGCCGTTAATTGGTAAAAATTTCACTGGAAATTCAAGAGATAAATAATATTTCTAAAACACAACCATTTTCAAATACAATATATAATTGTTAAAACTGTTCTTTAAATATGAGTAGATGCTTTAGAATTTTTCCAAGTATATTTGAAGATAAAATAAGATACAAAATGTAAGGAGATAAATTGAATCCGATTGCATTAAGTTTTTTTTTCTGGGAAAAATATAATTCTCCAGTGATTTGAAATGGAAAATATAGTCATTTCTTCTTCTTTTTGATCGAGGTCAGTCAAATCTTTCTTTGATGTCACTTAGTATTGGCCATGTGTTTGTTATGAGGTATCCTTCAAACAGATTCACCGTTTTCTTTCAAGTGACCAATTACCAGATTTTTATTGTTTGGATAAAACAAGTAAAATAATGGTCAGGGAGTACCGAGGAGAATATTCCTGTTTTCCTTTTCTTTATTTGTACGTATATTCTCAAAATCGAGAAAGGGAGATTTAGGAGCACATTTTTCCAAACAAGTAATTGATATTGGAGGGATATTTGTTGTAGAAAATTGGAACAGAAGTGTAATGAATAAATGGTCTAATTTATTTTCACTCGATATTTTGCAGAGATTTTTAAACTTGAAAAAATAAACTGAAGCTTTCTCTCTTTTGAGAATCGATCATGTAAAATGCACGGGTTTATCTCTTCTTTAAAAATGATATTAGATTTAAATTATACTTTGTAATATTAACGAAAAATATGATTATTTTACTAAGTGATTTTTTTTTGTATTTTTACTATAATTAATTCAGAGATCTTAATTTTGTACCAGTTATAATTGAAATATTTTCCTATTTAACACTGTGATGGATACATTGTGAAATCAGCCCTTAAATAAAGATTTTTATTCTCTATTAACATAGAATCAAATTGTTTACCCCTTTTGAGAAACATAAACTTTTGTTTGAAAAAAACTGAAAAGACATTTGAAATCTTAAATGAAATGCACGTATTTTTCTTATTTTTATGGGGGGGTGTATTAGTTGGTATAAAGAGTTTATATGCTATAAAAAACACGGATATTTTTGCTACTGCAATATGCCAGTGTTAAACATAATCCCGTATTTTTCTTTGTTTTAATGAAGTATTTTCTTTCGCTAGTTTGCTTAGTTTATTCATTACACGGATATTATTATATTTTTCAATTAAATTATTGATATAATGACACTATTTTATTAAGGCTAAAAACTACATAATAAAATATTTTTTTTTAAATGTATCATGTTTTTATAATATGGTACATGGTACCATTACATGGTGCATGCAGCAGATAATTGACGCATTAATAGCTCAACTAACTATTTTATCGCCCCACAAATAATGTGAAGCTATAATTAAGTTCTTGGTAGCTACTCTCTACACTCTTTATAGTCATGTATTGCATGTGCCCATGTTTTCCGTTTCCAACCTTTCAAGTATTGTAATAGCTATATATATATAAAATTGCCAAGTATGAAGTTTCAGGATAGTTTAGGAAAAAGTTATAAATCTGTATGTGGTTTTATCCTTCATTAGGATTAAATAAATTATTTTATTCTTTTTAGTCCGTAATAAAAACATGGTACATAAAAATTCTTTTTATTTTATTATTATTTTCTGCTTTTTAGGGTTATGTGAATGGAATTTCGGAATTGATTTTAAATACTTTGATGACGTAATTACAGAGACATGCCATAAATTTCAGATTTATTTCAGTCTTTTTTCATCTGGTTATATCTGAAATAGTATCTACTTACCAATAATACATCAAATTATTCAATTATTAGTTTAGAAATAAAATAACGAAGCACAAGCGAAAATGATTTTTTTTAATTAAAATTATATTCAAATATTAAAAACCATCAATGTCAAATCCGTTTGACAAAATTTTTAAATGTATGACTCTATTCATGATGCTTGAGGTCTTAATTGTCTCCTGCGTTCCATCTGCTTCATTGCATGGTGTCTTCTCTGACGTGACATATGCCTATCCTTTAGCAAATAGTGCAGGTCCGAGGTATGATCCCCTGTACATCCTCGCATTTTATGGACTGTGAAGGCCCAGCATAGTATTAGTGGAAGCTGTGTTAACTCGATTGTTCCATAATTTCGAAGTGCTGAAAACTGTACTGATTTTGGCTTGATCAAATGAATTCCGTCTTTACCAAAGTCGATACGAACAGATGGATTATCAGTATTGTAGATCTGATCACGGTGAAATAATGGCCAAACAATTCCAGTTATAATACCCATTGCACCATTTACAAGTCCTTGTTTTATATTAATATTTGAGCGAAGCATCACTCTCGCTTCGATGAAAATTTTAACACTTTTTGCAACCCTCCAGTCTTGCTGATATTACCTGATACACTGTTGTCCATGTTTACATTATCCGCATTTCTCGTCGCATGTATCAGAACATCCTAAGACCGAATCTTGAAAACTCGCACTTCTTTGGCTCGATATCGGTCAAGGACAGCTGTGTTTCATGTATCAACTTGCGCACGAGTTGAGTATATATATATATATATATATATATATATATATATATATATTACAAAAATATACAAAAATAGTTATATACTTAAGATAACTATAGTCATGATAGAATAGATTTAGCCACAGAAATACTAAAGCAAACTCCTAGCCTTAGGAACTAGGAATGCAGGTTTAAACAATGTTTTTCGGCCAGCCAACCTTCACCTGAATTTGCCAATACTCTGGGCCATAGGGAAAGCAATAAATTTCTAGAGAAGTTTAACTATCATTTAGATAAAACCATAATCTATTAATGTAAAACGATAATATTATAGCCTGTAATAATTACAAAAATATTTAAAATCAAAGTTAAACTATTAGAAGACTTACCACGTGAATCATATTCGCCGCTATGGACAATAACAGTATTGCATATAATTATTAAGTTTTGATAAAGTAGCATTAATACTATATATACACATTTAAAAACTCTATATTTTATTTTAAAATTTATAGAAAATAAAAGTACCCCACCCATACATATACAATTAATTTTTAAGTAAATGTAATATTGTTAAATTACTTAGCTAGAGGCTCCATCTATCTATAAACTGTACAACTAATAACTTTTTTTATTTAATGGTTAGGTAACTTTTTATAAATTTAGGAGGGTAACTATGTTCCATACAATGTTTAATAAAATTATTAATATTTAAATATATATTAACCTTATCACTAACTAACACCTTGTTACGATAAATATAATTGAAAATAATATTTCTACAAATTGATATATTCCAGTAAGGCACTTTAAGAATGTTAAAATTAAAATCATCTCTTTTATCATAAATATTGCTATTTTATTTATAGTTCTTAATACACAATGATACATCCAAGTAATTAGTTTTAACTGGATTACTATTAATTTTATAATTAGCTTTAAATATTCCGGATAAAAAATAATATTGGGGTTAAATTATTATTTTTACCAAAAATAATTAGGTCATCTATGTATCTAAATATGTAATAATCATTATTAATAATATAATTATTTTCGTAAAAGTGTAAATATAAATTAGCCAAACTATTGCTAGCAGGGCCACCTTGAGGCAAACCTTTGGTTTGTTTGTACAGAGAATATATATATATATATATATATATATATGCGGATTTCTCTATCCAAATCAAAATCGCCAGATTCCTTTGTAAGCATTTTTGACTCTGGCACAGCAAAATGTTGGGCCTTCGATTCACCGACACGTAAAGCATTCAAGAGATTAGCAAATATTGTATCACCTTGTTGTCGCATGTTCTCTGTCAATTCAACAAGACTGAAGAGTATTCACAAATGAGTTTCCGGATCGAATCTTTCAGATTGATGAAATGCCTGAGCTACTCGAATAGGTGGCAACTGAAACAAATCTCCAAAAACCATTATGTTGATGCCACCAAAAAATTCACTTTCTTTCTTTTTCAGTTGTCACAATCTGGAATCAATCATGCACAACACTTCGTATGGAACCATGGATATTTCCCCAATGAACAGAAATTCTATGTCCTTCCACTTATTTCGCAAGACTTTCAAATAGTTACCAGTGAGTTGGACCGAATTTCCTCCATTTGTTTCCATTTTTCCAACTGGTAATTCAAATAATGTGTGTAGTGTTGTTCCAACAACAAAAGTCGTGCAGCTACACCGTTTAATGCACCAACTTTAACTGTCTTCTTACCGTAACAGCGATTGTGACCTGTTATTTCAATGCATTAAATGAGAATGTTTGGCCAACTCCAACACTCCTCCGTTAACTAACATTCTAATGCGTTCCAGGCTTCCGTAAATTTGGTCATGGATTCTGTGAGTTAAGGTGTTAAATAATTCTCGCTGTCGTAAATTCATTGCAGCAGACACATCTTGAAACTGCTCATTTGTTCCATTGCCTGTTCAGTAATTTCATCTCTTCAAATTCTGCGTAAACAATTTTTCTTCTGGGTTTACAAGAAGATTGAAAGCTAGTCCCTCATTAAAAGCAATCTCAAGTTGTCTATCCCCTGCACAATGTGTCTCAAGATATGCATTCGTCTCAATTGCTGTTCTCGAGCAAGAAAAGCCTCATGTGCATTATAATGCTCATAAAGTAATTCATCTACAGAGTAAAATAGTACATGTTGTAAGAGCAGGTTTTCTGGGTCCGTCGGCATTTGAAAAAATGGCACTCGTATAACAATTGGAACATTTCTAATGACCATTTTAGTGTTGTTTGCTAGATTTGTGGGTCTTTGTCTTGTTGGTTGTTCTTTTTATGCATCTATACTTTCTTCCTTATCTCCCACTTTCTTTGCATAAAATGGTTCAAAATTCATTGCCAATTTAAGTAGATACATATTTAGAAATTTATAGCCCTGTTCTTCTTGTCTTGGGCGATGAGCATATCGCTCAAATAAGTTTGATCAAAGTCCAATTGCTGGTTTTGCGGGTTTTTTTGCGGGTCCCAGTGAGCTGGAGGCCCCTTTTTGACCCCAGAGCCACGAAACTGAATACGTAGACGCAACTCGACCCGTGCTATCAACAGGTGGTCTTTGTTCGTGTAAATTCGTGTCAGCTAGGGAGTTACGGCCCCCTGTCGAAATCGGGGCCCACCTTTTCGGGGACCCGAGTTAGAGACTAGAATTTTTTTCACATCTTCATGCATTATCTTTTATTTCTGAGATATCGTCTAAATTTCAAGTCTCTAGCTCATCGGGAAGTTAGTTTAAAATCAATTACAAAATTCCACCCGGAGAGACATACAAGAAAGCGAGTTAATAAAATAATGGGAAAAACAGACTTTGTTAGGCGCACTGCATCTATCAGATTCAATTGCGCCTGCCATTCGAAGTATAAGGAAATCTCCCTTGTGCTTGACACTGAATCCTAGAGCGAGTGACAAAAGGCAGATAGAAGGGTGCGTTCCACCCCCCTCGTGTGGACGCAGCACACGAGCTGAGAGATTTGCGTGCCTAGCAGAGGGTTAAAACATTTGATTTGGTGTGCACTCTGCCAGCCAATAGCAACTATAGGATTTCACAAAAACAACGTCACTCGCGCTATTTACACCATACAGATACCTAGTCAAAAATGATATATTCAATTTCTTACCTTTTATAGTGGTAATTTTATTGATTTTTCAAACTTTGTTAATTAACTACATTATTCCGTAAAATATAAATTTAAATTTTTATTCATTTTTGCATATTAATTTTATTTGTATTTAGATGTAGGAAATAAAGGGAAAAATTAATGAGTTTATATAGAGATATTTGTCTTTACGCAAAGCTCTGTTAAACTAGATAGATTTTTGTGTATTAATATCTTGTTAACAACATAGCTATTTGAATGTGGGTTTCTTAATATATTTCCCATTTGTTTTCACAATGGTATTCGATATTCCTTTCGAATAAGTTTTGTTGAAATACAGAAATATTTTCGAAACGTTTCCTCTGGACATATTACTTTTCAAAAGAATTAAAATTACTTTAATGCATAAAATCCGTAATAAGCTGAGAGCGATTAAGAAAAAAAAAAAGGAAGGAATTTTTCTCCAGTATAGTTTTTTTGAATAGATTTACTTACAGATTAAAAGAAAAATATAAAAAACTTTTTCCAGGGACAGAGTTCTATTTCCTGGAGTACTCAACTTCGCTCGAGGCTCTGACACAACAATACATTTGAGATATCAATTTACAAGTCAAACAGCTCTTTTTTCTGGAGCAGCTACTATTACTCAGAAAAGAAAAGCCACCCTCTTTTTTTTCTCCTGCTAGACTTGTCTCTAAAACTGAAAAATTTACGTTACAGAATTTCATTGTGATTAAATTTTTTTTACAACAGCTTTCTTCTTAAATATGTGCATATACTTTGAAAATATTTTTGTAGTTAGAGCTTCTCATCTTTTGCTCACCAAAAAATTAAATAGATTCGCTTTTTTTGATGAGGAAAAAATAAATACTTCAATTTCTGTTTTTATGTGCTTGAATTTTTTATATAAAATTTGTAACTACAAATCTATTAATAAGACAAGCGAGATATTTGTATGATTTGAGAAGAGTAATATTGCTGTTCTTTTTTGCTGATCAGAATCAAAATATTTTGATAGTACTTATTTCAAAATCAATAAATTGATACAATTATATTAACAATTATAAATTTTACAGATTTTGATACTTGAATATGTCGCATTATTTAAAAACACAAAATGTTACTACAATGGTGGCCAAAATGTGGATACTTCCTGAAATTTTTAGCGCGTTTTTCACGTAGTGGAACAAAAGCGCTATTAGGACGTAAATTTCGTCTTCGTCTTCGTTCCATATTTTGTCGTACCTTTTTCTCAGCCAATAAGCAACCAATTGACCTCGGGTTTTCGGCATTTGGTCGCATTTGTGACTTGATGAGCCGAATCATATTTAAATTTTCCCATAGTTTTCACGAATTTTCCTACAAATTTTCCTGAATTTCGCTAGTTTATAACAAAATTTTCTCAAATTTTACCTAGTAAATTTATTGTTTGCAAAAAGTTTTTAAAAAAAAATTATTGTAAAATACAACATGGGAAAAACGTGCTAAAATTACTTGGCCATGCCAATGATTGATATCTTGTTGTCTTTGAGTTCGCTTTTAGAAAATGAACTATTTCTTATAACACAAATATTTATATGCTTCAAGGGTAAGCGCCGCGTTAAATTAAAAAAAATAATATGTAATTTTAATACGTTTGATATTTTAAAAGTTAAATTATTTCGTACAAGAAAACACAAATTCGAATGAGTGCGGATAGTAATAAGAATTCAAAGTTAAATTAGAAAATTACTGGTATTGTTTCGAGAACAAATGAAATATGAGCTTTAACGTTTAAGTTGAAATTTGTTTTGCTGCAATACTATTTCATTCCTCTTCACGTTTGCTTCGAAAGAAATGTGATTTTGTGGGGAATGCCATTTAAACTGTTCGTTTTGATAATTTCTAAAGAATGTTATGTACATTTAAATTGCAATAACATGAATCGTAACATAATAACATTCCAAAAAGTTGAACAAGAAAAACAAGCAATGGAAAATATTTGTCATCCAAAAATAGAATTAGAATTGCAGTAATGCTCATTTACTGCAATATAAGTTGTTGGAAATTCGGAAAGTACTTAAGATTACTGAAGTTTTGTTTATTTAATAAAAAAAAACAAAATTGTTAAACATGTGAATGAAAAGTCATATTATAGCTGCTGATGACAAAAGATTAAAAATTATATTCTTCTGTCATTTTAATTAGAAGTCATCAGAAAAATGTGAGCAGACCAAAGTTTGCTTCAAGCTTAAGAACAAGAGAGTTAGTAGTTGTTGACATAGAGCTAGGATTCTAAGGAGAAAGTAATTGGTTAATTAACCTCAGTAGAGAATTCTGTGATGAAAGAACATTTTGACTAGACAGATGGTAAATTAAAGCAGTATTTGGTTCGATGAGAATAAAACTATGGGAACATAGCACCATAATAGTTTACATTCAAATTATACTAAGCCAAAAATAAATCATAATATTAGCATAATAATATGAGAAGGTATGTCCGTAAATTTTTGGTTTTTTTGGCTATACAGGCAAAGAGCACATTGAATGCGAGAAAGTATATAAATGAAACTGATCAATTACTTCAAAAGTGCTTCATATATTTTGTATAGGGTTCCCTTCCTTTTTAAACAGCGAAAATCTGTAATAATGATTTAGTTCTAAAGCGAATTTAGTAATTGCGCTGGCCAGGAAACGGCTCTGATATATACGTCCTGTTGAAAATTTGTATCATCTTTAAAAATATCTTGTACGAATGAACTACAAGAGAAACACTAAGAGGCTATAGTTTCTGCGTAGCTGCACCATGTAAAAATCGAACTTTTAGCTCATTTAGAAAATGCTGTGGTGCTGTAATCAAAAGAAATAGATCCACTAAATACTGATTGTAATATTACGTATTATTACAGGAACATTATTATATTAGTCTAGCATTGCAGCGTTACTAAGACATTCTAATATTACTTATGTTGAGCATTATAACACTCATTGTTCTGAAACATTTTTCGCAACAATGGTGAGTAAAAAAATTCATGCTGTCGACTTAGCTTGAATCTGTGTTTTTGAATTGGCTTTGAATAGCAGATTCTCAGACGCTTGTAGACTGAAGAAATTGATTGAATAGACAATGGTTTTATGAAAAAAATTTGAGATTAGTTAATGAATTTAGAATATTATTCAGTTAAATATCTAATTATAATTAACATATTTTTAACACGATATAATTGGGATCAGATTAAAATGATATATTTGTTGAATTTTTTCCTCAATTTTTTGAGATTGTAATTTTTGTTTAACAAAAAAAAAAAAAAAAAAAAAAAAAACCTTGCTACTTAGGAATTTGTACATCCCTTTTTTACTTCATTAGCCTGAATTGTAATCCACTGATTTTCACTAAGTCCATCAAAAACATTATCCGTAATTATAATTGAAATAATTTTTTAAAATTTATGTGTGAATGTGATCAATAATTGCGTGATACGTTAAAATATTCTAAGATTTATTCAACAGTTTTAATGTTTGGACACTACATTAAATATTCTATTGCTGTAAATAAAATTGGTAATCTTTCTAAATATAATACCTTTTATAACAATAGAATTAACTGTATGCAATTTTTGAATGGATTTCCTATTGTATTATAAGAACTATTTTGATGATCATCAATGCATTTTATATATAGATCACGTTCTTCAGATCTCTAATGTAAATCATAAGGAAGAATATTTGCTATCAGCAAATTTTGCGGAGCAAAAAATATTTCAACTCAAGGCATCGGAGTTTGAGTGTGGAAACGTTGAAAATAATATATAATAATAATAAAAAAGAACAAACATCTTTCAACAAATAACAGTGGAATATATAAAGTAGTTCAATGCGAACAAATTTTATAAATCACAAGTAAGTGACGTAATCTTGATATATCGTACATTTATATACCAACATTCTTTGAACCATTGGCAAATACATCATTTTGGCTTCCCGTTTCCTTTGCATACGAAAAGTTCATTTAATTAATAACAGGAGACAGTCTAATGACGCAGGTAGAGGGCACAGGATTTTAGGGAGCCCAAAGTCTGACTGACGCCAGGTACGTATCCGTTGTAAGATCCGGCTTGGGATCCAAAACATGACTTGGCAGGAAGGCCTAACATTCTCCGTTACACTACTGAGACAGTCATAATCTTGATATCTTGCTCGTAGTCTATAAATGAATTAGAAAACTATCATTTTGTTCTTAAAAAATATTTGTTACAAAATGAAGAAAAATCAACCGGCTTAAAGTAAAATTTAAAGTTTTAATTTGTATATTTCAGAAAGTGTATGAAGAAGTTATTTCTCCACTTTGAGAATTTTAAACCTCAAAAAAGTCATTAAACAAATTCTAACAACGATACATTTTATATCAGAACACTAATTTTTTGACTATATTAAATTTTAATATATTCCAATATTGCCTGAAAAGATTTTCAACTATTAAATCTAAATTGCAATAGAAGTGCCTCAATCTGAAATACGAACAACACTCTAGATGAATATTGCAACTGGCAATCTAGGGAACGAAAACTAAACAAAGTGCATTTATGGGGTAAACCAAAATTTTTTTCAAATTTTTAAAATTCGTATAAAAGAAAGAAAAGATGATACACAGATGTGAGAATTGCATGAAATAGCTCACGAGAATATCGATTTTTTATTACACAGGTAATACATCTGTTTGAGATAACGCGGCCACGTCTACCACTAAAAATATTTTTACTGCAAAAAAAAAAATCAACTTCTATGTGCGTTTTTTCTTGTACACTTATTTACCATAATTTCTTCCCTTTTTTTTATGAATTTTTAAACCGAACTTTTGGCTCACCCGGTATTTATCAATGAAAGAACCTACTATTTATCTTTTTTTTTTACTAAACAAGTAAAACGAAAAGATCTCATACTCAAAATCACGTCCCTTTGAAATTTTAAACAATTTTACAAAGTCGCATTCATCACGGGAAGAATTGCATTCATTTTTGCTGACGATCATTTGCGCCAAAATGGCTCAACCTTCTATATTCAAAAATTCTAAATCGATATGAAGCTGTTCGAAGAGCGAGAGGAATGAAAAGAAGAAAGGGGAAAAAAAGTTTTAAATTTTAATAAAATGCAATCGATATCCTTCATAACATTTTTGTGCGAACTTTTGTTACTAAATTGGAAATTCTTAACATTTTTCTCTTCTACTTCTACCTTCGTTCCTCTGCTACAGGCACAAAATCCGAATGTATCATCAAAAAGATATATTTCTTAAAAGCTATAGCGGTATGATGTTGGTTTGGATTAAATTTGGTTCTTAGCTTTTTTAATGAGTATTTTATTCTGATTCAATATTGAAACTCAGAATTAATTTAGAGTAAATTGGATATGAACAAACACGGCTTTAATTGGAAAAAATTTACTCCGAAAGAAATTTCATTCAAAATTAAATTTATTTAAGATTTGTGTGTGTGGCTGATTTTTACATGAAATTATAGGCATTGTTTTCAATCCTTCTTTAACATTGCTTATGAATAAGTGATTATACTTTTGGAATATAGGCAATAAATATGTTTCTCTCCAATATATTTATAGCTAATGTTGTTTTTTATGACTTAAAAATACGAAGAATGTCATTCATGCTAGAACAAATTAATGATATGAATACTGCACTTGAAGTTCTTTTATACGTATAAATTATTATATCTGTATCACTGTGCACACTTCTAGTATTATTATTGTGTGCTGAAGTAGTACTACAATTGTTCAATTATAATTAAATCCAAATTGTTTTTAATATAGCGCAAGAGGCAAAAAAGGAGGATGTGGAGGAGTAAGGTTGCCGGATTTGTCTTTCTGCGTATGCGCTATAAGCTCTCAAAACTTTGAATTCCTTGCAGGTTTACCAAAATTTATTATTACTGGAATTCGGTAATTTTAGCGATTTTTTTCATTGCATTTTTTAGGGCACCCGAAAACGAAAATGCACTCTTTTTTTTTAAAAATAATATTATGAAAAAGACGGAAAAAATATTTTCAAAGTTACAAAGCTTCATAGCTATTTTAAAGGAATTTTACGATATTCGGTTTCAACTTAAAAGTCTAAAGATCTAAGGCATGAAAGGAAGTTTTGCTGGAAAACCTGCTATTGATTCTAATAACGCCAGTAAACGTTTAAATTTAAAAGTTTTTTTGATGGCTTGATTTTTCAGCTAAAAATTTCCAAACTTCACACATTAATAACAAACAACGGTAATTTTAAAACAAAAAAGGGTAAAAAGAGTATTAGACGAAAAACTCAGTTTTTTTAAGTGTGTAATATTTAAGCAGTTTTTTCAATCTTTGGACAGAACATGAATAAAAATGTTTGACACATGAAAAAAAGTTTCGTTAGATTATTTTTATACGACGAAGTTATTAAACGTTTAGTTAGAATTTTAGGTATTTTTCGAAAAATCGTAAGCAAAAGGGGTTTTGGTATTTTATTTTTTAAACCACTGATTTTAAAAGAGCAAAGCATGATATTTTGTAGCTCAGAGTGTAGATTTATTACAATAATAAGAAATCCGTACAAAACGATTAAAAAATTATTTTCATAAAAATGCATTGATAGTGACTCATTTTAGAAAAAATCGTAAAAAATGCAAAATATAAATATTTTGTAAAGGAAATTTTACCGCATCGTGGAGAAATAAATGATCCTTCCGATTGCGTAATTAGTTTTTGTCAGATTTCGTTAAGAAAAGAAGGATTGTAATTTTAAAAATGGCGAAAACGTAAGAACTCTCTTGAAAAGGTAGGGGTAGAATATGGTTGCCCAATTTGTCTTTCCGCGCATGCGCCATCGTAATCTTGCATTTCGACGGGAGTCACGTTTTGCCCAAACAAACGCAGTTTGCGAATGTTTTTAAAATTTTTTCATTTTTTGATGGCTTAATTTTTAAGTTAAAGTTTTCAAATTTCACACGTTAATAAAGAAATAACGCTAATTTTTAAACAAAAAATGTAAAAAAAAATTACTGCATTTTTTTTTTGTAAAAAGGGAATTAGACGAAAAGCAGAAAAACTTTTTTTAAAATCCGTAATTTTTAAGCACTTTCTCAATCTTTAGACAGAACACGGATAACAACGTTTGACATACCAGAAACCAGAAAAAAAGTTTCGTATGATTATTTTTATAAATGACGAGATTATTAAATGTTTAATTAGAATTTTGAATAACTTTAAAAATCTTTAAAAAAAGTTTTTGACATTTTATTTTTTAAATTACTGATTCTAAAAGACCAAAGTATGAACTTTCTTAATACAGAATTTCGATTCATTTTAGTAAGAAATTTATACAGAACGACTGAAAAGTTCTTTTCATAAAAACGCAAAAATATTGACTCATTTTTGAAAAAATAGTAAAAAATGCAAAATATCGTTATTTTGTAAAAAAAAAAATATCTACCGTATTGTGGTGAAATAAATGATCTTTCTGATTCTATAATTATTTTTTACCTGATTTCGATAAAAAAAGAAGGATCGTAACTTTAAAAACGACGAATAAGCAGGAACTCTTTTCTGCATCCATCCGACAGCGATTTGGTGCACGCGCAGAAAGATGTAACGCCTTTTTTGTTAACGCTTGTATAAACTTAACTCCTTATAAAATTTCCATACCCGGAGTTTAATATGAAAATTAATTTTTAAGGTTTTAACTCCTATAATAGCTAATTGGACCAATTACAGTAAAAAAAGAGATCGTATGCATCATTAGATTCGCATCAGAGATCGCATCATTAGCAAAATGATTACGAGTCCAGGACTTTTGAATTACTATCAATTATTGAATAACCCAATATGTTATACCTGCAAGCGAATAAATGATTTTGACCACATTCCTTTAAATTCCGATAAATGTGTTACTCAAAGAAATCACTAATTGAACATGCTCAAGATAGATCTATGCTAATATATAACTTTCAGAGAACTTTTGGAACATGCAATTGTTAAGAAACAGTTGCATGTTCCAAAAGTTCTCTAAATAGGTGTTAAGAAACAATTATTTAGCGTTTTTTTGCTGAGGATGAAATTCTTTGATATTTATTAAATAAGAAAAGAAAACATATATTTCTGTAAAAAAAAATAACCTTTGTTGTTGCTGTAAGGATCTGAAAAGGTGATGCTTATTTTTAGATGAATTAAATATATCATAATGAGAGAGAAAGAGAGAGAGAGAGAGAAATGGAATTTGATGCAGAACGTATAAAAACGAAAAGATAATGCTTCTACTTTCGTATATTTTAAAGAATATTTCCTCCGCCTTTCAATTTCTTTATCTTAAACTTTGTTTGTTCTTGAAGTCTTCACAAGACTAGTACTTATAAATTTTTTTTGGAACTCAGGGATAGACTCACAATATTAAATCTTATTATTTTTTCACTGAGATTTATCAAATATTCGAAACTATACGGAAGTAAAAATGCCATTTAATATTGATAATGTTAAAGAAAAACCAGATGAGAGAGATTTTTTTTTTTTTTTTTGCAGAAGAAGCATTCTATGTATTTGTCAACCAGATAAAAAAATTCTTTCTTGAAGTAGGACAAAATATTGCTTGTATTATTATTTTAAGCTTGGAGATATTTATCGGCATTGCAGTCCATTCTTCTATCTTTATCATATTTCCGCAATTCTTTCCAATGGACTTATCTTCCGCCATTTAACACACGATTTCATTCCGGATTATTTGTCTTCTTTTTTTTATGTTTCACAGTTTCTCGTTTACTTTTGACAAATAGTTACTCACTCTCCCCACCCGTCTTTTGCTTTAGCATCCCCTTTGGACATCAGTCATCGAGATTCATTTTCGGAGTCAAGCTCCTAAAAAAGATTTACCCTGATATCGGGAAAATATATTGAGGGCTATTTGTAACTAAGCCTCTAAAAGAGCCTAGACATAATTGTAAGGGCACTTCTTTATCTTGCCAACAACATCGCCAGCTCTGGGAATTTTCAAGCGTTAGACAAAAGTTGATTGAGCTTTCGTATTGGTAGAAAGTTGATGATAACGAACAATATATTTAGACAAAAAAGAAAAAAAAAAAGAGATAAAATATTTTTTTAAGCTGATCATGGTGTTTTTCTATCCTGGTCAGAATTCTGGCTAAAAGAGAACAATGGATAATTTTACCTCCATTGAGATTTTACGCAGATTTTTTAAGTATTTTTCATGGTGTTTAAAATGGTTCCGCTCTTAGTAATGGATTTGTCAAGCCATTTAGAAAAGGCGTTACATTTTCATATAATGTGAGACCTAAAACAAACTAAAAGAACTATGTTTGGAGTATTATTATGGGAAAGCAGGATTTGAGTTGATTTTTGACTGCGTTGGGTGTTCGATATATTTTTTTTTCAATTCTTATAATGTTGAGATTTCAAATCTTTCTTGTACATGCGAAGATATTTCCTTATATTAGTTTCATCATTAGGATTGTCAACCTTGAGGATTATGAGCATTTTCAATATTGTCCTTAATTATTCAGACAGTTTTTCTTTAATATAATTTTAGAGTTGTATCAAATAGATCTTTTTTTTTATAAATTTTTAAAAATCATTATTCCGCCTGCAGTGGTTTAATAAAATTTTATTGATCCTCTTGCAACTCACATCTTTATATTCAAATGTATAACATACATATTTATTTAACGGGATTGAAGATACCAGGTTTCCACAGAAGGAAGATTTGAAAAATCAGTTAAAATAGAACGAAAGGAGATAGAAACGTACAATTTGCTGAATTCTGCTTGAGAACACAGAGAATTTATTCTCACCAAGTTTCAAAATTAGTTTCAAAGCTCGTCGACAGATGGTGCTTCTGACTAGGGAATAAAGTATAAAAAATATTTTATGGCCGTTTCTTCAGACATGCCAGTATTCTGGCTTATCTCAAGGAGTAAATCATTTCGAGAAACACACCAGAATGCTGATGTATCTGGCGTAATAGACATAAAACATTTTTTATAATTTTTTCAGTCAAAAGCTCCATCTTTTGACAAACTTCGTAACTGATTTTTTGAATTTTTTTCCTGTGTGCCAGAGAGTAGAATATTTTTAAAACATACGCCAAAATGCAAACGTTTGGGACTAAACAGACTCAGCATTTTGTCATAATTTTTCAGTCAGAAGTGACAAAGTTTGCTGCTAATTTTGAAACTAAACGGTCATTTGACGGACAACTGGTGAAATAGAACACAGTAAGGTACTGAAGATAAGAGGAAAATTTATTTTGGAAATGTAATAAACTGATATGGAAGATCATATTAACTTGTTCTCTATAGCATGACTTCATGACTTTATTACCTTACTTGCAAAATTCATGCAAAATTTAAAATTGGAGATTTAGTCCTATATCAAAATTTCTCATACCCTAATTCAAGTAAACTGCAGAGTCCTTATATTGGTCCTTTTCAGATTGTCAACAAACTCTCAAATGTTACTTATGAAATAGATAAACCAAATCAATATACAGGAAAATTAACAGACATTGTTCATTCTACAAGAGAGATTAAAACCTTTTCATTCAAAATCCAATTTCCAATTATGCTAAATTCTGATGTATATTTGTGATAGAGTGTTTTCTAAAACATTTTTTTGGGGGGGGGGGGGGAAGAAATGCAGTGTTATTTAAAAAAAAAGTTCCTTTTATAAAATTTGAATTTAAGGCTTGTTTACATTGTGAAAATCAAAATTTAATGTAATTGAAAATTTGTATTGTATTTTTATTCATAATGAAAACATTATTGAAGACTATTTTTGAATAAATAAATTAATTATAACATGATAAATGAAAAATGAAAGTGAAAAAAAACAAAAAAATAATCTTATTTATTTATCTTTCTTAATTGAGAAATACACAAATATTATTCAAACTATAAGAACAACAAACTACAGTGGAGTGCGAGAAGAATCTGATTATGACGACGGAATACTAACTGAAACCACGGAGAATAACGTATACAATCAAACTACGCATTTATATCTAATTTATGAAAATAACTGACCTGATACTTTTTCTTAAGACAGGTTTCCTAATACTGGATTGCTCTAAGGAGCGGCTTCAATATTTGATATCTTTCAGTTCCGTCCCGAACCGAATTAATGAACTTTTTCAATAGTCTTCTCCGGCGAATATATTTCCACTAGATAAACTAATCTCTCAGAATCACCTTCTTAATCAACTTCGTAATCATCCTCACTCTCTTCATTTCATTTCTCCTTTTATATCTTTTTCGAACTCGCTAAACCCGAAACTATCTTGTTTGCATAAGTCACACTTTTGGCTCTCGGTGGAGATTGGTTAAAATAATAAAATATTTAAAGATTTGAGAGAATGTTAGTGAAACGCGTAAGCACCCGTCACAACTGTATGAAAACATGGTGACGAGGTCAATTTTATGATACATGATGTTATAATAATTTCATTGTGAGTATTTGTGATAGAAGTATTCTGAAAGTTACAAAATATTATGTGATATTCTGAAGATTTTGTTATGGTTGTGTACTTTTGAAATAAGTTGATTGAGTAGTTATTCAAATGATAATAATAAACAAAGAACTGGGAGATAAACAAGAATTGAATGATGAACATTGAGAGAACTCTATGATTTTTCCAAGAAAGGACTATGTGAAACATTATGACAAACATAAATAAAATTAAAAAAAAAAGGACATTGAATTTTTCCCTGTACTTGATATACCTGAAATACACTTATTTGTTTTTTTTTCTGTGCATTTTATATTTCTAGTGATATTTTGATATAATGTTGATGTTGTGTTTATTTTGGTAAATTTCTGTGTTAATAGGATGAAAGTAAAGGATTAGGATGACACGCCGGTCATGAGTCCGTTATATTGACTATTAGGTAACCACGGCTGTTACGATCCCGGAATAAATCTTCATTGCCTCGTAATTTAATTATTATTATTATTAATTTTTTGAATTTAGGTTTTTCGTTCCTCCACCATTTGGATTTAGTTCTATTCTGAAACTTCTAGAAGTCTTAGAGGGTGGAATTATGATAAGGGGAAGGTTTCGAATTTTTAGCTAGAGGCCAGGTTTAGATAAAAATGGCGTTCTTAAAAGGATATTTAATAAAAATTGACTTTTTTGACTTTTCAAAACCTTTTTAATTATTTGGCTATTACAACAAATCGGCTTTATGTTTTAAAACAAAATATTTGGGCAAGAAGATAAAGTTATTTTTCTTATTCAGTAGCTATATCAAAGAGATAAAATATCGCAAAGAAAATAAAGCTTATTTGGAATTTTAGTAACCCTTTTGATCACCAATACAAAATTTCGCCAAAAAGTTGGCAATATTGCATGAATTCTTTTTTGTTTGTTTCAAAGCCATTTTAAAGAGCAACACTTCTTAATTTTAATGGTTTTCAATTTGGTTATAATCAGTATATGCGCGATTTTCTTTTTAACTGAATAATTCTCGATAGAAAGATATCCGTTAGAGATGTGTTCGCGCTTCTTATTCCCCATTCTTTTCCAGCTACTTTTTCTTTGTCGCTTTGGATTCTTTTTAAAAAAATAGACGCAAAAACTACGGTCGTATTATATGTTCAAACAGGCTTCCGGATTTAGAGACGGAAAGATATCGAATCACGAGGATTTCGAAATTGTGTCTTTCCCTTCCAAAAAAGTCTCCTTTTTGATTGTTTTACTTTTCAGTCTTACCATGGTGATAAAAGAATGACGTACAAAATGGTAAAAGAGAGAAATATATGTGCGGAATTTTTATAAGTCTGAACAAAAAAGGAAGATAAAGCAGGAACAAGATTGACATAGGAAAAGAGTTTGATGTACTGATTAAAAACTAAATTCTTTTGATAGAAATTGTGAATTAAACAATATTTTTGTTTTGTGCCATTTCTTTTTTCCATAAAAGCTATTCATAATGATCCTTAAATTAGTAGTTTAAATTTATTTTCTTTGTTATTATAGAATGCTGAGTAGTAGTAAAACGTGGAATAGTAAAAATTCTTTACATCTTTTAATATTTCAGATAGTTATAATTTTGCATGCAATATGATTGTAATTAAGATATCTAGAAGTGAACCCAATAGAAATGGAGTTTTAATTTCTAGAGTTAAAGTTATAATAAAATGATTTCTTGTTAATTGTTATAATCGAACATTATCAGTCAATAAATTTTTATTTAGCCTTTATGTTTAACCACCCTGTTAATTACTCTTAGAATTTTCATTCTAATATTATTCATTTAAAAAAAAGGTAAAATACATACATAATTTTCCTTTTTAAACATCCCTTAAGCAGTATAATTAACAAGAACCTTAAAAAAATTTAAGAAAATGACCTGATCCAAATTTATTACAGATGCAGATAGGTAACTCAAGGTCAGGATGTGTCTTTTGTGATGAACAGTAGGAATGCATGCAATCAAGAGAAATTTTTATGATAAAATATATATTTGCAGACATATATATATATATTTAAAGAACATATTATAAGAGTATCATTGCAATTCTTGGTTTGTAAAAGCAAGGAATGATTCTGTATTCGGCTAATTCTGTCTGTATGGTTTTTTAAAAAAAATTCTATTGAAATAATAAAACTAGAAAGTGGTTATAGGAAAAACAGAAAAAACATGTAATTTAATTTAAATATGAATAAGGATACAAAATTAAAGCTTTTTTGTAGGTTAAATTTTTTGTTCTTATTTTATTGCCAATCCATTAATGCTGTATGTTAGAAATACAGCAGAATTATTACCAGTTTCGTTTATATAGTAACTAGCTGTACCCGTTCACACGTTGCTGTGTTTGAACAAAAAAACAGTTTTGATACCTCAAACATAATTTATTAATGATCAAATGTATACAATACATCAAAATGAAAATTAATAATACATTTATCTCTACATATATGTCATTTGAATGTAACATATGTACAAAACATAGATATACATTGCTGATGGTAGAATAAACATGCTTCTTCACTTGTGATATTAAACAATATTGCAAACGAATTTCAATTGAACAATAATTTTGTAATTATTAAATATCATCATGAAATGAATGATATTTGATGATTTATGGTGAACTTTATCTTAGTAGTGCTTGTAAATATACAACATATTTTGTTTTCCTATCTGGTGCAAGAACAAATAAAATTGATGGTTTTCCAACTCGTGAACACCCAACTTACAGCTGTCCATGTGAGAAGCATGGATTTATCAAATTTAATCCACATACTTGCAATGATTGTCGCTGTGCTTTGTTAATGGTAATTGCAAAGGCTAGTCGTACAGGAAATTGTAGACGTTTGAATTCAAATGGAGTATCCATTGGTATCATGGGAATGCGTGGTAGTAGTACATGTTCGCCTTGGTGCTTTCCATTTAAAATGGTTGCCTCAACTACGTTATTCATTAATTTTTTTACTGATAGCCTAGTTTCATTGCTTAGTTGCGGTGGATTTATATTTTGTAGAAGGATGATTGGTGAACCAATTTTCAAAGATAAAATAGGTGGTGGCATTCCTGGTAGATACAATGAATTTAAAAATTCTATTGGATAATTAATTGATTCATCGTGATTGACAACATTATTTATGGATTTATATGTTGTTTCTTCATCAGGTATTTCATTTTGAATTGTGAAGTTTATTAAATTCACATCAATGTTTTTGACTGCCAATATAGTACGCTCACTAACCCATTGATTATTTTTATAATTCTGCGATAAATTTGGAAAAACTTTGGCAATCAATTCCTCAGTGGATTTTACAATGTGACAAAAGTTTTCTGGTAATGTAATACAGAGAGTGTGTGGATTCGTCCATTTCCATTTTACCATTCGCAATATCTAACAATTGATTTCAAATCGTTCAGAAGATTCATCTTGTTGTAATTGAACACACATATTGGTCTTTAAAGATATTTTCTCCACATACCGCCATAACAATGATGATTTGAGACATGCATTCAATTCATCTGCAGGTGTTGAACGTGGTATAACTGGTAGAGTTTGTCGAAAATCCCCAGCCAACAAAATGAGTGCACCACCAAAGAGCTGCTCATTTCCTCTCGAATCTTTTAATGTGCGATTGAGTGCTTCCAATGATTTCTTGTGTGCCATAGTGCATTCATACCATATTATAAGCTGACACGATCTTAGTACTTCTCCCATCCCAGAATATATGCTAATATTATAATTGGAGTTTCAATTACCTGCATATTTAATGGCAATTTGAATGCTGAATGTGCTATTCGACCACCGTCCAAAAGAGTTGCTGCAATAGCAAGTGCAATATTATTTTGTGATCTTATAGTTGCCAGAATAATTGAAATAACAAAAGTTTTGCCAGTGCCTCCAGGTGCATCTAAGAAATATGAACCACAACTCTTGTTAGATATTGCATTTATAATTGTGTCATATGCTGTTCATTGCTCTAATACCAATTTCGGCAGATTAATTCGAGCAAATGTTTGTAATTCATTAACATCGAAGTGCATTTCTCGTTGTATATCATGATCGAAACTATCATTACCATATCTATTTGGAGCAATCATTCCCAATTCTGTCAGTGATTTGTTGGCTATTGTCAAACATACATCCTCAATTAAAATCAACGCTTCATTGCATATATTTGATGTAAATTGAATGTTGAGATTAGCATTTATTCTAGGCATGCGATGTAAAATGTCTTCACTCATATAGTTTTTATATTTTTCCCAATGATTTCTTGAATTAGCCAGAAAACATGTAGTTTGTATGATGGGAAATAGTGTATGTATCTGCTGTGGTGGAACTGTATTAGAAGCATCAGCGATTGAAATATCCCAGTGAGCATCGTTTTCTAAGAGATTTAATTTCTGGCAAGCCACATGAAATGTAGAACACACGTGGCCATTGACTGTTTTTAATTCTTGGAAAGAAGTTGGTCCACGAACATTGATTAATAATAATCTTAGGTGAAAGCATTCTGCGTTAATTGGATGTACAATGTACAGACGACCCAATGCATAGGTGGAATATAAATTTAGGTGTCCTTGTACTGCCCTATCTTGTTTACGACGCTGAAATTTTCTTGTTGATGTTATTCCTCGTAAAATAAGTTGGTACTTCAGAGTACAGTAATGTCCTTGCAAAGGTATCATTTCTACATAATGTGAAAAATTCAGTTAATGTTTTTGGCGGTGGTGACAATGCTCTTGCACGTAAATTTTCTGATGTAAAATACACACGCTGTCCATTTTCAAGATGTACTGCTAAATGAATAATCGTTGGATATCGCTCATGAATGGAAAATGATAAATATGCCATACAGCCTCATTGCTACTTATGTAGCGTCCCAGTTGATATTGGTAACTTAATCGTTAGATGCAGTTGTATTTTCCACTCCAAACACTGCCATAAGGCTTCCTTTGTTCTCATATTTGCAAAAATATTTTAAAGCTTTCACTGAATTGTATTACTTAACATTTATGTGTGCGTTATACGTTTTGAGTAGTAATGAAGAATATGGCATTACCCAAAGATTATCAATATCAATTGTATTGTTGAGTACTTTTAGTTTAATGGATTTTACACCATCTTCGGTAGATCGTCGTCGATAAAGTGGATATCCATCATTGCCTGTAATATGTAGTTTCAGCAAGTAAGTCTCTAGGATATCACTTTGTGCCCTTTCCTTTCGATATGCTTGGTGAATTATTATTTAGTGAGCCACATGGGCCATGAATCATATTTTTGAGACAATATCGTGCAAGTCTTTATCAATTTCAATATCTGGTATTTCTGCAGAGATGATTTCATCAATTCTGTTTGGTGTTATCTTTTCCATCATCCATATTAAAATATGCGCATGTGGTAAACCTCTTTTTTGCCATTCAATGAAATATATCGAACAGCGCGTCTCTCCAAATACATGGTGTTTGACAATAAAATCTATTAAAGATTTTAATTTTTGTTTAAATACACGTGCAGAAATATCATGACGATCTGATCGGGATTGTCCAGTTAATAAAAGCTCCTTTATTTCATCCCATGCTGGGTTGCATGTAAATGTGATGAAAAAATCTGGAGGACCATATGCACGAACATACGTTATTGCATCTTGTCCATATTCATGCATGTGTCTTGGGCTGCCTGTGAATGTGGATGGTAAAAGGACTATTTTCCCGCTTCACTTAGATATGTTCTCTTCAGAACGCAATTTGGCTTGATTTAGTCGTATGTAGAGGAGTCTTTTACTTTCTATTTTTGCAAACATGTCAACAATGTATTGATGAAATAATTGTCTACATTTCAATATATGATTATCAGCATTCTCACGAATCATCGTTCGATATGCATAATAATTCATAGCACTGACCTTTTTGTTAATGTCCACATTAGTTAAAGGATTTCTCAAATAATATTAAAAATATATCCATCCTCTCCTTGCCAAAATATAATGGGATATTGTAGTGCATCATATGAACGATGCGTTTCTGATACTTGCTGGACGTCACCCTTTCTACGATGACGAATTATATAGCGAGAATTAAATTCTTCACCAACTATGACAATTGCCACTTCATCGATCGTTGGTGCGTTGAATTGTCTTCGATGTTGAGCAATAGGTATTTCATCTTCTATTATTATTACTTTGTAATCGTCAGAAGGCATTTGCTCAATGGCGGTTTTAAATAATTTAATTAACTCATTATGTTGTTCAAACAAATTTTGTAATTCAGCAACAATTTCTCGTTTAGCACTCATATTCAGTTGACACCATCTGTTGATTTGTCCGTCAGTATTTCCCATAAAATATATCTGAAGATATTTGTGATCAGCATTTGGCAAGGGTAGTAGTGATCCAGCATTGTGATAAATTTGCCCTTGTACTTTAAATGTTGGCATTTAATTTGCGCTAACGATATTCGTTGCTCCGAACGATGTCATTTGGAAGCATGCATTGTACTTGCGAATATTTTTAAAATTTTTTTTTAATTGACTTGTTTCACCTGATACTAAAGTTAATAATGGTTCAGGTGGCGAACGCAAGCCTGGTAACTTTACTTTTTCACCTGCACAGCACATACCTGATGTTTTCATTTTAAAATTTTTGAGTACCACAATACGTACACTATTTATCCATTTTTCCAATAATTACACTTGGATGAATACTGTAATTGTAAAGGGGACTGTAATTGAAACCACCTAAATTCAGATCAGTATGTGTCGTTCGTCTTGTCTATGTCCTGCGAATTCGATTTACTTGCTGCCTTGCTTGCCTCTGTTCACTCGTTTCTAATGATCGAGCAAGAGCAGTGTGAACTCGATCTCTTTCTTGCCTAGCTTCTCTCTGCGCACTTGTTTCTGAAGCTCGTTCTTCTCTTTCCCTTTTTACTTGATTTGTAGATGGACCAATGGCTTGGTGGTATAATTGTGGGGTTGAATAAAACATATTTCCAATTATTTTCTTAAGCTGGAAATCAATAATATTTTTATTTATTCACATATTAATAATTTATTCTAGTATTAGTAATTGCAAAAGTTTTTTGACTACATTTTTGTATTTATTAGAATTTGCTGGCGAAAAATCGAACGTCGAATGCATTAATGTTGTTTTTCGTAAAACACAAAAAATACATTAAAGGAAACACAATTTATGTATTTAAAATAGTTTAAACTATTAAAGATTTTAATATTTGTTTAAATACACGTGCAGAGATATCATGACGAACTGATGAATAATTATATCGCGAGAATTAAATATCATCATGAAATGAAAGATATTCGATGATTGATGGTGAACTTTACCTTAGTAGTGCTTGTAAATATACAATTAAATTTTATTTTGATATTTTTGGGATATTTGTTCGAGAGAACCTAGAACCCCTACTCTGATTAAAATTTTTTTCTTCAAAAACCTTCCCGGGGATATACCTAATAATTTCCCCAATATATCTCAGCAATTGGATGTATGGTTTTTGAATCTATCGAGTACAGACAGACAGACAGATACACATTCATTTTTATATATATAGATTAAGACTTTCTGTTCTAAAATCTGGTATTAAAATCTATTTTTATCATAATATGAAAAGACATAGTGTTACCTTATATTGCATTAACCTGTGTTGTATTTCAAGGAAGCAGAAAATTATAACACTTTTTATTTAATGGATTTTAACAATGCCTTTGTAATTTAATCATCGTTTATATCAACTGAATGAAAGTCAATATTTTAATACCTGATCGAAAAATAAAGTTCCAAACACTGCAATAAGAACAAAAATAGTAAGGAAACTATGCAAAACTTTTTCAACGACTCATGTAGAAATTAAAAATATCGAGTTAAAAATTATTTCTAATACTTAAAAAACTCTTTTTCCCTTTAGGAAACATTTCAAAAGTTATACAAAGTTAGTTTTTTAAAAATTGTTTACACAACGAAGAAAAATATGAGTTTTCTTAAAAACTGTAATTAATAAATACCGGTTGATTCAAAATTAGTGTGACCAATTTTAAAACATATAACTTTTTACGATGAATTTATATCGTTGAACTACCTACTGGTTTTATTTTGAAAATGAAACATTTAAATTACTAATCTTATTCTTTTATTAGTAGGAGAAAATTATAGTGCCTAAATTAGATCCTCAAACCTGGAACGAAATTTTAAAGTTTTTGAAGGATGGTTGTTCAAATTCTGTTATAAATAAACCCTTTAAAAATAAAAAAGACATTTTTCTAAGGAAAGAAATAAAATTTGTCTCGCAATCAAAAGGTTCAGAAAAAAAAATTGTGAACGAAAATAAATCTTTAATAAAGAAGAAAAAAAAATTAATTGAGAGAGAAAAGAATTATCGCTGTAGAAAATCCTCTGCCTCAAAGAACTTAGGCAAAGAAGCTACACGTATCGCAATCGGCAATTAACCTTCAGATAAAAAAAAGTGGCTATAAAAAGATGAATAAGACTGTTATCAATGTCTACAAAGACCATAGAAAAACGAAGAAAACGCTCTTGGCCTCTGTATTTAATTTTACGCAAAGGTAGATACAAAACATGGATAATTTTGGATGAATCTCTACTTCATCTATCATCAACTATTTATTAATTAAAAATGGCAAAATGGAAATTCAACATATTCCATACGAAAAGCGTCGCAAAGATGCCACTATTTTGGAAAAAGCAAGTTATAGCTGTCAGGTGTTATGTTATGAATGGGAATCTCCTCTCAAGTCTTAAAAAAACCATTTTTTCTAGAAACAAAGGCTAAAATTGATGCTACATACTATCAGTGAAGTTTTGAGGCACATGATCAAAGAAAGTAAACGAGGAAAATTTCTTTCTCACCAAGATTCTGCACCATATCATATTTTAAAATAAACTATAAAATGGCTGAAACATAAAAAAAATAAATTTTCTTCCTTATGAGAAATAGCTACCATTACCTCTTTTTGCGAATGATTTTTATGGAGATAATTAAAAAAAACAATTAATTAGATGTAAGAACGCTTCATGGGCCTCAAAAAGCAATTAGAGGAAGTTAGAATAATCCCCCAAGAATGTTCGAGAAAGCTCTTTTGGCTTGGCTAAACGTTTACGTAAATTGCACTTTGAAAAGGATGCCACATTGAAAATTTCATGTAAATAACATTATTCAATGAAAATATATGATACTCTGAGAATGGTCACATTATTTTAGAACCAACCGGTAAATTACATTTTACAATAATCTAATTAAAATCATATTACGGTTAATCACATACAAACTTCTGTGTTTCATATGACAAATAAATTTGGTGCTTTTAAAAGCTTACTAAAGCATTTTTCTTTAACATTTTTTGTTAGTTAAAACAACTATTTTTAGCAATGTATTTTTTTTTATACTCATCTGTTTATTCAGCATTATTTTGCGGGAAGTATTGATAACGTATTTTGATTCTTAGTGAAGATTATTTAGAAATAATTCACAAAATTAATGTTTCTTAAATAAACAAAAGAATAATAATTGAAGAGAAAAAAATCGTTCTCAAAGCATTGAAACTCTCTTAGAGATTTTAGTTCTTTTAAACTTATTTTGTTATTTTTATCGTAAGTTCTGAAAAGTTTCTTTCTTTTGGAATAAATAATAATTTAGTTCAAAAGTCTTAAATGTTTAATCAGAATAAAAATTTTCATAAAGGGAAAAAATATGTTTCATAGGTTGAAAAATATATTCTGTTTTATACTCTGTAAAAGATGAAACAAAATTCTAATACAATGAGTAAAAAATCCTTTAAGCCTTCTGCAATAGCCTATCTTGCTCCTGGACAATATAAAAGAAAATCCTTCAATATCAAAGGATTTACTCTAATGCAGAAAAGTCTGGGAAGAAAGATGGGAAAAAAGTCACACAACCGTCGAGAAATTTGTACTTGAATCTCTTCATCTTCCACACGTAAGAGAATCAAGCTTCAAAACTAATATTAAAAATACCAAGAAAGAAACACGTTCCTTTAAGACACACTAAGAAATAAAAATGTTGCTATCAGAAAACTAGACATTCATTTTGTTCAACATCTTCTGCGCAAAATGGTTAAAACAAGTAATCTTTTCTTCCATATCTCTACATTTGTAGTATCCGAGTATCATCGTTGCACTCTCGTGGCTGGCCTAGTTTTTATCAAATTAATATGTCAAAGCCCTTATGTTGCTTCTTAGTGTGAAGTTACTAAACAGTTGTCTTTTCATCCATACTTTTTTTTAAAGAGAAACAATACAAGCTTGTTATCTGAACTAAAATATCATTTAAAAATAATTGATTTCCTACATATCACCAGATAGAGTCTTAAAAATCTTGTGCAGTACATCATACTCATGTTGGTGGAGGTAGAGATGTCGTTGTTGGTTTGAATTCCCGGGGGTTGGAAGCCGAACACAGCATACATGGAGAAGCCATTGAATCAAACTAGAAATGATTACAAGCAAGAAACTGAAATAGTTTGTAACAACCCGTGGGTTGCGTTGGTGTTTAGGAGTACGAGCGAAGATCAGCCATAGCAACTTTTATAAGCACAATTTTATAACTATTTTCGTTTAATTAACCACCACAATTAAAGATAGGGAATGAATGCATTTAATAAATAAAACGAAAGAGCAATCGCACAGGCTTAATGCTACTAACATAAAAAAAATGACTTAACTGAATCCTGGAGCGCTCTTGACTCCTACGCTTGAATTCTCTGTAAATATTTTGCGTAACTATACGACCTCCGGTCGTAAGCTTGATCACAATTCAATCAACCTTTAATCACCAACCATCAACCATCGACCTTTCTCACGTATGCAGATGCCAACATTTAAATAGAAATATCCATTTACCTAAATTTCATCTTCTTCACCGAGGAAAGTTTTTAGCAGAACTCACAGTTAAAAATAATAGTTTTACCCAAGAGGATTAGTTGAAGATTCACGGACAGACCCGATATAAGTTTACTTTTTTTTAAAGTTTGACACTAGAAAGGGGTACGCGATATTTAGACTAGAAAAAATAAACGTTAAGAAACAGTTTGTACTTATCTGAATGAGATGCAACCCTTCGGACTTGACAAAATCAAATTCCTCCATAATCTTGAATCGCAGAAGTGGTTGCGACAATCTGGCTTTGGTATGAATTAACATTTTAATATTGTCCACAAGTATCTATAACTTTCTATATTTCTCTGACTATTTAGATGTCTTTTATTAGTGACGTTGGGTATGTTATTTGGTAATGACGTGGCTGGAGCTGCTCCAGCCTAAAGTGCCGATTTTTCTCTTCCGAAAAAGCCAGAGTTAAAAAGGATAGAACAACCTCGTAGATGATGTCGACAACCCTTTGTTAAAGTACATGATTTTAAATAATACATTGTTAATGGATAAGAAAGAAAACGAATTTAATGTTACTATTAAGAGAACCAGGACATCATATTCTTTCAAAAAATCGATTTTTCAATTTTAGTTCTAAAAAATAGTGCATATTTTTCTGAACCTAAAAATGTGTAATACTTATATGTTTGTTGATAAAAAGCCCTAAAATATGAAAAATAAAAATGTAAACAAATGACCACGCCCCTTTTGACCCTTAGTTTTTTCACTTTTTCTCTCAAAAGAATATTTTTTTTTGCATTTAGATACATTTTTAAAAAAAAACTATTGCACTATAAGATTCCAGATTTTTTATACTTCTATACAAGATGTTTATGCATATAGTGGACCTAATTTTTTTTCTATTAAAATAATGCCTAAATTTTTAAAAATGGTTTTATGCATAAAAAAGCAGAAAAATAAAATTTTTCCAAATTTCAAAGATTCATAATTTTTTTAAAGAAACTATACTAAATTTTCACTAAAAAAATAGGTTCACTGTCTTTTGAGCATTGTTTTATATATGTGTAAAAATATTTGTATAAAAAAAGATACTTTTTTAAAAAAATGGTACCTAAATATAAGTATGTATTATGAGTTCTCAAAAATTATGTATTGCTTAAATTAAGTAGGAAAAAAAAACTTTTGAACTAAAAACTTATTTTTGTAGTTCTACAGAATAATTAAATTATCTTTATTAAGAACATAAAATATCTAAGCTCTATTGGAAATTTTAAAAGATATATGTCTCATAAACAAAGGGTCTTAATTATGGCATTTTACACTTCCGAGCATGTCCTGGTTCCCTTAATGTATTCTTCCATCAATTTGATATTTCTCACATGAATATTATGTGATTTAAAATAAAGGAAACAAACTGTCACCACCGTAAAATAGAGAGGGGTTAATTCATCACTTGCAGCAAAAACTGGTCAGTAATTGGAAAAAAATTAACGTTAAAATATAATGATTATGGAAAAGAATAATAATAAAATACTAAAATGTTTTCTTAAATAAATCAGAGTGCATAATTACAAATAATAGATTTTTATGATAGAGATAAATTTAACTTGGATATTTTGTTCCAAATAGCTACAAAAATAGATTATCCAGGTTGTAAGAAATAGTCCATCTATAAATACACGACGATGCCAAAATTTTAAAGTCTTGGTCAAAAAACACAAAAATATCATCATTATATTTTCTTCTTTGAGTGAATGAACAATTTGACAAAAATCAAAGATATTATTCAATGTAAAATCACAGTATTAATAGGAACACATACTTTTTCTATTAATATATCCTTCGCCTTTTAAAGTAGTCTTCTTCATCTCTATGGTAAGCAGAAAGAAATCAAAAAAGTTAAAGAAAATAAATAAATTTGCTTGACTCAAATTGCTTTGTTGGTTCAAAATATGAGAAAACCAATAAAAAAGACAAGTCTACAAGAAAGAGAGTTTTAAAAGAGAGAAAGATGAAAAAACATGTACTGCATTAAAAAGGAAAAATTTTTCAGTAAGGAAAAAAAATCACACGAGAGAAAAAAAACATAAAAAAAAAACGCAAATACAAAAAGAAAATATTATTTTGGAATAATAAGTAGTATTTCTCTCTAAATATCTCTAAGTGGGTGATAAGGATCACTCATACACTTTCCACGAAAAAAGAATTATCTTCTTCTTTTAAAACATGAAGGAGAAAAGCCTGATACAAATATGATTGTCACTCCTAGATTAGAAGAAAAATTTGTATTCGAGTTGCTCTCCAATCCAGGAATTTTTTCTTTTCATATTTCTCCTCTGCTCTACTACTTTCAATCAGATTAGGGAATATTTGAATCTGTTTATTCTTGATGTTTTTTTTTTGTTGTGAAAAAGAAGTCAACTATCTCTTTGGAATATAACGTCCTCATCCATTTATGTCAATCAAGGTTAAGAGCGGAAGCAATTTCTTTTTCATAAAGTTTGTTTTCGAGCAACTGATGGGAAAATTTTTAGCTCTCCAGGCTAACTTTCTAGGGAAAAATATTGTTAAAATATATACGCGTTTCAAAAAAGACTTTAATATTTTGTGAAACACTATATATAAAAGCTTATCAGAGATATATTTGCACAATTTTCTGTTTCTTATTTTACATTTTACTATTAATTTTCAAATCTAGAAATAAATTTGATGATGTGCTTAAAACAAAAATTCCAGAAAGTCATTTTCATTGAGAATGTTCCTTTCTTTACAACTGACTTGCTTACTTGCAATATTGACATACTGTGAGCAGTTTTCATAATTACTAAGATAGTAGATATTTATTTTAACAAAACCGTGAATTTTATTTGGGAAATTAATATAATTTTTATTAATTGGAACTTCATGTACATATAATACTAGCCATTACCCACCCGCTTCGCTGGGTATTTCATGATATTTTATAAATATACTGTTTATATATATTTATAAATTATTGATATCTAAGTCTTAGCATTAAGAATTCGATTTTATTGAAAAATATACTTATACCTGAAACTATCGCCTCTTGATAAAAAAAAAGAGAAGGGGGGGGGGGGAAGACTCATCTAATTTGTATTTTCTAAAAATCTCTTAAATTGAAGTATAGAATAATGTTTGCACTTTCGTAACCCTGTAACCAAGTGGATTCCGACAAAACCAATTTTCGGCGGATCTCTACTCGGTAAAATGAACATGCAAGCTAAATTTTAAGTCTAAATTTAACAGGAAAAAAACCCCCGAAATATTTACTAATAATACCCTTGTAATCCCGTTGAGAGTCGTTTTCCAAAATAACCGTTCTTAGCGGATTTCAATTCAACAAAGGAAAAATGCAAACCAAATTTCATTATTATAGTCCTTGTAGTTCGAGAAAAGGAATTTTTTTATCAGTACGCCCCAGTAACCCCCTGATCCTCCCAGGAGTTGATTTCCATAAAATACACTCATAGTGGATCCCTATTCAACAAAAGAAACATGCTTAACAAATTTCAAGTAAATGGGTCTAACAATTAAAAAAAAAACAGGATTTTTTTCTATAACTCCTCTTGACACCTAGTAACCCTTTTTTTAAATTTCGATTTTCGTTTTACTCTTTGTTAGAGGAACTCTATTCCATGAAAGGAACATGTTTACCAATTTTAAAGCAGATAGATGTAATAGTTTAAAAGCAGAAATATTTATCTATTACGCCTCTTAATTTCCCGAAATTAAACTTGTGGTTTGATTTTCGCGAAACCCATTTTGTAGCGGCTCTCTACTCTGCGAAAGGAATCTGATTACCAAATTTCAAGACTGTACGTCTAATAGTTTAAAAATGGGGATAATTATCTAAAACGCCACTTGAGCCCCCGCAACGCCACTTGGGGTCTTTTTTCAGAAAACCCATTTTGTAGGGGAACTGTACTCTATGAAAGGTATCTGCTTATCAAATTTGAAGACTGTGCGTTCAAAATTTAAAAAATGGAAAAATTATCTATAACGCCCTTTGAGCCCCCGCAACGCCACCTAGGGGGCAATTTTCACAAAACACATTACATAGGGGATCTTTAATGCATGAAAGGATTCTCATTATCATATTTCAAGACTGTACTTCCAGTAGTTTAAAAATGGAAATAATTATCTATAACGCCCCTTAAGCCCCGCAACGCCACTTGGGGGTCGATTTTCACGAAACCCATTTTGTAGAGTATCTCTATTCTATGAGAGGAATCTGCTTACAAAATTTTAAGACTGTGTGTCTAATAGCTTAAAAATTGGAATAATTATTTATATCTCCCCTTACCCCCCACCCACAACACCCCTCTGGGGTCAATCTTCCCAAAACCCATTTTGTAGCGGACATTTACTCCATGAAAGAAACATGCCTACTATTTTTCAAGCAGGTAGGTCAAGTAGTTTAAAAATGAAAATATTTATCTATTATGCCCCTTAATCCCCCGCAACGCCACTTAGGTGGGGGCTATTTTTCCAAAACCCATCTTGTAGCTGATCTCTACTCTGTGAAAGGAATCTATTTATCAAATATAAAAACTGTGCGTCTAATACTTTAAAAACGGAAATAATTCTCTATAACCCCCCACAACGCCACTTGAGGGGTCCATTTTCACCAAATTCATTTTGTAGCAGATCTCTACTCTATGAAAGGAATCTGCTTACCCAATTTCAAGATTGTACGCCGAGTAGTTTAAAAAGGGAAACAATTATTTGTAACGCCCATTAACCCCCCGTAACGCCACTTGCGTTTCGAGTTTCAAAAAATCCGTTCTTAGCGGATCTCTACTCCATAAAAGGAACATATTTACCAAATTTTAAGTCTGTAGGTTGAATAGTTCCGGAGATATCGTGATTAGTTAGTCAGTCAGTGAGTCGCTTTTCTCCTTTATATATATAGATTTACAAATTTTCATCTTTTTTTTCTGTTTGATAATAAGAAAATATCTAACAAAAATAATTTTCCATTAAAAATTATAAGAATGCATATTCTTTAAACACCCTGGCCACAATGAGTTATTCTACCTGGAATACTTTCAGAAAGTTGTTTTCAAACATTCAGGATCAATATCATTCCATGTGCATTGAATTTTCCCTCAAACTCTTCAAATAAATTGCATTGCGTCCATTTTGCATAAACCTTTTGAACAAGAGAATTACAAAACATTGAGTGTACACATTTTTGGGGCAGAGGAATTCACTGGCCACATCTAAATATTAATGTTTCTTTTTCAAACTTATTTTTCTATTATAGAAGTGTGGGGAAGAAAGCTTCATTTCGTTAAAAAGTAAAATTCTTGACACCAAAAGATAAACAGTATACTAACAGTAGTATGAGCGTATAAGTATAACAAGTACTCTCACACAGTCCATTTTGCTATAAGCTGAAAATGCTTATAGCAAAATGGATAAATATCAAAGAATATCTATAGAATATCATTTCTTATCATCTATCTATAGAATATCATTTCTTATCATCTATCTATAGAATATCATATTTGCTTTTAAAAGACCTGCTCCATCTGATGTATTAGTTGAAATTGTACTAATACCAGTTAAAACATCGGTATCTAATTAATCTCAACTGCCTGACAGTTGTAGTTTCCACGTTTGAATTAAGACATGGCCGTTCGCAAAGTTCGAAGCCATAATGACTATCTTTTATTAATTTAACAGAAAAATAAAAGCACACACACACAGGCTGCTATTATCAATAGATAAAACATTTATTTAGCTTAGATTGTTTGGAAATTAAAAGTGTGCTCACATTAACAGTTTTAGTAAATAAGTTAAACAATGATAATAATTTTTATTTAAATGACTTCTGAATTACTTTAGCTGAGAATGGATTGCTTATATTCTTTTTCATGATAATTTTTTTTAATATATGCATTCTCTAAACAAATTAAATTTAATTTTCTTAATAAACGACTGATTAAAAAAAAAAAAAAAAAAGGAAAGCTTATTTCTTTTAACGTAGCACGAGAAGGATTTTTGACAGCATTATTTTTTATGTAGCAATTGTCCTCAGTTTAGTATATATATATTTGCTACTTATCACTATTTTAGTATTTTATACAGATGAATATCATAATTATAAAAACTAACATTTTTTTAAGTCAAATTTTTTACTTTAGAAAAATATTTATTTTGTCTTTAGAGATAAACAAACAACAGAAATAACTTTCTTTTATTGTGCATCAAAATGCATCTTATCTTCGGTTAATATAATAGTTTTCTTTATAAAAGACCAACTAATATTTTTCTGTATTAATTTTTGTGAAAACAAAAATGTCGTAATTTTCTCTTCTTTTGAAACAAATTGTATGAGTTTTATAGATATTAGAGTTGTAAAGGCCGAAATTTTCTTACATCAAACGTATCTATAGAAAAAAAGGAGCATAATAGAGTGAGAGACGACTTGGCATCAAAATTTCTCGACAAGCATATGTCTGGAAAACCGCCAACTCTCTGCACAGTTGCCGGACAGTTAACCTGTTCAATACTGCTGTTATTTTCCAATTTCTTTCGGACACGAATCGTCATATGGCTCTATGAATTGAAGTTTTTGACAAGAAATGGCTTTTTCAGCTTCTTTTGTATTTTGACGTATTCACTGAGCACTTTTGGGCTGCTTCGAATCATAAATATTTTCGATTTCCCTGTTTACCCTTTCCCTTACTCTCATCCAACTTATTTTTGAAATTACACAATTTGCCTCAGGCAAATCCCCTAGTTACTTCAATGTGTGATAAACACAAAAAAAGGTATTTTATGTAAATATTTTCTAAATGTTTTCAGGGATTGAAGGATATATTTTATCATGCCTTACAACAGGATAAAAGATATCCTTCCTATACATATAAAATATTCCTTTACATATTGGATAGATAAAATACAGTTAGAAGATAGATAAAAACCTATAATAATTTCGTTCATAAAATTTAAAATAAAGCATATTCCACGTAAATACAGTTTTTACAGGAAACAAGAGTTGTTGCAATTAAAATTGAAAGTATATATATTGATTTATTTCTAAACGATTTAATAATTAGTACTATTAAAATGAGCTTTAAAAGCTTGTAAGTATATTAAAAAAAGTATTATTTTTTGCTGAAAAAAAGTAAAAATATTTTACAGGATGAATAGCAAACTTTAAATTATTCGCAAGAGAGAGCGTTACTAGCATTAAATCGCTTCAGATCAACCGCATCCTAACCATTTTTTGCTTTAAAGCGAAATCGTTGGCCATTAGTTTTTGATGCGTTTTATTTTGTCGAAGTGTAAATGACATAGTTTTTTCCTATTCCAGATCTATCAATTTTTGTATCAACGAAACGCAATTTGCTGAAAACTTTCTTTTCGATTTTCATTTGAAAAAGAAAGAAATTGAGGATCATCGATTACTGTTTGAGGCTTATGGGGACCAGACTCCATCTATTTCAACGTTAGAGAACTGGTTCAAAGAGGATGATTTTGACACGGAAGATCAAGAACGTGAAAGAAGGTCAGAAATGTTTGAAAATACAAACTGGAAAATTATTAAACGAAGAATCACATCAAATGTAAGAAAAATTTACAAAAACTTTGAAACTGGTCAACAAACTATTTAACTATTTCGATGTGCCTCAGAGCCATGGAAACAGTCTAAAAGCAAGAAAACTAGGGTCTGATATGAATTAAAGGCAATAAATATAGGAAAGATATTTTCCATTTGGAAACAGCTGCTCTTAAAGTTAAAAAGCAAGGGAATTTTGTGCCGAGTTGTGATGAAAAGCGCACCTATTACAACAAAGAAAAGAGTAAGAAATTATGTGTAAGCTCGGCTATGTATTAACATCAACGGCAAAAAATAATATTTGGTAGAATCATTTAGATGAAATATAATACGAGCCGAACCGAATGAAAGAAACACGAGGAACCGTAACCCGACTGCCATCGATGCGTTTGAACCGAGCATTGAAAGAGAAATAAGACAAAGTGGTAATGCAACATGATAATGCTCAAACACATGTTGCTGTGCCTTCAAAAACTACTTAAAACAATCAAATGAAATAGCCTACTCCATGAACCATATGATGTTAATAATCGTAAGATATATAATTTAAGTTAGTAGAAATAATTTAAGTAAAAATATAGAAAACTGAGGCTGTGTGCGTATTTAAGAAGAACCAGATTAAAATATGAGTGAATAAGGATTAAAATATATCTTATGTTTTCAGAATTTAAATACATTTTAGGAACTCGAAAAAAATTGCTTCGCGTATAGTTATATTTTATAAATTTAAATTTTGTATTTATTTTGATACATATGGATTAAAAAAAGCAAGATGTAATTAAAAACAATTTTATCTGTAAGCCGTTGTTCAGAAATATTTTAAAAGAAAATAGAAAAAATTCACCCAAGAGAAGGACTGATTTTTGTGTTTCAGTTTTCTGTAATCTTAAATAATTTTCTGGAAATTCATAAATATAAAATTGATTCTAAGATAAAAATGAAAACAAAAATGCATTGTCATCTACTTAAAAGGACATTATATTAAAACGAAACCAAATTTAGACAAATTTATGAAAAAAAATAATCTCAAAATAGTATTATCAATTATTTATCATTATAAAAGCAAAAATTACTTAAATCAAACTATTTTTTATTTGTTTAATATTTTTTTGCATGTTAAGATACATAGAACTTGGTGGTGGTGCTTGCAATTATGTATGAAATACTTTTGTTATAATTGTTATCTTCAGTCCATTGATTTTGAGTGAGATGTAAATATTGTTAAAAAGATCTTGTAGCTTTTGCTGTGTTTCTTGGCAACGGTAACAAAGTGGCCATGATTGCAAAATCGAGGCGTTGGCTCAAGTTCTGGTGGTACTAAAGACCCCTAGTGTCGAGGGACTGAGTCACATTAACTTTGCGGTAGCCTAAAGACCTCATAATGATATGGTTTGGAGAGAGGAATGCTAACTCAGGTGTCATCCACGTCACTTGACCGTGGCTCATAATTACGAGGTCCATCGCTTATAGTCTTTTTGTTGATTCTAAGTGAGATGTTTATAGACTTTATCTTTGTATGTATAGATAGCAGGACCAAACTGTCGGCCAATTTATGTTTCTATCCTTATTTTGAAACACTCAGACCAACAAAAAAGAAAAGGAAGTTAAGAGAAATAAATTATGCGTATAACGATTTTCGAAACACTCTAATGTTCACATTATCAAAGTAAAGTGTGGAAATTTTTTATTTTATTCATGGCCTCCAAAAATTTAAGAAAACTCATTTTTCTGAGTTCACTATTAAAAAAGGCAATTAGAATAAAACTCATAGTTTATAAAAATTGTAGAAAAGAAAGAACAAAAAAAAAATACTCACAAAACTATAAGCATCATTTTTTTTTTTTATAAAGAAACCTACATTTAATTAGAAGAAGAGAGAAAATATTTAAAAATAAAATTTAAACAAAGTCTTGTGAATGTTCTGTACATGATTGTTGATTTCCAAGTTGGTGGTTTCATCAACAATATCTAGATGAATCTAGAGAATCTAGGAAAAGTTGTTTATTGATTCGTTAAAGGGGTGGGCAATCTGATGGATGATTATGTTGCTGCCAAAAGTTGAAATTCTTGTATATCTTAACGCGTCTTGCAATGTAGTCCAAAGATAGCGGCATTAATTTAAATCTAAAGGTTCTGTGTCTAGAAAGCCCGTTCTAGGTCGACCATAAGTTTTAACATCTGCGAGAGACCCTTTCCTAGATCTTTCCGTTAGGCGAAAAGTAAGAATTACAGCGTTTTATTTCATTGCAGATCGTTTTGTCGTATGAAGAATAAGCATCTTCACTACTACGATCCAAAGAAGCCTTCACAATGCTGGTCTCTGTGCAAAACACATTGTTTGTGCTCCCTAGGGATGTTCCCGCCTGTACTGGGAAAGAGATAATTTTTAGTCGACCAAATATCAATGGATTTTTCTACTTTTTAAAAATGAGTCCAAGTTCAGGTAGTTACAGAGATGATGTAATCCTGGTTTGGGCAGAATTTTCCCGATGTTATCCCTCCTGTTCGATGAAGAAACTCTGACTGGTTTGACATATTGAAATGAGATCCTTTTCCGATATGTTCATTCATATGCCCCTGTTGTTGGTAAGAAATTCATTCTGATAGATGATAATGCTTGTCTTCAGCAAACTATTCTTCTTGAGGACTATTTTGGGGATCATGGTGGGAATCGCCAGCTCAGTCTTCAAACCTGAATACGATGGAGAATATTTGGAGATTATCTTGGTAGAAACGTTACAGAGGTGATGGAATCCTGATTTGGGCTGCTTTAAGTCCTTTTTCAAGGTCGTTTCATGAGCTGAAACAAGGGTTTCTCCATGACTGGTCTTCACTTCCCATTTCGGTATCTGATAATTGAATTGGCATCATGAAATGTCAATGGCTACACTGCATTGTTGTTAGGGGTGAACACAATCCTTATAAGTAATCATTTTGTTGTTTCCAATACATTTTTTTTTACATAAACTACGATATACTGCTTTCTTTGAATTAATTTATCTGCTCAAGAATACTTCCTTTGTCGTAAAACATGTTTGTGTTAAACTGATGCAAATTTTTGTGTTGCATTTAATAAACGTTTAGTGCACGTTTCCTTTAAATTTCTTGTTTCTGCGTTCATTTATTTTCAACTTAGACACACAAAAATTTGGCTTGTACCTTAACTCTTTTGGTGGCCAGTATAGATAAAAAACGCATTTTGACATAATCAATCAGGGAATTTGAAGTAAACAACGCCAACATCTTTTGTACTTAAAAGGTAACACATATAATGCAAAACACTATGAATATAGTCTAAAATATTTTACATATGTACTTTTAATTAAAATTCCCCTTTGCTTAAACAGTGTGTTTTACTTTTTCGATTAAGATAAATAGTTTAAGCAAAATGATATTTTTGGTAAAAAACTTAGATGAAAATTGAAATGCATTACAAATATGAATAAAGTAATTTTCTTGTCACAGTATTTGTTTTACTTGAAAGATAAGTAAAGAATAACTATTAAACTAAATTAAAGCACTTTAGAACAGTTGGAAAACAAATGAAAATATTCCATGAAATTTGTTTTAAAACTTTATGCATTAATCATAATTTTCTAAAATGATATATGTTCTATTCTCCACTCTCCAAATACATTCATTCAACTTGCAATAACAATATTTCATTTCTGTTCATCAATCATTCTATTTTCTTTCGTTTTTCATAACGTAATTGTTCTTGGGAATATTTTATTCAGATATTTTTCTGTCTCACGTTGTTTTATGCTCAGATCGAAGACAAATATTTAGTTCATTTGTCAAACGTTGTAATATCAAGAAAGTTGTTTTATATTTTGAAGAAATTTTCTCGTTATATATAAATGGCAAAAAATATAAAAGGATAGATGATATGCTTATAAAACATTTATATAAAACTCCTAAGTATTTTCCTTCAAAATAAATTAAATCAGTTTACTAGGTTTTTATATTTATGAAGTAAGCGTGATTTTATATTATATATTAAAATTTCATAAAATTTTTTTCATTTGGCCAATCAATATTTTATGCTTGTTACCTAAATACATTTTATTAACTTATTATATTATGATATATAGATTTGGTTATAATTGATCAACTGTATGTAGCGACGATATGTACTGTATAATGACAATATTGTATATTCCTGAGTATTACACATTTCCGGTGCATAACATGCACCTATACTTTAAAATTGAAATTTTTAAGTTCTAGGTATATTCACAGTATAACTCGTGCTTTTTTCAAGGAGAAACCTGAAATATACATATGTAACACTCTAATAATTTAAACTTTAGACATAGTGCGTGAGTGGATTGTAAAATTCTAGAATGAAATTAAATATGGTATACATAAAAAGTCAACAAAAATGTATATCTAATTATCTAAATTAAACGGAAGATGATTACTTATTTATGGTTCTTAGAAACAGTTATGGTGAACATGAAATATAATTCGATGATGCGCCTGGGGCAGATGAATATGACGAAATGTTATGTTATTCTACAATGGAAGTTCATAAGGTATATCATTTCTTTTAAATAAGTTGTAGGTAGATGTTTGAAGAAACCTTATTTTTTATGCTCATCTTATCTTTATTTTTAAGTTTATTCTGTTTCTATTCGGTGTATAAAGCACACTCGCAAATTTCGATCACAATTTTGTTTGTTAAATGTATAAGTTATACGTCAGAATATATGGTAATTAAAAATATAACTATTCAATTTTGCTTTTAGATGTCTTAAAGTGATCGAAATTGAGATTCAAAGAAAAGACAATGAAGATCTAGAGCATAAATTTTGAGAAAGATTTTCCGCAAGCACCAGGATAATCTAGAGAAACTCTTAATATTCTTTATATTCGAAATGGTAATGTGGGAATTTATAAAATTTTATTTTAGTTCTGCTTTAAAAATAATATTAGAAAAGAATGGACTTCGGAAGCTGTGGTATTTTTCTTTGAACAGTAAAATTTTTTCTGATTAATTTGAAATGATGTACTACTATATAACGCTGATAAAATGTCCAATGGTGCTATTTTTCAATATTTGCCAATAGTTATGCATGCGAAAAATTGTATTAAAATCTTACTTCTTTTCAAAGACAAAAATTCCATCATAAATCTTCTATCAGTCATCTTTTCAATAGCGCAACCCATATTTGCTGGAGAATAATCCCTTCTAATGCATATATGGAAAAGGTATGTAATGAATAAAGCATAATTTCATTCTTTAAGTCATAAAACATGAAATAAGTGGCTTTTCCTTCGAAAAAGAACGAAAAAAGGTTATAAGTACTTATTTATACCATTTAACTACTTTTCCTCTTTATCTTAGCATTCCTTGGGGTGATTTGCAGGTGATGAATCATTCATTTTTTTGTTCTCTTGTTATGCAAATAGTCTCTTCCTAATTGATGATTTCATGCGATACATTTGTTGTAATTGCTGTTTTGGTACGCTCATAACTGCAGGTAAGGAATGCTCGTAAATAATGAAAATTGTTTTATAGGTTTACCTTGGGTTTATATTACCATAATTGGAAAATTCGAACAAATATACATTTTTTGATTTTCTATTTTTATTTAAGTAGCTGCTTTTCTCTTGTTCAAAAATGGATTTTCTAGGATAGATTGCTTTTGGATACATATTCTTTGATAAACAATGGAGAGGTAAAATGTATCAGTGGTAATATTATTTTTCTAAACACTGAATGAGAAAACCGAGACTCCCTTTCCAAAGATTGAAAAAAAAGTACTTTAAAACAATTTAAATTTGGATTTAAATTGTAGTACTTGTACAGTTCTACAGGTCTATTATAATGATAAACTTACACAAAGTCTTCTATGAAGAAATTAAGTTCTTTTAATAATTTAATATATTTATAGTCAGATTACACACACAAGTAAAAAATTATCTTGATTTTTTTATTAACATTGTGGAAATTATGTCTCTCCAATAGGAAAAAATTCTCGCTCATCAAAACAACTAAAATTTTCTTATATCACCCGAAAATTGCTCTTTAAAAAATTCTTCTTTGAAATATGATGCATCTTTTACTCTCTCATATCCTTTAAAATTAGAAAATAATCGAAATCTTAAATAATACGTGCATCGTGTCACACAAATGTATTCAATAGCTCTGAAATATAGATTTTGAACTAAATATGTGAAATATTAAACAAAAATAGCACTGAATAATATGATGTAAAAGTCTCAGCAAATTAAAACAATGTTTTAAGAGTTTAAAATTTTATCGTTGAATCTCATGCCGGGAATATTAATTGTAAAATAGTAAGGTAATTCGAAATTAATTAAGTTCGAATTTTTCTCCAGGTCCCAACGTACGTAGTATAATTTATCAATTTAAATTTGTTCATAAAGTGAGGAGGGGGGACGTTAACAAGGATTTAAGCATTTGAAAACAGAAAAAAAAAGATCCGTTCCCTAGAATGATGATCAAAATTGAATAACGAATTCGATAGTTTGACATCTTAAAAACAAAATTCTATTTGCCTTTTTTTCTCAATTTCTCCTTTAAGGTTCACATAATTAGGGCAAAATTAATCACCCTAAACAACAATTAGCTTCTGTAAACAACGGGCTTTCTGCTGAAAGAAAAAATAGATTGCATCCGAATTTATTAAATTTTCGAGGAGGCGAGTTGTTTTCTTCACGCTTTTCCTTTAGTACTTGAATGGAGTTGAGCCTTCCTTCAAAATAAAACGCCTCCGCAATTAATTTCATTAAACAGATTGGGAAGGAAAAATTTTTGCTCTTTTTCTTTCTTCCCAAAAATAGAAGTGTGAGTGGTTGAAAGGGGTTATTGGGGAAATTTACTTACTAAGTTGCTTTCTTTTAAATGGTTTGAAAAATTTCATATTTGCTTTCGAAAATCTGATAGCGTTTTGGATAATTTTTGTAACTGTAGTTTCCTTCATTATATATATTATGTATAATATAAATATATAATAAAGAATAATTATATACAGTAATTTAAAAAAAAAATCCTGAACGTACTAATTTCTTTTGCCTAATTTTTGTGTTTGACTTAACTTTTCATAAAGAATTATCGTACTATATTAATTATCGTTATTGATTACATTGTAATCTTTCATGCTGATTTCAAATCTGTCACTGGTTTCTTAGTTTCTCAAGTATTTTTTGTAGTACACTTACCGGATCACAAGACTATGTAGTACGTTCAGTATAATACAATGTTGAATACGTAGTAGAATAACTCAAAAGTTTATAAATACGGTACTTTTAATATACATTTTGAAAATTGCATGGTTGTTGCACGTTTTACCACCAATATTTTATAGGGAAGCTATTTGCTTTAATTACGGCTCTATATCTTTGATGGAGGATGCACCAGCTTTACACAAGTTCTTTCTAAACAACATGGTTGAAAGAAAATATAGATTCACTTAATTCATGTTTGTTTTTTGACGGTTTTTTCTCTGAAATATCATAAACAATTTTATAGCATAGTTATTAAAATCCAGAGATTATGCTGTTCAGTTCATTCTGTTTACAGTATTTCTTTCGAATAATTTTTGGATTTCTTTGCTCGCGGATATGGAACATTATCATCCTGAATAGACATTGAATGTTTCCTGAAAGATCTTCTGCCGTTGGTAGTAATTTATTTTGTAATTTTTTAATATAATTCCTGACTGTTACCCCTCAGGGGGCTCATCTCCTTTAGATGAGTACGGGTGTCACGATCCCGAGGTGTCCTAGTGATCTTTCCCCTTCCCCTTCTCTCTATCTGCCCATTTTCTTCCCCTTTTTTCCCTCTCCTCAGGGGACTCATCTTCTTTAGATGAGTACGGGTTTCACGATCCCGAGGTGTCCTAGTGATCTTTTCCCCCTTCTTCCCCCCTATCTTTTTTCATGTCTAGACTACAGCAACAAAAATTTACATATTATAACTTAAAATTTTTTTTTCTCTATCCTATTTTCTTTTCTCTAACACCGTTGGTTTTCCAACCCGCATGTTTGCCGTGTGCGGCGTCCTGTAAGATTGAAAATGGTGTTCTGGGGATACCTTTTGCGTTCCCTTTGGCCCACGCTTCTCTGTAGACGGGTGGCAGGAGTGAGCCCGCTCCTGTCAATCGGCTGGTGATACCTCTCTTCGGTGTCCCCGAAGAGACATTGCTGTAGGGTTAGTGCTGCAGATAAGGGGTGTCGGGTTTACCCGTTCGATCCTCGTCCTGACGCTGTTTTACTATATTCTGGATGTACTCTAGTTAAGCGCCGTACCTGGTTTTGGCCAGATGACCGTCACACTGCCTCCCTTGTTGGACTCCGTGGTGGGTGGAGGCACGCCAGGATGAATATCATCTCTCTTCTTATGGATTCAAATATGCTGTGCCCGGGTAAAGGCCTCATTTTACCCAACACTAATGTTGATGAAATTGCTGCATATGATAGATATTTGCTAATTTCTTTGATAAACGATGATATGTATAAAAAGTCACCATTTGCTGTTCACAAAGCAATAATTGGAATAGGTGGTGAACCTAAATCTGTAAAACGTTTAATGTCAGGTGCTTTACTAATCGAAACTAATTCTGCTCTACAAATGAAATCTTTTTTACTTGCCAAATGTTTTCTCGATTCTCCGGTAACAATAAGTCCTCACAAATCGCTTAACTCCTGCAGAGGTGTAATTTCCGAACCTGATCTGTTGACCACCCCTGAAGCAGAAATTCTGGATGGATTTTCTGATCAGGGTGTGATTCAGGTTAGAAGAATAACAATAAAAAAAGATGCTTCAGTTATTCCAACAAAACATTTAATTTTAACTTTTAATAGACCTAAACTACCCACAACAATTAAAGCCGGATATCTAAACTGTAAGATTCGTCCATACATTCCCAATCCTCTGCGATGCTTCAAGTGTCAGAAGTTCGGACATTCACAAACTTCCTGCCGCGGACAACTGACTTGCTCTAGATGTGCAACTGCTGGGCATTCTTCCTCTGACTGCAGTCTAGAGCCTAAATGTATTAACTGTTTACAGCCTCATCCCTCGGATTCTAAATTATGTCCTAAATGGAAAATAGAGAAACGAATACAAGAAATTAAAACTAACAAAAATATCTCCTAGTTAGAAGCTAGAAAATTGATAACCCCTCAGATATCCCAAACATATGCCCAGGCTGTTAAACCTTCAGCTACTCAAACTGATCCAAATATAACAAACATAATCTGCCCTCCTTTGCAATGTCTTAAACCCGTATCCTCTGCAAATCAAATATCAAGTACATCTGTCTCCACATCATCCTCATCAACTCAAGCGCATCTACTTCCTGCCACATCTTCAGCAATATCAAGTAAATCTCAATTACCTATACCCATTTCTACTTCTACTACCCCTGACATACTCCTAACTAGCCTACATACTCCTGCTTCATTTTTACCAACTGAAACACATCTGTTTCCTACAACTTCTAACAAATTTGCTCCACTATTAACTGAAGTTCAGCCATCAGTTCCCTTACCAGAGTCTTCCACTACTACATCTATCACTGAAACTTCTAATACGTCTAAAATTCCAAAGAGTGTAAAACAAAATTCAAAGAGGAGAAAGCGCATAAAAGTACAAAAACCAGAAATCGAAATAAAAATGACACCTCACACGCCCAAAAAAACTTTGTTTCATTACGACTCAGAAGACGAGGACATGATTGTACATGATGTAGATGAACATTTAGTTGATAGTCACGTACGTTACGGTTTCTCGCATTTCTTGACCCCTACCAGAAATCGGAGAAATTAAAATTTACACAGGAAATTTGGAACATTAATTATTACGTTTTGATATAAAATATAAATTTTTAAATGATTTTCGATATTTTTAATTTCTTTTTTTAGCATTTTAACATAGTGTAATAGTTATTACAAACTACGTACATATTAAGACCAGTTTTGAAGAATGTACTATTTTTTTAATTCATTGTTTGGCGCAGCTTAGCCTAATTTGGCTCTTGTGCCATAAAATCAAACAATCCTGACTGTTAATGTTTCGCTCACGTTGTGAAGTCTTCCAATACCACGAGAAAGCACACAGGCCCATATCATCGCTTTCTTTGTATATTTTACTACGGGCTTCAAGCACTAAGGGCTGAAGGCTTCTTCACTGTATCTTCTTTCAAAGACACTACTTTAGTTACCAGAATTATAAAAAAACTTTCATCACTAAATATTACCTTTTTTCAGTATTCTATAGTCCTTAATAGTCCATATCTTGCCCACGCCAATTGAATCTTGTTCTGAAAATCGGCCAATAATGGTTTTGAGAGAGCTTTTCAGAATTGGGATCCAATTTAAAGCAGACTTCCTATCTCAGTTTTTGGGCACACATTCACATTCGATGTCAAAAACCATCGCTTCAAAATTTGCTGTGAATTGAGCTTTCTGTTTGAAAATGAAATTCTGTGCATTGCCCTGTATTCGCATTAAAATGTTTTTCTCGGTAGTCAATATCGCTTCCAGTTTGTAATAGAATTTGTTTCAGAGTACTTTTTCAACGTTCTGACGACAGTAGGAACAATACATGGTAATGCAGTAACAATTTGGTGCATAGGTTTGTTAGATTATAGCTTCGTGTTTAAAAAAAAGATTATTGAATTCTTTCAAATGTATTATTTTGTACCTTTTATTATTGTGGTGAATACCGGTTGCGTGTGTGTGGTGTTATCAAATAATAATAATAATAATTATAATATTCTGGAGTCCTAGAATTTGTCTTTTAATGGATTTATTGGTAACAATAACTTTCAACAATAAACTCAACAATCTTTAATAAATTAAACCATTACATTAATTAGACTGAAACTAAAGAGAATTCTAATATTTAAGATAAAAATCTCCTAGTAAACAACGGCACCTGGATGCCGAAGCCAAGAATTACGAGTAAACATCAGCACCTAGTTATGCTGAAGCCAAGATCAAGATTCAACTGAGACAGAATCCGCTACATATGGTTTCTATCGAGATAAACTACGTGGGTTCTGAGCGGGGTGTCAACTAAGCTCCACCCACTCAGACCCCCCAGTCCCTAATTTACAACAATTATATCAGTCAGAAATTAAAATTTACCAACAATTCCAATATTTCCCCCTTACACTTCAAATTGCAACACACAATTGCTTCTAATATATTAAAACATGCTGTACATTCTGCTTTCAACCCTACGTATCTCCTACTCTTTGATTGGTTGTAATAACGGAGTACTTCATTGGCTTAAATAATCCCTCATGACTTTATGTTGGTCTTATAATGGTGTTTTTAAGATATCGATAAATCTGTTTGCTTTACATGAATTTTACAAACGTATTTGAACTCAGCATAAAGAATAATTTAGAATCGATAATAATAGTTAAGATAATACAATAATTTCAAAACGAAAGATTGTCAAACACAAAAAGTAAGCAAAAAATGAGTATGTTCAGGAGTTTTTGCCCTCATTGTGTATTAATGGGAAGTCTTACCGTAATAAATTGAAAAAGGTCGATTTTGTCTATTACAGTGTCTAGTTCATGCATGGCAAAATCAATTGTAAATATAGGATCCCCAAGGTTTGTGCTACGACATTTGTGGTCCATTTTTCTCGCACATCTCCCATTCAGTGTATCATTCTCAAAGAATTTCAATTTACTCACTTGTCTGTTATGATACCTAGGTTATCTTAAACCACTTTATCGCGGTGTGGAATTTGTCCATTTGGTTCTACTATAGTATTGCTTTTTTCCATTTAAGGAGTTTGTTTATCAAGAACTCTGCCAAACTTGCAGAACTTTTAACTAAGAGTTCTTGCATGTATATTATTGCACATTTCAGTCTAGGCTTTTCTTTTGTTAATAGTGTAAGCCCGTTTAAGTTCCCCTCAAGTTTAATTAAATTAAATTCTTAGTTCGCCACTGTTAGAATTTCTTAGCTCTTTGAACAGCAAATCTTTTTTAACTATTAATCTTTTATCTATATTAATTATCTTCAGTCTCGGGTCTTTTGAAATTACCTCTTGGAATGGACTGTTTTGCAACCTGGATCACAAAGTCCTTAAAAGATTTCCAATTATCCTCAAGGTTGTCCCTAAAACTCATGTCACAAAAATATTGCTCAGTCGACTTGGGAAATGAGTGCTAATCCACTTTACAAAATTCCTAAAACTCTGTTTGACAGTGGTAATAGATTGCTTACTTTTGAGTTCTATCACAATTGGAAGGTGACCGCTACCTATGTTTTTAAGCATTGTTCATTGACATTTTGTGAAAAGATCAGCAGTGTTGTATCTGAACGAGCAGTGCGGGGGAGAGCCATTATTAAGAAATGTAAGTTTTTCTTTGTTCACTGCTTCTATAAGTTCGTTACTGTTACTACAGTCTGAGCAGCTTTTTAAACTTTCAATATTTGTGACCCAACTTTTAATCATAATTTTATCGCTCCCCCATACAATAACAAGGTATTGAAAGCAATAATAATATACCTTGAAGCTAGAGCTACAATATGACCTTAATTAAAAACCGCATAAATTGTCAAAATAAAATTAAGTTTTGTATATGTTATTTTAAATAATAGATAGTTTAAGTAAGTTAATTTTAAGTAATAGGAAAGAGAGTATTATGCTATTTTTCCTTTCAACTTTTATTTGTATGTTTATCAACGTAAATATGTATTTAAATTTTTATTATGCCAGAATGTGTATATATTTTGTACTTACTTTCAGCAAATTAATTGTTTTTTAAAATAATCTTCTATTTCAACTTTTTGATATGCTCGTGGCCACCACTAAAAATTATTACGCTCCCAAGGTGGGCATGTCTCACGGTTTGAGAATCAATGCCCTAAATGATGTTAAGCGCATTGATATCACCCCAAAAATACTAGAAAGATTATCAGGGCCCTTGTTTCAAGGAAGAGTCAGGCAGCTCATCTAGGTTTGGCGGGTGGTCATATTAATTGCAATAATAATAAATTGCATATTCTAAACATCAGTAGCTATAACTAAGTGAGTCGTAGATTCCAAACAAATAAAAAAAGGTCCGCAAAAGAATTAGAAGTCACATATACACATTAAAAAAAAAACAAGGGTTATACTCTGTTGATGACATTACGCCTGTTTATGTTGCTTAGTTGTTATAATAGTGATTGTTTTTGCAAACGAGTTTTAATATTTTCTGTGGAAAATAAGAAGAACGAATTGTTTATAAAATGTATATGGCTATCAATAATATAATATTTATTAACATCTTTATGTATAAAAATTACGTGTCACAGTGCTTGTCCACGATGGACTCCGAAACTACTCAACCGAATATAATATAATTTTGCATACTGTGTGTCCTTTCGTCCAACTTTAAACATAGGATAGTTTTTTATTTCAATTAATCACGTCATAATTTTTTTATTGCCGGAAATATAAAGAATCCGGAAAACGGGAAAATTCGGAAAATGTTGCAATGCTCATGTGTCTGTGGAAATATATATTGTAAACCAAGATTCACGAAAAATAAGCGCCCGGCGTATTTCGGGAAGTGGAATCCAATTTTCGAATCAGTTTCCAAAAATAACCGTAACTTTGCCGAATAATACCGGTCGACAGCATTTTAGACATACCGCGGCAGGAGCTTACCTTAAAAGCCTTGGATCGTGAAAACTTGGTTCCTGGCGTATTTCAAAACGGATAATCCGAATCTGATATCCAATCTGAGAAATAACTGCAACTTTGTCAAATAATGCCGGAGGTCCGAAATATTCGCGGACAACAGCACCAGCCCAACTTGCCGACGTAAAGTCGCAAAAAGTGGACGCATATCGAGGCTGCCAATCCGAATATTTTCAATCCATTTCAAGATCATCCAATAACTACGTCAAATAATGCCAGACTAACGTATTTTAAGCGGACCTTGGCAGGAGCTTGCTTTAAAATCCTTGAGGAGTGATAAATGCTTTCCTGGTGTTTTTCTGGGAGGGGAACAATATTCTGAAATCGGATTTTAGAAACTCCCGTAACTTTACCGGATAATGCCGGTCGACCGTAATGTCCCCCTTTAGGGACTGAACTTACAGGAGTAAGGGCGTTGAAAGTTCGCACCAAGTGCTTTTCGGGTGGGGAACGAGAATCTGGATTCGGATTTAAAAAACTTCCGTAACTTTTCTTTGCGTTTGAATCCCGCTTCTGGATATTTATTTCCTATAGCAACAAAACTTGCAGGCACAACCTTTCGAAAATACGATTGCAAAAGGAAATTTCATTGGCAATTGCGTCTTTGGGCATTGCTGTCACTTCGTTAGATGGTAGAAAAACTGCACATTCCGCATCAAGCTGCCATTGGACATTCATAAGATACAAGATGCTATGTGTACCATTGAAAGAAGGAGTGGATTGGCTACAGTATTGCAAATGAATTCAATCATAATCAGGGATAAGTGTACCATGACCCATAAACATTTACTTAAAGCATTACTTAGAGTTTTGCAAGATTTAAGCGGCAACAAGAAAATATTCGGTGTTGCTGTCATACTACTGTCTGGTGATTTCTGACAGACATTAACAGTCATTCTTCGCTTTACTTTTACTCACGAGATTAACGCATGTTTAAAATAATTGTTTTCAGGGCGAAACTTGGAAACACTTCGATTGACCAGAAACACGCGAGCACATTGCAACATGACTAACCAACTACTAATATTGGAACCAACTACTGAATATTGGAAACGGTGAAGTAGAACTTCATCCCAATACATAAGGCAATTATATATACAGACAATTTTTGTATTGTTCTTCAGAAAAAACGGAACTGATTAAAAGTGTCTTTCCGGATATACTGTATAATTATCTAGATAATTATTGCTTCTGTAATCCTGTTACTTAACCAGAAAAAAATGTTGATATTGTGATGAAATAAACTTCTAGATACAGAGTTGTTGCCAGGTGATCCAATGCCTTTTAAATCAATCGACACTATTGTTGATGAAAACAAAACCGTAAATTTTCCAACCGAGTTTTTAAATTCTCTAGATGTATCAGGAATGTCACCACACAATCTTCGGTTGAAGATTTGTTCCCTGGTTATTCTGCTGCGTAACTTAAATCCACCTAGATTATGCAACGATGCACGTTTGACCATCAAAAGAATTACCGGGAACTTCTTGAAGCAAACATTTTGACAGTAAAGTTTAAACGAGAATTCTCGGTTTTTCTTGCAACGGAATCTGTTGCCACGTATTCCACTGATACCGTCAGAATCTCCAATACTATTCAAAAGGCTTCAATTCCGATTCGTTTTGCGATGACCATAAATGAATCTGAAACCCAAACAATATTATTTTGATGCTTGGACTTAGAAAATCCATGATTCTCGAATGGGCAACTATACGTTATATGCTCACGTGTGTGGGAACCGTGGAATCTATTTACATGAGCAAAAGAGGTGTTAATGAAAAATATTGTGCTTTGATTAAGGATTAGTTACATAAAATTATTTATTGTTATACTTTAAAATGATAAAAATAATATTAAAAATTGCAAAAAATCAGCGTTATTCACCACATTTATAAAATTAAATCTTCACAGGCTGTTACTTAACAAATTCGTCAGTAATTCATGCATTATATTAAACTCAAATAGGAGATGAATAAAATGAAAAATTAGAATCATTTGTTGTTTTATACTTTATTTCAACCCTCTGAGATTGTAAACGAAGATTGATTTGATTACATTGAATAGCTTAGAATACTATTGAATTAACGTATTAAAACAAAGCTACAGCAACGCGTGGCCAGGTCAGCTAGTATTATAATAAAAAACGTAATCTGTGTGTTGAGAGGTAAAAGTTGCAGTTATTTTGTTTAGGTTCTAATGAAATATTTTAAGACAATGTCACTAAATTTAGTAATATTTGGTTCGTCCCAAAAGTGGATTTTTTTATTTATTTCATTAAAAAAGGATCCCATTTTGAAAATATAGAAGTTTTTTAATGATGTGTACTTTGTTCAATTAATAATTTACGAATAAAAATGAATACAGTGGATTTCATGCTATAAAGTGCAACCGATTTTTAAATCATTGAATCCCCTTTTTCTGGGCATGCAAAAAGTCGCCTAAATGTCAAACGTTTCAACTTTCATTAAATCCAGTGATATTCGAGAAATTTTGTTTGAATGTCATATACTAGATTATTTTGTGTAACCAATTTATCTGAAGAAAAGAATTCAATTTTTCTAACACGCTTTTATTAACTTCACCTGTATGTAACGGAATCTATGAATTCAATTTTACCCACTTTAAAAGGTCAGATTAATTCGAAATTTTACGCACTTGTCAAGAACAGATGACAATACAATAATTCCATAATTTTGTTCCATTTCCCTGATCAAAATCATCAGGATTAATGTTTTCCCATTTCCAGATTTGGCGATTAATTCTAGGTCCCATTTCCAAATTAGGCGACTAATTCCAGGTTTGGTGACTAATTCTAGATTTGGTGACTTAAAGATTAAGTTACAACTCTAAAGCTGAAACGCTCATGGCTAATACAAATACAACAAAAAAAGATCTAAAATAAAAAAGAGTATTTTTTTAGTTGTTTAAACCATCAATTATTTTCTTTTAAGTTTGTGGTTCAGAGAGAAAGAGAGAGAGTGGTTATATTTTAATTTATAGGAGATCATAACATAAAACTTTTTATGATGGATTTATGAGCATCAAAAAATAGAAAATACCAGCATTTAAAAATATTGTACGTTAAAATTTAATTTTTTTTGCTATTGTTTTAATATTTCATACTATTTGCAATATCATTCCTTTTTTTGAAGTATGTTTTAAATTTCTTTGTAATATATCTATATCTATTGGCACCAAAAATTTTGAAAAGTGTGTACAAAATCATATATACCATAGAATATTGGAGACACTAATACATAAAATTATTGAAAAATACACTTAACTAAAAAAAATGGTAAAATTTTTTTTATGGAATTTGAATTAAAAATTATTATAATAATGAGTTAATTATGCAAAAAGATTACAAAAATATTGAAAAATTCTTTTTAAATACATTTTTCTGTATGCCTTCTTCACTACTAATCAGTTAAAATCACAAATAATGCCTTATTGATACAATTAAAAATAAAAAAATGAACGGCGTGAAATTAGAATTAGATTATTGTATTGATAAAAATTTTTTTATACGCTACCATAAGGCATGCATCATGTAGGTATTTAATGTAAAATATTTGTCACTGAATGACTGAATGTTTATTAATGTCGTATTTAAAACAACACGAGGGCTATTAGCAAAATAACATCCCTTCTGTTATACCAGATTGATTGTATGTCTTTGTTTTCTCATTCAGTTACTACAAGAAAGGGGGGGGGTGCAGGTATTAGCGACGGACTTCGTAATTATTAACTTCGGTCAAGTGAGGAGTACGACACATGAGCTGGCATCCCACTCTCTTAAATTCTATACCATCTCAACAGGATTTGTTACTGAAAAGTGGCAAGACGAAATGAACATTCTTACCACTAACATAAGACAAGTTGACAACAAAGTCAGTACAGAAAATTTCTCATGGAAAGTATAGGAAGCAGCAAATAAACTCTTCAAACGGAATTTAGTTAGGGAAATTTCAGTTTTTTAAATCAACTAGGAAAAAAAAACTTCTTTGTATCCTCTTGAGTTCATGGTTGAATGCATTCTCTTTTACACCATTGTTTTGTGAACACTGAGTCCTATTCTTAAAGAAAAACAACTGCTTGACTCTCAAATTGAGACTTTGAATGGAATGTGTGTGAACTTGAATTCTCTGGTATATTAGATCCCTCCCCTGCAGCAAGAGCAAAATAAGTCCCAGGAAATGCTACTGTACGTTTGGAAGACAAATTTACTTTCCAGTCCTCGAAAATTGACTTATTCAAAAAAGTTTTTCAAACAAACACATTCTTTTTTATACATTACTTATTTGATCTGCATATGTTTTATTGTTTGTTCCGCGCATTATATTGAGCACTATGTTTTTAGTAGTCAGTAAAGCCTATTCTTTTACATCTTGAGTTAGATTTCCATACGACATTCAGGTTTTTCAACTAATCTTTCAAAAACACAGGAGAATTTCAAATGTTTGGATACAAATGATTTTCTAAAAGAGAACTCAAGCCAAGAGACCAAAATGCAAAATGTTTGAAAAATATTTAAGTTAAATGGAAAGTGATGTTGTCGATCATTTTTTGTGCTTTATTTTCTCTTACCTTATTTCAGAAGCATCTTTTTTTCAGTTTTTATTAAAAAAATATGATATAAATTATATATACAAGAATTTTATATCCGTATGCGTGCTCGCATGTGTTAATTATATTGTAATTAAACAATAACATAGCAAAAGAATGATAATTTTACTGCAATATTTTACTTGAATAATGCAAAGGAAGCGTTTCCTTGGCCAATGCACAACAAATGAAAAACATAGACAGTTCAGATGACAGTATCTGACAACTTGCCACAAATTTTTTAAAAAAAATGGAGATATGAGGATTTTTTGTGGTTTTTAGATTTTATTAGTACATTTTAAGAGAAATATGCTACAATTAAGAAGATAAAAATAAATTATTATTACTAAAATGTGGGGCCAAATTTGTAAAAATTTACAAAAAAATAACATAAAAATAACACTATTTGTACGAAAAGTTTATGAACAAATTTTCAATTTTTCAATTCTGATGTGTTGGTATGTTATTCATTTTTTAAATGCCCCTCAGAATGAGCTATATTTGAATTTTTACAAAAACTAGAGTACTTTATCTTAGTTATTATATGAAATTGCTTAAGAAAATAGTGATTACTTTCACATAAAGTACTGTAAAATTTGTAATAAAACCGTGATTGATAAATCTGAAGGTTATAACACTTCTACTGTTATACAGAACATATACAAAAATTTTTATAGTTAATTATTTTCAAAACTTTTTAGCAATTGCTGGTCCCCCGTTTGAGCATTTTTTTTAAAAACCCATTTCTAGTAAAACGCGTTTTAAACTATGACATCTTGCTTAAAGTAATGGCATTTGCTTTTAATAAAACACTTGTACTTTTTGTTCTAGTGAACGAAAAATAACAAACTTGATATTTTTATAAAGCTAATAAGATTATCTATAAAATAAAACCATAAATAATTGTCAATTTTTGACAAAATTCACTATCTTAGGGTAGTCGGAAAACTTAAACTATTTAAAAACAAAGTTTACGGATATCCATTTCGATTCCAAATAAATAGTGGTGATGGGACAAAAATTTCTTAGGATTTTTTGTGATTTTAAAAAAGGTAATATAACAGAGGGGTAAAAATCTGTGTGAAAAAGACTGGATATCCAATTGTCATTTAAAGAGAAATGAATTTATTCCTTCTGGAGATAAGGATTAATTAATTGGAGAGAATTTTTAATCATGCCCTAAGTTGCTGTTCTTCTGATGAAATATTGCTATTTCTAATTCTTTCAAAGAAAACAGCTTATTAATTTCTTGAATATTGTCTAGAACAAGGATAAATTAAGTGTGATGTATTTTTTGCTTAGCATAATATTGTAGAAAACAGTTTGCTTGAGATTGTTCATTAGTTAAAATGATTTCATTGTGATCAATATTATTAAATGAGAAATAATTAGCATTTGTTGTATTTTTGATTACTCTAATTATTTTAAAAAGATTTTTGTGGGTGAAGATCCTTTCACATATCTTATGAAAAAAAGTACTAAAACGAATGGTTCGTTTAAGCTTTGCCCTTCTTTTTATATTTAAGCCAATATTTCTTCTTAAAATGTTTGTGTGTTTTTTTCAGGAGTTGTCTGTTTTTTCCCCCTGAAATGGTTGAAATGATGTTGTTCACCATGAAATTCTTGAACATATTTGCTATCGTTTGAAGTGCTGAAAAAAATAAAAAAAATTAAACACACTTTCTATTTCTCCTGTGTCATCAAGACTGATTTTTATACTCGAATTTAACTTTTTGACTAAGGAAATTGGAATAAATTTACCACATTGTTTTTTAAATAAATTGATTTATTGCTGAGATGTATGGACCTAAGCTTAGGATTATTATTGGGAAGTGATCGCTTTCAAGATTAGCAATTTAGGTTAAATCTTAACCCGAATTTATTGTTAATAAAGAAAGAACAATCACTGTATTCATGCTTGGTGTATGAAGATAAGTCTGGCATTTATCATTAAATGAAACGAGATCGTTCCACCAAGTTTCAAGTTTATTTCCCGTAAACATTAGAATTTTTCTAATCTCAAACTTTATGAAATAAGGTTTATTATTTAAATTAGTTATAATTTTTGATAAAATGGTGTCATTGAAGTTTTCTAGTGGAATATAAATGTTAAAGGTAGTAAAATATACAATATTTATTTGAAATTTAACTAATACAATTTCTAGACTTCACTAATTTGATTAAAAAAGGCCTTGGGATGGTGAACCTTTACAAAGTCAACATTTTGTTCAAAATTACGATTTTGATTTTTTTATACTAATAATATTCTTTTCATTTATAGAACAATTCTGTCAAAGAATTTTGTCATTTTGATTAATAATTACTGAAGTTTTTTTATTTTTATCAAATAAATGCTTAAAATGCACTTTTTTAGTTCATAAATTTTCTCTTTTTATTGTTATGTAAAATGCACTTTGCGTTTCAAATATGTCATATGTGTTTGTGAAATTTTCGCAACTTATATATATATATAAAAGATGTTACAATTCACAAATTTGTGCATTAGTTTTCTAAAACATTTAACGGATCATATTTTGTGTTTTTTGCATACCTTGAATATCTGATAATTGTGAAATATTTCATATAATACAGAAAATTAAATCAGATTCATCAAATTTTATTCTTAATTTAAAATTAATGCGCAGGTATATTTTGCTGTAGTTCATCTATATATAAAACAAAAATTATGTACATATCTTAAAAACTAATGTGCGAGGAGGATTTTTAAAAATAGTTTAAAAAATTCAATTTTTTTAAACAAAATTAGTTTGTAATAGTTTTTTGTAAAATATATTTGAATTGGGAAATATAATCATCACTTACTACATTAATTCCATTTTCAGCTAATTACGCTAACAATTTAAGACATTAATTTTAATTGTCCACCATCTCCTTAATGGAATTAAAACCTTTTCTTAAATCTATCTTTAAATCGCCTCTTCTCTCTATTAATATGGAAAACATTTTTGCTGAAGACAGCGGAAATATCCTTAGATTGTCACGATATTTCTTGAATTTTTAAGATGCTTGTCTATTAAAAATAGTGTAAAAAGGATAGGTTGTCTCATGTTCGTAATTCTACTTCCACTCCACTGAATTAACTGCTTGAACATAAGTAAAAAATAAACTAGTCTAATCTCCTAATTGGATGCCAAAAGATAAATCCAAATTCCCCTTTTTAATAAAAATCTGTGAAAAAGGATAAAGAAGTAATTACCATTTTCTGAATAATATATTCTATGGTACTCTCAAACATATTTATATTCTGTTTGGATAATTTGTTAAGCCTTTTTGTCTTGTCTTCTACTTTCCTATTTAAGGTTACTATGTTCGGACTTTGCTAGAGTGATATTGTTTGTAGTCTTTTCCAATATGGTCTCCATATATTGCAACAAAGATACAAACAACAAGAGACCACTGCATCAAGTTCAGTAGTAAATCGATGTACTATTTGCTCTAATTTTTTTTCAGAGATGGAATTATTTTCATCAATTTTGTGTTCCAAATTTTTAAATTGTTGTTCAAACTTTTCTATTTTATCTCATTTTATTTTTATACAGAGGAACTTTTTTAAAACTGACTCAATTCAGAGCCACTTGGTCCGCAATGGTCCCAAACTTGGTATGCAGATTACTAATAACATGGGAAGCAGGATTTCGTAAAATGTCATGTTAATAATATGAATAAATGAATAATGTCAGTTTAAAAAAAAATCACTTTGAGTGTTTTGGCGGAGAATGATGATCTTCTGGCATTTTGTATTTTTCAATTATTTTTAGTTTTAAAATTTCGAGTTGGCATTCTCTACAAGATTTTGAGTTGGTATCATCACCACAAGAACTGCATTTTTTTGTTTCAGTTTATTTGCATTCAATTCCCCACTTGGTCTGACCATGTCAATATTTTTTAATATTCCCGAATTTTCAGCAATTGCACTACCTTATTTTCTCGTAAAAATATAAGTTTTGGGCATTTCAGAAGCAATAAGACCGGCTTCCGGTATGGAGTATTCCATTTTAGTTATCTCGACAACTTTGGTTGTAATGATAGCATAATCTGTTTATTAGTAAATAGTTCGATTTCTGAAATTAAGAAATTGTTATTTTCTAACTCTGTCTTTAATTTTGTTATAGTACATTTGGGGTAAGCTCCTTTTAATATGTAACTAGAATTTAATTTAATCCTTGTCTTGTAGAAACTTAGATACCGTTGAGCTCCTTAGTATTTAATGCCTTAATGACAGTATCAGAGCTTTTTGTTTTAAAAATAATTATTTCATTATTACTTGTCTTAATAGAGCCTCCCTGTATGGTGAAGCAGCTGCAGGTAAAAGGTGCAGTATCTTACTTAACAAAAGTGGTAGAGTCCCTAGTTCCCTGCCTCGATCTGTTGGAGTTGCGTGCTTTCGTTTACTTACTGGACATAACTACTTGCAAAGGCATTTACATCGCATTGGAGTAAAGGATTCTGCTTGATGCCCTCTGTGCAACTATGGTTAAATGGATGGTGACCACTTCAAACACTGCCCTATTGTTTTAAAGATTCTGTAGACAACTCTACGGAGGCAAATTTTAATTCTTGTTATGCTTCTTCATTATTTTATTGGGCTACTCGTGGCAGAGATGCCGAAGACGGGCGTAAGATAAATAATTGTTATTTATCTTGATCACTGGTTGTACATTTTCTTCATGCACATTTCTATGATTGATTCCTTCAGTTTAAGTGGTTTAGAGTTCTGAAAATTATTATTTGATTTTAGGTAAACCATGATTTAAAGATTTGCAGTTAAATTTTGCCAACAATAAAACCTACACATTTCGATACAGTTATAGATATAAGGCTTCCAAGATAAGCAATGTATAATTTCCCTACTTCAGATATTAAATCGACATGTAATTCAGTATGGCAAAGTTGGCTGATTTCTAAACAAGATGAAAATGGATATTCTAGTAGATTATTGCAAAGGATTTAGATATTTAGAACTTCCGACACCAAAGAGCTATACAATTCAAATGGAGGTACCATTAACTGTGTTATAACTCACGGATGTATTTTAAGTCCTTTTCTTTTTATAGTTCATGTATCTGATATTTTTGAAATTCAATAGAACATTTATTTACTAGTACGTATAGAGGATGTTTTTACACACAATCATAACAATAATTGAAATGAAACAACAATTAAACTATTAAACTTCAAAAGGCCTTTAATAAAGTATTTATCTGAGAAAAATGGAAATTGCTATTTTTACAGGAGAAAAAGAAAAGATTATTTAACTTTTCAAAAGAAGAAGCACTGAATCTAAACCCCTTAAAATAAGCGGCCATCCCATTTCCGAAGTGAAAAATCTTAATTATACTAGCAACAATCTTTAACTCCGATATTACTTGGAAATATATCAATCACCTTCGAAAGAAATGACTCAAGAGTTTAAATACCACTAAACCATAGGTTCTCAACGTGGGCGAAAACACCCCCTTGTGGGCGTTTGAGGCTTTCAGGGGGGCGTTGAGATGGTATAGAGGGCTTGCGCAGATTAACCAAAAAAGACTAAAAAACACGCTGATTATGTACTAACAAAAGTAAACTTTAGGACTGCTTACTTATGTAGATTGTATGTATTTAAATCATTCCATATCACATATACGAAAATTCAGATATTTCGGTAGTACGTGAAGTGGATAAAAAAATTAAAAGATAGCATTACATTCAGACGTACATTTAATTGAATGATATAGTGCATTATAATTTCTGAAGTGCACGTGTTGTCTTTGTCTGTGAGTAGTAGGAAACATGTTTCATCCACTGCATTTCATTACGTACATTATCCAAGAAACATAAATAAATATGTTAACTAAGAACTAACGTGATTCTTTAAAGGCTGAAACTGTCAATTTATATTTATTTTGGAAGCAATAGTTTATTATGAATTTTTTTGTATCATCTAAACCCCTGCCTGTCTTTGTAACAGGTAATCTAAAAATATTTTATTCCACTCTTTTAAATGAAGAAGAAATTCAGTAGCGTTTCAATACTAACAATATCCTACCTATGACTAAAATATAAAATATTACACATTTAAATATATTTGTGGCAATAGATATTTCAGATTCATAAGTAAGAAAACTGGGACTGTAGAAAAAAAATAAAATTAAAAAAATGTATTCTTTTAGTAATAGGATATTTTTTAAAACTTAACTCTCATGTATTATGTACACTCTTATTTCTCTAGAGGGGAGGGGGCGGTATAGAAATATTCACTAGAAAAGGGGGTGGTGTGGAAATATTCACTAGAAAAGGGGGGCGATATCGAAATATTTATTAGAAAAAGGGGCGCCAGTTCAAAAAAGGTTGAGAACCTATGCACTAAATCATCTCTCTCTCTAAAATAGGTGCAAGAACTATCTAATAGGAATGCCACAATTCGCTGTATTTTTTATCAGGGTAACAAATTTTTCTTTGCTGGTGGTACTAGTAGAGATAAACCTAAGACGATATAAAATGATGCTTTACACTTTACCCTGGATCTCCCAAAGAGCACTTCGTTTGAAATATTGCAAGAAAATTCTTTTAGTAGTATTCATAATTTCCTTAACTTTCTTTGTCTAACATTTTTATAAAAACAGCTAGTCTTGATGAACTGTTCTCGAAATACTGTATTGTTTTGTGATGTCCATGAAATTTTCTCTCTACCTCCCTCCCTCTCTCTCTCTCTCTCTATATATATATAAGAAATCAGTATTTTTCAAATAACTATAAGTACCTTTTAAAAACTTCGCATCTCTAAAGCGGATGTTTTCAAATGGATCCCACCTACACCCGTTTATGAAAATCCTAAATTAGATATAGAATTGCATGAACTGCCCTTTGGAAACAAAGATCTTCCAAATAATGTAATAGAAAGTATGCTTATAGATTACACACCCAATCTGGGAATATACTATATACAGTTTAAACTTAACCTGTTAAGGTTACAGTTAACTTGAATTAGTTACAAATCCATATTTAATGTATCTATAAACTATATTCTTTACTGACTGATTCAATCCTATAAAAATCCAAGCATAAATTTGGTTATACATGAAAAACAGTATTCAATGAATTTAATCTTTTTTTAAAAAGTAGATTAAGGTATCCGAACACGTTGAAAATGACTAAACTCAGTCAAGACTGATATTTTTGTTTTTTATTTTATTGAATAGAGCTATCTTTTGACTTTACGAAACATACTTTGTTTTGTTTCTACACTACCTAGAGGCCAAGTTACAATCCATTTTATAAATTTAGAAAAACCGGAAGTGGGTTTTTGATCTACCAGAAGTGGGCCTTTAAATTGCTCAAAATCTATCATGACGAGTCTGATAACTCAAAATATTACGAATGTATTTCTGTAAAACTTTTTGAACCTGGTATTTATGTTATTTTCTAGAGAATGTACTAAAATATTTCCTATTGTATGAATACTTTTTGAGTTATTGCTTGTTATTTAAATAATGGTCTCATAAAAAATGTAACATTTCTTATAATGTTTACTCAATAAGGTCTAAAATTTTCAAATTTTAATAAAAAGTTAAAATTTTAGTACATTTTCTAGATAAATGCATCTAGTTTGTTTTAGTAATACTTTTACTAATATATGTTTATTACTTTTTTCTCTAACTGCCTTCAAGTTTTTCACAAATATAGCTAAAATTTCACTTATAATTGTGATTTTTATAAAATTCAGGTAATTTATTTTAAATTTTGATAGTTTAATATAGTAATATTTATTGATATTGAGTCCTAAAAGAGCATTTATAATGTTTTAGTATGCTATTTTATTAAAAAGTACTTCGAACTTGTTCGGATACCTGAATGAAAATACAATATACGATATAAACTTTAGTGATAAAAACGGTTTAATTAGATTAATCATAGGCATTAACATGGAAGCGGCATTTCTTTGTTTCTATAATATTTTAAAAGAAACTAAAAAAAGCAGCTTACAATAATTGCTGGAAACGTCTGAAAATGCTTCATCACACATATCGAGTTCACAAATTTACTTTCAAATTTTATTTTTCAGTTTGTGTTTGATTTTCAAGGAATCTCTTGTGTTACAAAGTATTTACCAAAAAAAAGTGAATTATTCAACAAGAGGAAGATTTCCCCCATTCAATTGAATTTATAGCGATATATTTTTTATGAAGTTGATAATATTATTTTATTCTATTTATACTTTCATAAACCGCAGATTTTAAAATTTCATTACTGCGAGTTTTAAATTTTATGCCATAATAATGCAATCAAGGGATTCTTAAATGAAATAAATTAAGTTGGTTATAAATTAAAAAAGAAATGAATCCAGTACACATAAGCAATTTTAATACAAAGGAACTAAAATTATAATATATCTTGTAAAAAAGAAAAATAATATACAAAAACATATAAATTGTTTCTTTTAAAAAATGGAACGAAACTGCTGTTAATAAATATTTTCTTGAGATTTATAGCCCTTAACGTCTAAGAAATATAAAATACACTTTATTCTAAAGATACGAAGTCATATCAAGATGCTGAACAGAAATATAGAAGATGCTGTTTATAACTATTTCCATTTCAATTTTCCAAGCGCCATTCATTCTATATTGTTTACTTTTTTTCAAATGCAAGCAATATCAACTCTCTTTCTAATGAAATGTATACATAAAAAGAAAAAAAAAATATATAAGGCACTTTTTGTCATCACAGTTGTCCGTATTGTTCTTTTATTTATTTCCCTCAAATAAAAAAAATCTGATAATTGGCTACTTGAAAGAAAATGACTGATCTGACGACATGTCTTACGGTCAATAGCAAGAGGCAGAACATGAAAGAACGTGACTGCCTCTCGTCCGTAAAGAAAAAGAGAAGCGTCAGCTTTTTTCAGTTTTGATTTATATTTTATGTGGTTTTTCACTTTTTATCAACAAAGATGGAAGCTTTTGAAAATATCCCCCCCCCTCTCCTCCATGAATTTTTTTAGATATATTTTATTTAATTTCCAGGCATTGCTATTTCATGTATTGATCGAAAAACAAAATTATGCGAGTGAAGTTTATGGAAATCTATTATTCGTTTATATATATATATATTTAAATGTGTAGAGTTTTAATTTATTATTTCATATTTATGTATTTTAGTTTAGGTTAGACTGAAGTATCTATACATTTTCTGCCCCTCAAATATGTAGAAATATGTTCTTTTCCTCTTATTTTATTAAATTAAATGGAGCATTAAGGGGAAAATATCAAAAATTTAAGAAAAAGAAGCAATAAACTACATAAACATTCTTAATTATAAGATTGTTAATTATGTAACAAGTATTTAGGAAATAAATAGTGTATACTTGCAAAGATGAATGTCGTATTCATGAAAGAGTTTCCGGTACCAGAAGTTTTCTTCTAATTTTGAAATTGCTCTAAGGAATGTGATTAGTTCTAACGGGGGATTGGAATGGTAAAAGCGAGGATGTGCCGGGTTTTTGTTCCTTTGAATCCTTCTCTATAGTTTTGTGAAGTGTTTCCCAACTTTGTGGTACTGATGCATCTTCTCTGGAGATATTAATATTGAGATAATATGGTGTTGTAAAAAATTTTAGAAATTAGATGCAGGTAGTTTTGTTGTAATTTTAGAAGTATTAACCAAATTTTCAGCAAATCTATTATCTGAAGGTAATTTATACTCAAATTAAACAACTCATTAGCTACCATTCCTTTTCTTTACAGGTATAATGTAATACTTTTTATTCTGTAATGAAATATCTTATATATATTTCATTACAGAAGACTTAATGCTCGATGAAACATTAGTATACACATTTTCATTTTTCTGTATAATTGATATTACATATTACGACTGATATTAATCCTTTACATTCGCGCAAAATATTTATTTGCATCAAATAATCTACACAGGAATTTTAAAGCACACACACACACACACACACACAACACACACACACACACACACACACACCACACACACACACACACCACACACACCACACACACACACACACACACACACACACACACACACACACACACACACACACACACACACACACACACACACACACACACACACACACACACACGATTCGATCAATTCAATCGTATTTTGTAAAAGAACATGACACATCACTTCACTGATTGTCTGTCCAGTTCCGACATTCTCAGTTGTATCACAATTGGTTATCTTTTTGAATACAAAGTAATGGAACAGAAATGTTTTGTTCTCAAGGCATACAAACTCTCTCCCTGAGTCTTATGTAAGCTATTGTTTGATAATAGATATTTCTGCAGCTAACTTTAGAACTACAGAAAATTTTTACTATTGAAATATACACAGACTTACTGTTAACGCAAACAACCTCGAAAACACAATGAAAGCTACATTACTTAACTTATTGCAATCTCAATAAGCCCTTTTTATTGTTTTGTTATGTCACTGACAAAAAAAACTTGCACGTGCACGATCATTAGTCAACATAAATAGATTACGTATCTATATTTTAAGCGTTTCTGCTTCGTTTAATGTATTCATTTCTATTTTTTCCAACTACTTTTAGCATTTGGACATCGTGTATTTCAAGCGTTTTTGTTATAAATATAATTAAATTGAATACTTGAGAGCAGATTTACACATACACAAACAAAGAATCGTAAATGTGAATTTGTTGAAGAGGAATACAAAAGTATTAATCTGGTTAAATCTCACTTGTTCATCCCTCTATTTTCGAAAATAAGTAAGTTGCTTGCTGAAATCTTATCTTGAATTTAAGAGTTTGTACAGAGAAAAACAGATTCATACTCATAAATGATAATTAGAATCCACTTATACTTTTTTATTTACAAATAAGATTTGATATATAAAAATTTGTACATCCTTACCCTTCATTTGAAATGTATCATATAGAGTATTCGTAATTAATACACTCTAGCGGTGAGTAAATTCGATTATTATAAAAACATACATTTACAAAAATGGATATTTGTTCTCATTTGTAAAAATAACCATTCAAGAACTTTTATTCCACACCCTCTAATGGAAAGAGGTAGTAAAGTACCATTTACCATTTACATAACATCTCGCAATAATTGATCTCATTCAAGACCTTGATTTTCCAGAGAAAGGGAGATATCGGGAAATCTTATCACAATAATTTTGTTATTGTGTGTGTGGGGATGGAATTATCGAAGTGCTGCAATTGTTCTTGAAAACTTTGCTCGCCAATTGAACACTCTGAATCGATTGTGATTCTTTTCCTTTTAAGAATTGTTAAATTACAATGTTCAAATCGAATAATGGAATCGAGATCTTAGTGCTTTACTTTTTAATAATATCCCGTTTTAAAAATATTTGGATTTAAGATGAATTAAATATAGTTGTGCATATCCCCTAAACCAGTGGTCTTCAAACTGTGTTTCTCGGAACCACGGGTTCCAAGAGGCTTACCCAAGGGTTCCCCGACTCAGGAAAATTGAAAAGAAAATTGTAAACGAGTATGAAAAATTATTTACTTTATAACGAGGGTTGGAACATTAATAGTGGAAGCAATTTATTTATACACGCAACACAAAAGTGATTCATGCCACCCTGTTTTACTGATTCATGTCACCATATTTTACCGGTTTCAAAAGGTGAGGAAGTCGCAAAACACCTGTAGCAGCGCCTGTTCTGTTGATAGTTAGAATGGACCGGTCTACTGCCGCAAGAATATCTGGAACAGTTTTGAAGCGAATGCCATGAAGTTGTTCTTTCATCTTAGGGATTGTCACAAGGACTTAGATCTGAGGTTCGATCACTATACATTAGTGCGGCGCGGCAACGGTATACACTTCTGCTTTGCTGACACTAAGACGACCTGGCCGATGTATGTCTGCCACATTTTTGTGTCCTTCACTGAACGCATTTAATCATCTTGCTACAGTTCTGTAAGGCAATGCATATTCCCCGAAAGCCTCTAGAAGCCCTTGATGACATTTTCGTGCTGTACGGCCTCTGGCACATTCAATTCTTATCCAACTTCGTTGTTCTTGCTTTGAAAACATCCTGGCAGCACTTACTTTAGACCACAAGCTAATACAAAGATAGGTTCTTCGAGTCACTCCGAATGCGCGTGATGTAATAAGGACGAGTCTTTTTGCTAAAAGGTGAGGTAGGTATGTAGCTCACAAGTGGTATACATGACATTCTTTGGTTTTGTTGTTTAGCGTTTTTACAACAGTGTTGCCACAATTAATGTTCCAACCCTCGTAGAGTTCCACTAAGCAATTTTATACTCATTAGTACAATGATTTACAAAACTAAATTGTATTACAAGGGAAAAAGCTCCTTTTTCATTTGTGGGAAAAACACCTATAATAAAGTAGAAGGAACAACTTATCACATATCGAAGTTAAAATCTAAATTTAAGCAAGAACAGCTCCTAAACTTTTGGTTCCAAATTCTCTCATGAATAATACACAGGATTTCTCATACAGCTATAAACATTTTAATACCATTCAAAGTAATGTATTTCAATGAAGAATATTTCTCAATGTGAGTGCCTGCAAAAACAAAATGTAAAAGAAAATTAAACGTAGAATATATGAAATGCGACTGCAGAAACTTCGATAGACTTCGAAGAAAAAATGCACATAGCCCAGTTATTAAATA
>BMAO01010130.1:0-37889 GCA_019973975.1 Trichonephila clavata
ATATGTAACTAATGTCCACTTAACCACTTTAATACTTAAAATATCAACATAATAGGAAGGTGACAATACCTGAACTTAAGCAGTCTTATTTTAATCAATTTAATTTATCTATAACACTTCCTGACTTTAATCTTTTACAAGGCATTTCTAACTTTTTATGGTAATCTTCACCTTGTATCTCTCGTCACCACTAGTCAACCAAACTCTAACCTTCTAACTTTCTGCTATCTAATCTTCATTTCTAACTCACTGACTCCCTTTAACTCGCGAACTAGAACTATTTATAACAAACTTAATTTGCATATCACGTTTTCTTCTTAGAAGAAGATTGGTGAATTTTGCTAGCTCAAAAGAATACCCAAGAGAATTAGTAGGAAGTCGCGTATATAGATCCGTCACAAATGCATTATTATAAAATGTTATCTTAGTGAACAATTGGCGACGTACTTCATTACTTTTAATTATGATGTCTGGCCTGATTTCCCTTTCTCCTGACTTTCAAAGCACACCTAGCAAGAATTTCGAGATTTAATTCCATTTAACATGTAGAAACCCCATTACTTCGAGCAACAATCTTTATTGGGATCAAGATAGGATCTCGTGGCTTCTTGTGAATCCTACTAATCCCCGAAGCCCAATGATCAGGAACAATCCATTATATAACGATCTTTTGACGTTGTAAACCACGTTAAAAATTAGGAGTTGGACCTCGAGTAACTTGCAGTATTCCTTTTGTAAATAAAGATTGGATAGCATTGATATGTTATTGAAATCTTCATTATACTATTTGTATCTCAATAACATGACTTAAAAAAATCATTAGTCTCTATCCCCCTCTACGTTTCTCCTACTTCAAGTACATCCAGTTCAAATTTCTGACCAGTTCCAGATACATTCTGACAAGTGACTCGTTTCTTACAGCATTTTGAAAGCGGAACTTTAATTATCATCACTTTGTAGATCCAGCAAAGCTTGAAAAATATTTAGTAAGAAAGAGGACATCCTTCATAGTTCTCACAGTTCTCATCGTAACTTACAAAATTTTTATCATTCTCAATGGTTCAAAGGTCGCTAAATTATGGTGTTAATGAATTACCTTAATTAATTAATTTTTAAAAATGAACATTTTCATGTGAAATCCGATTCTGTTCACAATTCAATAGAGAACGATCTAAATGGCTTGCGTTCGAGATTTTATCGTGTCCGATCATTAATTCTAGAAATATTTGGGGGAAATTTTTAGGGAGCCATGTATTAGATTACGTCAAACGAGTTATAAGGGGTTATTTTTATTTCCAACGTCTATAAATAAAAAATTTTCCTTTGTGCATGATCTCATAAGATTACTTGATTACTGATCGTAATTTCAAAACTGAATAATTCCTGAACTATTGGTGTGGAATTTGCGTGAAATTTTGGAATCCAAATAAGTAAAAGTTTTTATTTGTTATAAATCGCTTTAACTCATGTGTTTGCATTTTCGTATGCATTTATGTAAAAGGTGAAGATGGAAACCTCTGCTTTTAACATTTACAAAACCGAGAAAATATAGCAAAATTTTGATCAATTGTTATTTTAAGGGTAGTTTGTAGCAAGCCACTCGTGTTTATGTGAGAGTTTATAGAAAGTAGAGCCATTTAATTAAGCATATAACACAATTCTTATTCTGTATTTTTCATCAAACTCATTGACCTTTAATTTAAGCTGCAGGGAGCTAACAGGGACGTCTTAAGGCATGGGCCAACTGGGCCCGGGCCCAGGGCCTCACCCTTAGTGGAGGCCTCGTTTCGTTCTCGACTCTGTCTTAATAAGATCATGATCCAGATAATTTTAATGGTCAAATATTATTCCCCATACATATTCTCCGAAAAACAGGGAATTTCAAACTGCATGTCATTTGGCAAAAGTGGTAAGACTGTATTATTATGTGATGACCGTTGTCCATATCTAGGCCTAGGCCTAGTACCATAAACAATCAATCAACTCATTTAGCAGAGATACGACCATCGGTCGAGTCGGTTTGTGCTTAGTTTTTTGAGATTGTGAATCGTGCACATTTGTTTGAAATTACCGTTTGAATTGGTATTTGACAATACATACTACTGTCTAGTTTTAAAGTTCACAGGTAGGACCTAATTTTCCATAGGGGCTTAAAAATCTTAAGGTTTCTCCGGGCCCAGGGCCTCAAAAATTCTTAAGACGTCCCTGGGAGCGAATCAATTTTTTAATCTACTTTAAATACTAAAAAGAAAAAAATAGTAATTATCAGTCAATGCAGATACTCGGTTGTATTTATTATTATCTCTACGAGTCGTTTAATCTGTTTTTCAGGAACATCGACGATTCAAATATAAATTCCTATATTCTAACTAAAACACGTTCAATACCTGATTTTACTTTTTCTCACTTCTCCCTCTCTCTAACTCACTTCACTTGACTCTAAATAGAAATATTACTTTACAGAAAAATATTCTCCAAATTAACAATGTCTGAAAAGTGCAGAGTGATCCGTAAAAGAGTTTCAGTTTCGATGCACTTTAAATCAAGAACAAGAGATATTGAATATAAACTGTGTGACGGATCTATCCGCGACTGTACTAATACCTTGGGGACTCTTCTGTGGAAAAATATTTTAACTCAACCAACTTTCGCCGACCAAGAAAGTCTGATTATGTAAATGAAGTTATATTATATAAATTCAGTTTTCGCGAGTTTGTGAGTTGGCAAATTGGAGTTGGCCAGTAGGAGTTAGCAAAGAGTTTGCGAGTTTTAGTTTGTTAGTTGAAGTTTGAAGGATAGTGGAATTATTAAGAGGTCTTGGAGTTGTCCAGGGAACTCGGATTACGGAGAGTGGATCCGACTATATTGATTAAATCCCGATAAAGATCTCCTGCAAGATTCAAGTGCAGGATCCGCTGCATAAAAAGTACAGGTATTGTGAGCTTGTTTAATTAGAAGTTAGCTTATTAGTGTGCGACGTAGTTACTATTGAGCGTTTTTAAGCTATCTTAGATTCAGTTGAGGGTCCGTAGTAGTATCCCCTTTGTTATAGAATCTCACCTCCGCGCTCTACTATTTGATCGCCTATCTTAATTAGATTGTCATTGTGTCTGATTGATATTTTGGTAACAATAAATTACTTAGATTGAAATCATGTCTGTTGATCATTCAGTTTCTCCCACACACCTAGCCGGGTTTACAGGTAGACAAGGGATTTCAGAGGCAAGCAGGAACCGATAGGTATTACAAATGTAACAGAATTATATGGAACTATTTTAAGTTTTGTTAGAGATTATCCCAAATATATATATATATATATATATATGTATGCTGTGTGTGAGTACTTAGTCACACGACACACATTGAGCCGGTAATCCCTATCCACCCATACGCGTGTTAAGATATCAACCCCATCCATAGCGGCTGTGATACGCTGTTTCAGCTTCGTCGATGACTTTTACTTTTGCACAAACAGCCCGTAGTTTTAAATTTTTCATACCATTGTAAATACATTTTCTAGTTGGAGGTTCTTCTCCGAATCATGAGAGGAAATACCTATGCACAGCAGTCGTGGATTCCATTTGGCTAAATTCTTGAACACAAAAAGCCTCTTTCACTGTAGACACCGCCATTTCGACTGATTAGTCCCATGACACGCCCACTATTGCTTACGTCACATCTGACAGGCGCTATAAACAAATTTCAACAGTACATGTACCTTACAGTTCCCCGAAGTGGTGCCTGTCTTTGACTCTTTTACAGCATCTGGAAAGCTGTATACTTCTTTATGAATCACCATGTATTCTTCTAGAGCAGGCATGTCACTCATATGATATTAAGGGCCATAAGTCCTATTTTATATTAAGTTGAGGGTCTCGCAAGTTCTCTCTCTCTCTCTCTCTATTTAATATTACATTGAGGACTGCATGTTTTTAAAGTTCAAAATCAATATTTTCGATAAAAAAAGATGCACATTTTGTTTAATAGCAAAAAAAAGTATAATTTAAAAAAGTTAGCGAGTTCTACCTATCTTACTTTTATTCTGATTTGGTTTGTTATTTTATTGTATATTGTTGTGTGCGGGATATATTGGCCGGGCCGCAAAAATGTACGCTGTGGGCCGCAAGTTTGACACCCTTGCTCTAAAGGATTATTAGGAGCACTGGCGTAACTAGCTCTGAGGGGGGCCCTGAATCAAAATTCTTTCAGGACCGTTTTTTAGATAAGGGAGCCCTATTAATGGGACTGTAGTTACATATGTTGGGGCCCCTGTAGCTTGGGGGCCCCGTATCATCGATACGGCGGTAGCTACGCCCCTGATTAGGAGATCCGAAGAGACACGTTACAATTTATTGAAAAGTTTATAATGCCATAGCTAAAAACAGAACATCTTTTTTCATTATATTTGAAATTTTCAAACTAAATTTTCCTTTTAAATAATTAAAAACCGATGTTTTTCATCTATCTTTATCAGATCTTGGATGTTAAAACTATATTTAAACTTTAATTATTTTTACCATGCAGTATATAACACAAAAAATATGATCCATTGTTTGTAATTTTAGGTACTGCACTATTGGGATCTCTTCTATTTCCATTCTATATACCAATCATGCCATCGATTGGTGTAGGATTAGCAGGAGGAGGAGTTGTGGGAGGAGCTTCCATACTACTGTGGAGACATCTAACAAGCATTGGCATAATTACACCTCCTTCATTAGAAGAAGCTAAAAAATTCTTGAAAAAAGAACGAGAAAGTTTACCCAGCTTGGAAAATTGGTTCACTTACTCGAATGACTTGTTGAAAGCAGTAGAAACTTTGATTGGCTTGGAAGTTGTGAAAGTAATGTATAGAGATTGGAAATTGTTTTTAGTTCAGTTGAGAAGATTAAACAACGAATTATGGGCTAAGCCCATATTGTCACAGTGTATCCGAAATGCTTACGACAATCACATTCTTCACGACAAGTTTGGACCCCTTCTTGCTCCAGTTGTGGTTACTTTTCTTTTTGTTGTGTTTCTATTCCATGAGAAAAATAGGTTTTTGTTCGATTGCACTTTAAAAAGCAAAGATCTGAGCTTCTGTTCTTTTTTCGAATTGGATGATGGCAGTGATTTATCAGAGGTGATTGAAAGGCTGAGTGGGCAACATCAATCACTAAAACAGATACATGATCTCTTACAAGAAGCTGTGCTGGAAGAGAAAACATACTCTATGTCAATTGAGTTGGAAGAGGGAACTGAAAAAGAATGCACAAATACCAACAAACAAACAAATCTGAATTCTAATATCTCTGAAGAAGTTGAGGAATATGTTCACCAAGAGGAAAGTAATATAAATCCAGATATATTTTATTGGGGAAAAGAAACACATTATAAAAATGGGGATTCAATCAATTCAAATGACGAATCAGTCGATGAATCGGAAGGTGATATCTTTGCCATCATCGTCATGGGCGTTCCACGAATAGCTAATGCGAATACAGTAATCCGTAGGTTAATATCCATGATCCCAAAGAAAGTCAAGAAATCTTTTAAAGTCCACAAAATAATTCAAAAAGACCGCAAAAGGCATTGGGTTATCAAAGGAAAGCCAGAAGCTTTGCGGCTATTGTTGCACCAAGAAGAAATGATTATATTTCATCGTAGATGTAGTATACGGAAATTTTTCGAAGTTATTGTGTGCAAGAATTGCCAATTCTTCGGTCATGAAGAAGAACACTGTAGTAAAGATACAGTTTGTGCTGACTGCTCAGGAAATCATGAGAAAACTGAGTGTGGTGTGAAAGAAAAATGTTGCCCTAATTGCAAACGGTATAACAGTTTAGGGTATGAGAATTTCTGCACTAATCATCCAGCTTACGCAGATTGTCCAACTTTCCATAATTTGCTTGAACATTTAAGGGAAGGGAAACCTCTTAAAGCTTGGCTTAAAAATATGGAATGAAATAAGTTTTTTTTCTTTTTTAAGTTTAATAAGTTTTATCCAAAGACCAATCAAGGTGCCTGTAGAGCTTAAGCGTTTTGCCAAAAAAATATTTTTTCTAAAATGTGCTGTTTACTGAAATACCCTTAACTGAACGAAGTATAATAAACTAAATTAAAGAAATTCATGGTTGAAAAATGGATCAAATAATAAATTAAGAAAAGAGTTGCTTATCAAAACTTCTAATTTTATGGATCCTTTCTTTTGTAGTTGTATAGATACTTGTATGTAACTAAGATATTGTAATAATTTTCCGTTATGTTAAGTTAATTGAGGAAGATCTGTTTTTAAAGTAAAATTTCTACGAAACTATACGATAAACTACATAAAAATATCCAATATTTTTACTGAGCTATCATATTATACTAATTATATTTTAACAAATCTCCAAGAAATAACAAAAGTGTTGCTTACGTAAGGTATTCAACTAGGTGTGGAGTCCTTTTTTTTCTTTTTTAATTTTCCAAAAATCCTAATTTTTTTACATTTTTGGTTTTACTTTTATGTACAGATTAGAAAACTCAATAAGAAATAATATCTGTATGTGTGTACGTAACTATTATCAGAAATTTTAAAGAAATTTTAATCAAAAACTTGAAATTTTTTTCAGAAGTTTTACTGAAAAAAATGCTGAATTACTTTTTAAAATATATTTCTTATGTTCGAACTAAAAACAATAAATTGTTTATATTTTGGTTTTTATTCTTGTTTCAAGTTTATAATATTTTTATCAATACCTCTGTGTATGATATTGATGATTGGAAATATAATTTTAGTACACATTGCTTATGAGGAGGAGGATACCTAAAATGGCATCTCTCCTAACTTCCACATCACAAAACATTCACAGTAGGAAGGTAACAATTGATCTTAGTTGAATGAAATAATGTAACTTCCAATCTGTTTCTTTGAATTCATTTATATAAACCAATTCAGCTTTAATATTATTTTTACAAATACGATTTACCAGAATAGATTATTATCCTGGCTTATTAAAAGTAAACTGAAAGATTTTTGTTGCCATTTTAAAATATTAAATTAGCGACAACAGAAAGCTGAAAGCAGATATTAGTATATTCCATTGTTTCAGTCTTCTTTAGTAAAAGGGAAATACACAATTGTTGAACATAATAGAACTAACACCTTTATGATAATAAAATGTATGAAGTTATCTATAGTTTCATAATTTCTATTTTCGTTCATATTCGGGAATTCTGCATAATGAAAAAACATATTATTAAAAAGAAACTTCATATTTCTTGGTAACTAATTTCATTTTTTCCCTCGAATAATAAGATTTATCTTTAAAAATATCTTTTATTTTTTAAAACGATTCACATTTAGATACTATCTCACACACAAAAAATTAAAGGAACTTTTCATATGAATAGATTAAATCGAAAGAAACAGCCAGAACGCTAGGATCCTCATTCTGCATTAATCGTACGACAGAATAACTTTTTCATAATTATAAATTATTAGTTTTCACAGGACTAGCAAAAAAATAAAATTATTTATAATTTATTTTCATATATATGTTTTATATTTGTAAAAATTAAATTTGATTTCAAATTCAAATAATTTAAATTAATTTAGTGTTTTGCAAAAAAACAAAATTACATAAAACGTGAAATTTAATTTAGTTGTATTTAACAAAGCATTTTTACCTTATTTTGAAAAAAAAAAATATTTTTTTTTGTACTCGGGGTTATTCGAACTGTTTATTGCCCCTGACCACTACACCGATAATATTTTTCGGAAGTCATCAACGTTCACGAAATACTAAATACCTCCATTAATCCTGTTTAACTGTCGGTTTTACAATGATTCTTTTGAAAGGCAATCGCTTGTGATATTATTTCTCGACATTGAGACGTTTTATATAATTCCTCTCTATTTTTCCTTTTATAAAATTCAGATTAATCTCTGTATGGATGACGTCACACTTGACCATAAATTAATTTTCTCAAATTAACCAGTCATTCTACATTTCAATGCTACTGGTTATTTTATGATTTTATTTCGCTGAGTGCAATCAAATAAATCTCAAAATTTGATATTTCTAAATAACTTTTACAACAATCAAAGCTCTTATGTACATTATAATAAAACGTTTTTGAAGTTAAATTCATTTTTCTCTTAAAATAAATTGAAATCAAGCAGAAAATTCATATAATGTTGATACTTGCATAATCGCTCAATTTTTTTTATAAATGTACACTTTCTCAGGATCCACCTAACCCACGTTTTAGTATAATCATGGACCCTAACTACAAAGTATAGTTGGAAGTGTACATGGGCCCTCATCTCCTATTTTGGAAAAACTACAATATCATGAATTATGTAGAAAGCATAAACCTTTCGTGGAATGAGGTAACAGAAAAATGTTTGAAAGTGGTGTGGAAGAACATTTGGCCAGATCTAAGAAAGGGCGGTAACACCGGACACTCTAGCGATATGAATGAAATAGTGGAACAGATAGTGGAATTAGCGATGCAAATTAGTTTAGATGAGGTAAATGTGGATGTCGAAGAAATAGTGCAAGAAGCAGCAGCAAGTCTTTCTAATGATGAGCTCAAGGAATTAGTGGACCAAGAAGAACACAAAAATATTGAAAGTAGTGATTCTGAAGAAAAGCAAAAAAAAACTTTCGCGTTTCTAAAAACTAGTTTGATCACTAAAACAGAAATTTTTGACCAATTTATAGAAAATGACCCAAATTTTGACAGAATTTCAAAAGCAAGACGGGGGTGTTAGAGATGCCTTATCCACTTACCAACAACTACTTACAGAGCGCAAAAGGAAAGCGCAAATTACATTTGATACCATCTTGATAAAAAGGCAAAAAATTGGAAATGCAGAAGAGACTGAATGATCTGAAATGTAAACATACTGACTTAGAATTTTATTTATTTTTATATGAATACTAGCCATTACCCGCCCGCTTCGCTGGGAATTTCATGATGTTTTAAAAAATTTTACTGCTTATATATATGTATAAATTGATATCTAAGTCCTAGCATTAAGAATTCGATTGAATATACTTATACCTTTAACTGTCACCTGTTGATAAAAAAAAAGGGCAGAACTCATCTAATTTGTATTTTCTAAAAATCTCTAAAATTGAAGTATAGAATGATGTTTGCTCTTTCGTAACTCAAAAACCAAGTGGATTCCCGCAAAACCAATTTTCGGTGGATCTCTACTCCGTAAATTGAACATGCAAGCCAAATTTCAAGTCTAAATCTAACAGAAAAAAACAAAAGTTTTACTATCAATATCCCCGTAATCCCGTTGAGAGCCGTTGTCCAAAATTACCGCTCTTAACGGATTTCAATTCAACAAAAGAAAAAGGCAAACCAAATTTCATTATTATAGTCCTTGTAGCTCGAAAAAAGTAATTTTTTTGTCAATACGTCCCAGAGTAACCCCCTGCAACCCCACAGAACTTGATTTAATTGAAATTTATTCTTAGTGAATCCCTATTCAACAAAAGAAACATGCTTAACAAATTTCAAGTATATGGGTCTAACAATTAAAAAAAAAGTAATTTTTTTCTGTAACTCCTCTTGACCACTCGCAAACATCCTTAGGGGTCAATTTTCGTTTTACTCTTTGTTAGAGGAACTCTATTCCATGAAAGGAACAGGCCTAATAATTTTCAAGCAGGATGATCAAATAGTTTAAAAATAGAAATATTTATCGATTACGCCTCTTAATCTCCCGAAATTAAACTTGGTTGTTGATATTCGCGAAACCCATTTTGTAGCGGTTCTCTACTTTACGAAAGGAATCTGCTTATCAAATTTCAAGACTGTACGTCTAACAGTTTAAAAATGGGGATAATTGTCTATAACGCCACTTGAGCCCCCGCAACGCCACTTCTGGGTCTGTTTTCACAAAACCCATTTTGTAGGGGAATTGCACTCTATGAAAGGAATCTGCTTAGCAAAATTTGAAGACTGTGTGTCCAATTAATTAAAAATGCAAAAAAATTATCAATAATGCCCCTTGAACCCCCGCAACGCCACCTAGGGGTCTATTTTCACAAAACACATTTTGTAGTGTATTTCTATCCTATGAGAGGAATCTGCTAACCAAATTTCAACACTGTGAGTCTAATAGTTTAAAAATAGAAATAATTATTTATATCTGCCCTTAACCACTTGGGGGTCAATTTTCTCCAAACCCGTTTTGTAGTGGATATTTACTCCATGAAAGAAACATTCCTACCAATTTTCAAGCAGGTAGGTCAAGTAGTTTAAAAAGTTAAAATATTTATCTCTTACGCCACTTATACCCCTGCAACGCCACTTAGAGGTCTGTTTTCACAAAACCTTCTTATAGCTGATCTCTACTCTATGAAAGAAATCTATTTATCAAATATAAAGACTGTGCGTCTAATAGTTTAAAAACGGAAATAATTATCTATAACGCCCCTTAAGTCCCGCAACGCCACTTGGGGGCAATTTTCACGAAACCCATTTTTAGCGTATCTCTACCCTATGAGAGGAATCTGCTTACTAAGTTTCAAGAATGTACGTCTAATAACTTAAAAATCGGAATTTATAACACCCCTTAAACCCCCCGCCCCCACAACACCCCTTGGGGGTCAATTTTCCCCAAACCCATTTTGTAGCGGATATTTACTCCAGGAAAGAAACTTACCTGCCAATTTTCAAGTAGGTAGGTGAAGTAGCTTAAAAACGGATATATTTATCTATTACGCCCCTTAATCCTCCGCAACGCCACTTAGAAGTCTGTTTTCACAAAACCCGTTTTGTAACTGATCATTATTCTACGAAAGGAATCTATTTATCAAATTTAAAGACAGTGCGTCAAATAGTTTAAAATTGGAAATAATTATCAATAACGCCCCCTAAGCCCCGCAACGCCACTTGGGGGGTCGATTTTCACCAAACTCATTTTTTAGCGGATCTCTACTCTCTGAAAGGAATCTGCTTACCCAATTTCAAGATTGTACATCAAGTAGTTTAAACATGGAAACAATTATTTGTAACGCCCCTTAACCCCCGTAACGCCCCTTGCGTTCGGAAAATCCGTTCTTAGCTGATGAAAGGAACATGTCTACCAAATTTCAAGTCTGCAGGTTGAATAGTTCCAGAGATATCGTGATTAGTCAGTCAGTCAGTCAGTCGTTTTCTCCTTTATATATATAGATTTCGTTTATTATGTTTCTATATCTGTATGAAATAAGTTTTCGTTTTATTGTTGTAAAAACATAATTCATAAATTTAATTGTAAAATACCTGACCAATTTTCTACCCATCTTCCCCTAACCCCATTATTTAAATGATGAGATAACCTCGTTTAACGCTGTTTCATACTGCGCTCTACTTTGATAGAACGTACGCCCCCGTTGAGATAGCATAAATCTTACACACAGGCCTATAAGTGAATTTATGATCGAATATTAAAGTGGATTACTTATCTACCACTCTTTCATATGAAACTAAAACTGATAAGCTATAGCAAATAAAATATAAAAAACGATGACATCTAAAACCTCTCATATTCACAAAGAGATTCATTAATCAACACTTTTGAAAATTAAATAATCAGATTTGAGAAGTTCGACGTTAAAAACGTCTCATCAGATTTCCCTCCAAAATCCAATTATTTAGATGTTTTAATTTATATGTCTAATTAAATAAAATGAATGTTTTTGAATTATTTATTTATTTATTTTACGTATAAAATTTTAAATTAATCATACATTAAAACTAAAATCTGTTCGATTACAATTATAAAACAATTGAATCGATAACTAAAGTCCGTATTTCCGTTTCCGGCAGAACTTTGTTTTTGTTTAGCTAATCACACTTTTCCTTGTGAGCTGTGCAAATTTTCCTCCGGACACTACTGTAGTGAAAATTTGCAAGATATGTCTGGACATGGACATAGTCATGGTGGACACTGCGAGCACGAAGCAGACGAACAACCATCAGATTTAGGAATTGCATATAGTTTGTATACTAAAATTGATACCGAAAATGTGCAGTGTCTGAACGAAGTTACGGAAGGATCCGGCAAATTAGTTTTCAAACCATGGGAAAAGCGTTTAGAGACGGATAAAGTTCGTAAATAAAAAATTTTATTTCTGAATTCTCACTTTAAATTTTTAATATATTTAGTTGCATCATATGTTAAAATTTTTGCTTAACAATTCTTTAAATTATAATTATTTCTTTTCTGAGGAATATTTACAGTTAAAATACATCGATATAAAGTTATTAAATATTTCTGAAAACAAAATTGAATCCGAATTATATTAACTGCTTTCACTGTGTTCAGTGGAAGTGAATAGTTGTATTAAAAAAGATGTACAAGAAATATGTTTAATGAAAGCAGATTATGTGTGATTCAGTTTTTTAATAATATAATATAAAAGGTCAAATGTGATTTCATTTCTTTTGTGGTTAATGTCTTAGAGAAAAGCATCATAAAGGACACTTTGCAAGAATAAAACAAGAAAATCAAATTGCTTTATATGTAAGAATTGGTTCTGTATAACCTTTCAAAGGGGGGTTCATATGGCAAAAGGTACATAAAACTAGAAATGCAAATGAGTGTTTTGCATCTTTCTTAGTATTTTTAAGAAGGTTTGTCTCTCTTCAAAAGAATTATAGTTTTTAAAATTTTACTCATGGAATACAAGATAGAAATTCTTCATCCACATCATTTTTACAAGTTATAAAAAAATCCAACACTAATTTAAAAATATGAAAGATTTTTGTTAGATGTGCATATGTATGTGTATACTAAATTTTAATTTTATAGGATTAGGAATTGTGCCATTAATTATAATTTTATAGTATTAGGAATAATATTATACACTAAATTACCCTCTCCCCACACACACACTCTTTTTTCCTTAATCTTACTCTTAAAAACTTATTTGACTCATCCAGCTATTTAAAGAAATTATTTTAAAAGATTCATAAATTGGAAAATAAAAATACAGAAAAAAAAGTATGGTTTTCAAGCCATAAACTTTTTAAAAAAATAAAGTAGCAAATTTGACTGCTAAAATAAAATATGAGCCTTAAAGTTAAAGTGAAACTCCTTGGTTTAAATTGGGAATTTTTTGGGATGACCCCTTAGTTTACCCAACTATCTCTATGTATTAATAGTTGTCCTTAAATTAGTAATATGTCAAAAATAGACACATAAGAACAATGAAAATTACAAATTTTAAGATTTTAAGGGAATGATTGCAATTATGAAAAAGTTTAATGTTGTGGAGTAAAAATTGTACCATATCCCCAAAAAAGGTTTCCTTTTTTTTTTGTTCTGTAGTTCATTTTGATGGAGATTAACATTTTTGGCAACACTGAGGAAGCTGCATAACTACTTGTTTATATTGCTGGTTTCGAGGAGTTTTTTTTCATATGAACTCCAGAAAGTTAGAATAGAGCATGAAGCAATTTGATTTTCTTGTTCTCAGTGAAAGTGTGCTTTTTAATACTTTTATTCCAGAATATCAAAGAAGGAAATCACTTTTAGCCTTTGAAGTCACATGTTCAAATATAATTCATACTTAATTGGCTTTTTTTAAACCTTATATTCTTTCTCTTAGGCCTTCTAAAACAATATACATTCATTCATCTCTTACAATACTTCCAGATAAGCATCAGTTGTATTTATTTTCTCACAACTGAACACATTCCATTTCTGTTAACTAAACATTATTCAAAGTCAAACCATCAGAAATCATCAATGTGTCAATGTATTTTTCTTTTCCTTCCAAATCATAAGAAAAGGAATATAAATTGTAGTTTTGGGCTTTTTTTTTTTGGAATATTTTATGGAAGAATCACTCTAACCAAATTAAAAATGAATTGTGCTGTTTAACACCCTTTCTTGCAATGGGTGTGTCATACATGCACCAGTCTTGAACCCTCTTATCGTCATTCAAATCACCTTTCCATGGGGATGACCAGTCCTGTCGATCAATACAAACTGCAATTCACCAATCCATCACCAGGCTACATCATTGTGAAAAGGTTAACAAACATAATGAATCAGAAGCTGAATCTTGAACTTTTCAACAAGAATATACAATATTTTTTTTAAATCTCCTGTCTTTTTTAAAACAACTGCTTATTTGAAATAAGGAATAGCAATCAAGAATAAAAATCATAAATTAGAATATCATATAAAAATTAGAATATCGCTTTTTTGTTTGTTGGTTACCAAAATTAACATTTTGCCAAAAAGAAAATCATTATCACCATAAAATCTGAAAAGCTTTGCTAAAGCTCCAATTCAACTTATTCTTCATGGAATCAGACATTTATTATGATTCAATAATTTACATGCATAATTGATTTCTAAGTGCTTAAGATGTAGAATTCAGAATTTTTTTTTTAAAAAAAAAGACAAAAATTCAGTTTTATTATTTTTTACCTCAAACAATAAAGTTTAAATCATAAGCTATATTTCTTTAATTTGTGAAATATAATTTATTTGTAAATATTTATTATTAAATAGTATGAAAAAACTCTCAAAGTTGCCTAACACTTCTAGGTAAATTTATTTCAAATTGCTCATATAAAATATGCAAATATTCTGTTTTATATTTACTCTAACATTTCACATCTGTGAATTATTGCTGACTTTCTTTTGTAGTTTGTCGAAAGTGATGTGGATGAAGAACTTCTATTTAATATACCGTGAGTACATTTATAAAAATTTGTACTTACTTTTTTGGACTTCATTCTGCTAAGTAATGATCACAAAATTTTTGTAAATATCTTATTTTTTTGTTGTAGATAAGTGGTACTATATATATATTGAATTGCTCTAATTAATGCTAAACAAAATGCAAGAACATAGTAGACTGCACAGGTCAAAATAGAATAGCCACAGTAATATAATGGCAAGTTCTTAGGACTAAAATTTGATGATTGTGTATGAATTTTGCTGGATATTACCCTAGCCTAACTTTTGAATATACATATTCTGCACATTTTGCATGTGGAAGTTAAGTGTTCCATTCTATTTATCTCATTATTAGTAATGCATTTCAGTTTCTAAATACACCAAAGTTATGCTTTAAATGGTACTTATGTATTAAGCCCATGCCATTAGTGACCTTCAGCAAATTTTGACCAATTTTTGTTTCCACTAGAAGATATTTAGAAAAGTTTTAGAATTCATAAAATCTCTGGTGAGCGATTAATCTTTGGGATGCAATTACTCCTTGATAAACAATTGCTGGCATGGTGCCAATAGAAAAGTAGTCTTTAAATTTCACTCATTTAATGTCGTTTTTGTAATCTACAAATCAAGTTTTTTTCCATGAAGTTTAAACATATTTTTTTTAATATACGTCCTTTTTTAGATCATATAGATATTACATACACAGACATATGTATATAATATACATACATGCATTTAAATAATTAATATATTGTATCAGAGAAGTTGTATAGTTTATTATTGGTAATATGACTCTATGTATTGTAATAATCATGTCTAAATATTGTAATAAACATGTATTATAAATTTTTTCAATCAATTTGCCCATGAATTTAAGCAATGTTTGTCATATTTTAAGCATACATATTTTCTGTTTCTCTTTGTAAAGCCTTAGTTATTTAGATCTCCCATCAATCATGTAGATATAATGTTTTAAGAATAACTATCTTATATATTAAAAGGTAACTTACTGTAATTATTGAATTAACTTTTTTTTAAAAAAAAAAAAAGAAAATCTGATTATATATTTTTAAGTTTATCTAAATGCTACATATCTTTGTATTTTCTCTTTGACAAAAAATAGTAATAATAAATATATATAATTCTTATAACATTTGTGGAAATTTTAAAAATACTAATATTCCAATGTAAAGAATTTTTAAAAAATATTGCATTATTGGCTCATAAAGTTCCTAAAATCTCTTTTTGGATGATTATCCATAATTTAAATATAGATAATTTTTGTTAACAGCATTTGCTTTTTTTTAATGTAGTTAAATATTAATATCATTGCATTTCTTCAGGTGATAGGGAAAAATATGTTGGGGTTCCAAACATGTACTTTTCTTTTAGATTTAAATATTTAAAGAAAAACATCAAAGATATAAAATGGCTTTTCCAATAAAGAAAATACAAAATTATTTTTTAAATCATAATTTTTATATAAGTTTATACAAAGGTTGAGAAAATTAATAAAAATCAAAAATGTAGATTAGGGACAAATGTGAGTATTTAGGTAGATCATAGGTTCTTAACGTGGGCGTTGGAGGCTTTCAAGGGGGCAGTAAAAAACCCAAAGAAAATTAAAGGGCGTTGAGATGACATGAAGGGATTTGGGCTGATTAACCAAAAAAGACTAAAAAAACACACTGATTATGTACTAACAAAAGTAAACTTTAATGCTTTTTACCTTATGTTGATTGTATGTATTTAAATCATTTCATATCACATGTACGAAAATTCAGATATTTCGGTAGTACGGGAAGTGGATGAAAAACTTAAAAGATTACATTACATTCAGACGTACATTAAACTGAATGATATAGTGCATTTTAATTTCTGTAGTGCACGTGTTGTCTTTGTCTGTGAGCAGTAGGAAACATGTTTCATCCACTGCATTTCATTACGTATATTATCCAAGAAACATAATTAAATATGTTAACCAGGAATTAACGTGATTCTATAAAGGCTGAAACTGTCAATTTATACTTATTTTGAAAGCAATAGTTTATTATGAATTACTTTGTATCATCTGCCCCTGCCTGTCTTTATAAACAGGTAAGCTAAAACTTTTATTCCACTCTTTTAAATGAAGAAATTCAGTAGCGTTTCAATTCCAATAATATCCTACCTATGACTAAAATATATAATATTGCACACATTTAAATATATTTGTGGCAATAGATATTTCAGATTCGCAAGGAAAAAAACTGGGACTTCAGAAAAAAAAGAAATTAAAAAAATATATTATTTTAGTAATAGGATAATTTTTAAAACTTAACTCTTGTTTTCACCATGTATTATGTATACTCTTATTTGGATAGAGTGGGAGGGAGCGGTGTCAAAATATTCACTAGAAAAGGGGGCGATGTCGAAATATTCACTAGAAATATTCACTAGCCAGTTCGAAAAAGATTAAGAACCTATGATGTAGATTAATTTACTTGTCAATATGTGTTTCTTAATTTTTATTTAGAAATGCATTACATCAATACTATTACCGATTACTTATACATTTTCTTTAAATAACTATTAGTAATTTGCTTTGGAAGGTATGAATTGGACTGTTTGACTAAAATTTTGTTTGTAATCACAAATATGTGTAAATAAATATTTTGTATAATCTAGATCAAGAGTTCCTAACCTCTTTTTACTCGTGGATTTCCTCATTCTTTAAGTATGTGGACTCTTACATATTTACACATATGTATTGTTTCTAATGAGATAATTTATTTGAGGATGTTAAAAGCTGACGGTTAAATAATTAATTTGTAAATAAAATATGTATTTGTAATTTATTAAAAGTTAATTTTTGCACCATAGAACAACCTTTAACATAATAAGATATAAAAAAACAATTACTTACCTTTTAACATTTTTTCTGTGAGCAAAAATTTTTTTCCCAAGTAAAGAAGATTCTAGAAAATAAAAATGTCTCAAGACTTCGAATTTTTAAATTTTTTATGCCATTATATTATTCTAATATTAATAAATAATTGTATGAGAATATTTTATTTTGAACCTCTCATGATCTCTTTACATTATGGATCCCTGAAATACAATTGTTTTCCTTGTGAACCTTCTCAAAGCTTCTATGGGCCCTTATTGGGAAATGCTGATTTAAATTATTTTTTAATGAATCAAATTTTAAATGAAACTATGTATATACCTTTCTATTTTAAATATTTATTTTTATTTCTGAAATCATGTATTGAGTATTAGAAAATGGGAATATTATATGGATTCTTCATTATGTTATAATGAATAAATTTTAATTTTTTTAATTGTGTATGTGTCTTAGATTTGAATTTGATGTCTTTAATATAGATTCACCGGAATTGTGAAGCTGAAAGGTATTATAGTGATTGGAGGGGAAGATACAACTCATCCATCAAAAATGAAATTGTAAGACTGATTTTCTTTATTATGTGTAAAATTTAGTTGTTCTTTCATGCAATAATTTCTTAAATTTTTTATGAGGTTGTGAAACTTTTACTTGCATAAAAGCAAATTCCATCAAAAGGATTCTTTGCTTATGTTTTGAAAAGATAAAAGGAACTGTTTCCATTTTAAGTTCATGATTTTGTAGTTTATTGTTCAGTAAGAAAATTTTTCAATTTATGTTAGAGTTTTTCGAAAATCATGTATTTTTATTTGAATCATTTTTTTCCAACAGTTAAAGCTGTATTATTTTTATGTAATATAGGTGTTTATTATATATGACTGAGAAATTAAACTTTTTTTAAAAAAAAATGTATATATATTAAACATAAATTGAAATTCCTTTTGTAATTAACTTTTCAAAGCAATTGATTATGATATATTTTAATAATTTTTAATGAAAGAGAATTTAATTTAATTAAGTTACTAAGAAATTACAATGTGCTTTATTTGTTTTAACCTTTGTTTTGAAAGTGTTGAGGAACATTTTTTTTTTTGGTGCGAGATTAATTCCTTTTTATTAATGTAAATTTGTCTGGTTATGGCAGAGACATTTGTCATTCTACATCTTTTAAGTTTAAAAACATGCAGCAAGTATGTAATTTTTACTTAACAGAAAAATTGTATGTATATATCGAATTTTTATCCTGAGATGTTTCATAACCAGGTTTATGTTTCATAACCATATTGATATATCTCTTGAAGATGCATTAATTTTGGAGTATTTTATTAATTTAAAAATGAATTGCAAGTATTCTCATTTGAATCCTATACATTAAAGAAAGCTTTAAATTATCAAATGGGGGGGGGGGAGCTTAAATGATGTTTATATTTAATTTCAGTTGATAATGTATGTTTCTTAAATTTTATTTGATAAAAATCAATTTTGTGCTTATAAGTATTTGAAATTAATTTCTTACACAGAAACTTGTGATGCAAAATTAATTACACAACTTTAACAAATGTCAACTTTAGAATTTACTGTCAAAAGCTAAAGCTGTTTTAATTCTCTTAATTATCAGAAATAGAATAAATAAACATTTTCTGTATATTGTGTAATATTTTTTATTAAATTTTATGAAGAATGAAAAAAAATATGTATCAAATATTTTTTTGAAAATGATTTAAAATAGTGCATGAATTTTAAATCAAATTTTTAAAACTAAAAATAAAAGCAGTTATAACTAATCATGTAAATAGTTAATATTTGATTTTTACATCAAACTGATGCTGTGATTTTTTGTATATTTCTTACACTGCATTATTTTATATGCATTCATTTGTATATTTCTTATTTTGCGTTATTTTATATGCATTTATTTGTATATTCAATCACATTTTTATGCATTTTATTTAATAACATGTGAAATAATACTGTATTTTTTAGTTTGAAAAATATATTATTCTTAATATTTATTATTCAGAAATATAATTTAGTTTTCATATTATCCCATAAAAGATAACATGAAAGAATTTTTTTTAAAGATTTAATTTACTTTTAGGAATAAAATTTTTCTTTTGACTTTTAGGTTTAAAAATAGACCAAATATTAATTTTGATGATGTAAATACTGAAGCTGATGAAGAATTTGAAATGCAACCGGACTTAACAGGAACATTAGAATACCCAGTAAAGTAAGCTAAAATTATATTATCGTAATTTTTTTTCAGCTTCATGCAACTTTTTATAATTTTTTTTTTCTTTTTTTGACTCAAATAGTTGATTTGTAATTTCCAAAATAGCATGATGCATAACATAATTAAATTGATATTGATCTGTTCATAGTTTTGTATACCTGTGTGTGTAATATTCTGCTGTGTACAGAAATGTGTAATTTGATTGATTATTGGTTTCTGTTTAAAAAAAGTTAAATAATTGTTTGTTTTCTAAAATACAATTTATATTATTGATTGAATAGTTTTATGAATAGAAAAACTATACTTTACTAGTACAAAAATTGAAATAAAACTACTTAACTGATTAATTCTGAAAATATGCCTGTGCTTTATATATTGTATTGTGTATGGATTAATACAAAATTAATAATAATTTGAGTTTATATTGAGCTATTTTTTTGTCATAGATCTTGAATTGCTTTAAATTTAAGTTATCTTTAGTACCTTGTGATATGCACATTATTAAAATCTTAAGTTCAACAAAATGTATTAAAAAACTTATTTTGAAAATTCCCATAATTTTCTCTGTTTGTTTTCAACACGTTTCATTTATGTGAATTGAAATTTTTTTCAAATGTACCAGCAAAAAGATGCAAAAGTGGAGGGAAAAAACATTCAAAATAATGATTAAATTTACTATTCATGTTGAAAGAATGAAATGAAAAAAGTATATGTATACTTATATTACTAAAATAATAAGTATTTTTAGATAAGATATTTGTACAAAATAAAAATTTTAAAAGCTAAATTTATACATTAATAAAATAATTATTGTGAAAATATTTATTTTGTTAAAGCTACACAGTATGGTTTTTCAAAAGTTTTTGGCGACAGTAATAGTAAAAGTTATTTGTTTTATTTTCAGATTATATTATTTAATAGATTCTGATAATAAAAAGTCAGTTTGATAAACTATTATTTTGCGAATTTAAAAAATTTGAAATTTTTTCAAAGATTTGTAAAATATTCAATTTTTAAAATTTGTTATTTATTTTAAGTGATTTATGTTTCTTACATTATTGGGAACAAAAGTTAGTTTGGAATTAAAAATCTGTTTCCTTGTTGAATTTTAATAATTATTTTAATAACTAGAGTTTTGAGACATAAGTCCGCGCAAACTTTTGTAGAATATATATATGAAAGTATCTACAAAAAATTTAAGGACTGTATTCAAACTTTCAAGTCTCAGAAAAACACATTTAAGGTTTGTAAAGGCATTAAACAAATTTAATAATGCTTGTAAAGCTCTAAATGGTTAATGTTATTTTCCAACTTGTGTTATACATTTAAACATTATTTTAATTATGATTGAAAGTATTTTTTTTTTAATTCAGAATATGTTTTTGTGTAATTCTGATAACATTTGTTACAGACAGAATATTCAGTTTAATTTTAACACAATATTTTCACAATTTTTTTTAAATATAAATTATTTATGCACAAAATATATAATAATGATACAAACTTAAGCTAGAAATCACCAGGTTTGTACATAACATCTACTTTATTCTCAGTTTTAATCAGTACAGTTTAGAAAGTTTGAGTTTTTGTGTGCGACTTTAAAGTGCTATAATGTAGTTTGGTACTCATCACAGAAATAAGTTCTTTTATCTACAATACTTGTGTTCAGAAAACTTGTATTCTCAAGTCTTATTGTAGTTTCAGCTGAAGGCTTATTTTTAGCTATGTCATTTTCAGTAGTATTCCATCTCTTCCAACTATTGTTTCTCATAGTAACCCAAGAACCTTTTGGCCAGGGCATTTTCTCAACAAGAAAAAATTAATTGAAACAAAGTTTCTAAGCTATGTAAACTATGTGTAAAACAAGTATTTGTATTGTATCAATTTTTAATTAATTGTGAGGACTCAAAAAATAATCAAACAAATTATTTTAATAATGAAAAATGAAGTTAATAATTATTTCATGCTGAAAGAAAATTGATATTTTTGTCATTTTTTGGGTTTTACATAACCTTGAGATTTAAACAAAGTAATACAGTCGAACCTCTATTTTGCCTACTTTTTCCTGGAACCAAGAACATTTTACAATTTTCTTCATAAAATAACCTCTATATTTTGAAGTGCATTTTCTATTTACCGAACTTTTTCTCTTGTGATTCGATTTTTTTCCCCTCCCTATTTTTAAGTAGTTCAGGATATTTTTCAAACTATTCTCTCAATTGATCCATTTTATGGGGATAAATGACCTTCAGCTGGTTTTACCAGGTGCCAAACTCGTCTAGAGCAATAAAATTGCCGTAATTTTTCAAACAAAAAAACCTCAAATAAAATTAGCAGATTTTATGAATGATTAAATTTAAAGACACATAGTAGTGAATGCTCAAAATTACTGGTTATAAAATAGTGTATATTTAAAATTAGAAAATGTCATTAAAAAATTATTTTTTAAAGTTGAAAATACAGTATACTTCTGGACAATGTTTTCCCCCTCCCCCTAATTTTCCTTGCAGATTTCTTCTTGATAAGATGCATAAAAAAGAATAGGGATATTAATTTTCAAAAAAAGTGTGAATAAATAACTTTTTAAAGTATTATATGAATTTCAAATGAATTGTTTATCAATTTAAAATTTATTTCATGTGATTTCTTAAGTATATTTAAAGATGAATCTCTATGTAACGAATTTTCCACATAACAAACTTTTTTCAGGATTTAGTGACTTCTTTAGATAGAGCTCCAACTGTATTTGCCTTAGCTGTGATTAAAAAAAAAAAAAAAACTCTTCTTTGAATTCTTTTTTTTAAAAAAAAGTAGCAGGGTAGTTTAATGGGAAATAATAATAATAAAAAATTGTGAATGAAACAAATGTGTAATTCTCTTGAACATCTTAATGGTATGATTATTTTATGGAATAAATGATTTTTTATGTCTATATTATGCTTTCCATTTCTAGGGTAGTAAAATTTCCTAATGTTCATCATTTGACAATATATTTTCCAAAAAATTTTGGTGCTGAATCTACTAAAGTGTATTATATAGGTTTAAAAGGAGAATATACTAAGGTAAGCCTTATATACGTAAGATGTTGTTTCCCATTTTTATATCTTTTATGAAACAAATACTTTACCTTATGTATTCTTTGCAATTTTTTAAAATTTTCATTATCAGTTTTGTTCTTGACTAATATTTAAATGGATCTATAATTAATGTTGAAATGCTTGCTTACATATAGTATTAAACCATTTTAATATGATTTGAAATAAAAAGCATACCTAAATATATGCTGTTTAAATTTCAGTAATTTAATATTTTGTTTTTTAATCAGTTTCATACTTTTTTTACTTGTGAAAATTTTTATTTTATAAAATTAAAATAGAAAATTTATAAATTTTCTAGAGCTACTTTTCTTTTTTCTCAAATAAAATACTCTAAAGCTACTTGCGTTTCATCATTATATTTATAAAACATACAACTGTATTAATAGTTTAAACTCTTTTTAAAATAACTGACTTTTTTATTTCATGACAGTAAAAATAGTTTGTTTTTAATTCTGTGAAATGAAATTATGTTGTTATAAATTATTTTTCTTTGCTATATAATTTTTGTGAGACATGCACATGATTATTTTTCTTTTTTTAAATATCGATAAAATGAAAAGTTATGCTGAACAATCTTGAAATCTCCCAACCCTTTAATTAATGAAGTAATCTTGAATTTTTTATTCCCAAATTAAATCATTAATACAGATACGATGTAAATTTTTCCTGAAAATATATTACATCTTAAAAATTTGGTAGTTTCATAATTCCCAAAATATAAATTATTTTGGGAATCTATTTGTCACACAATTATTACAATAATTATTGTAAAATTAATTTTAATTTATGTAATACAAGATTTATTTTAATCTATTCACGTATAAAAAAACTATATTTTTACAATTCAGTCCATTAATTATAAGATTAATTTTCAGTCTCATATGAAATATATATCACTATTGACATTGTTCATGTTATATAAATATTATGACAAAATCTTTTCCACTACCATTAAAGAAAAACCTGATAGTTTTAAGTATGGAAATCGGTTGAAACATTGACATCTTGTTTCCCTTCTAGATGAACATAAAACTCGTGGAACTTTTAAAATTTAATTCTTTTTTTATGTATGAGTATACAAATTTTTATGTTATACATTAAGAAAAAAATGAAAATAATCAGACTTGTATGTATTAAAAACTGTCATTACCCAATTAAATTATATATTTACTCATTTATGATTCGAATCATTATATTTCTTAAAATATAGGTCCCAGCAATTTTTAATTTTAAATTATCATATATCCTGAACTATGTAATTGTCTTGCTCAATTGTAAAGATGTAATTTATTAAATTGGCTAATTACTCCAATTTTCATTTTTTCTTCTTTTTATGGTGATGTATTTTAAGGTTGCTCAGTAAAAATTAGCAACTTTAAAATATTACTTTATATATGCTTAAATTGGTATTGATATTACAATAAATTTCATATAATTAATTAACAGCCTTAAGTTTTATGCTTTCATTTATAAGTTATTTAAATCTTAATACTCTTACAGCTTAAAATTTATTCTAAATTTATATTTTTAAGTTAACTTATAAATTTTTGATAATAAATCCAAAATAATTAACAGATATTGTTTTTATTTTATGTGCAAAAAGTTAATTATTTAAAACCATTAATGCTGGTAAAATGATAAAACCATTATGCAGATTGCATAATGAATACTTTTTCAATACTGATATCCTAATTTAATGTCACTGATGCATTTTAAAGAGCAAGAAACTTATATTCATTTCTATTTGAATCAATTCATTTTCCCTATGTTCATATTTTATTTCTCATATTTGCCAAATGAATATTTAAAGACATCGTACGGTTTTAAAAAATGTGTATATGGTATAACCACACCAATTTAGGCTTATATTCATGCATTTTTCTATTTTAAAAAGTGTTAAAACTTTATATCTCACACTTAAATATTAAATGAAATTTTTTCAGTTTCCATGTTAAAAATGTTTGCTATATTAACAACTTGCAACAAAATATTTATCATTACATTTTACATGACAGTTGGCTTTTCCCCTCTTATTTTCTACTAGTTCATCTAACACAGGGGTGGCCAACATGCGTGCCACAATGTGGCAAGGCGGAGTTGTAGCAGTGGCAAGCAAAGACTTCATAATTTTTTTTAAAAAATTGAAAAAATAATAATTAATAAGAGTTTTTATATATAATTTTTTTTTTAAATAAGGTTGTCTCAGACAAAAAAAACCCCTCAAAATTTATTTTAAATACACTTAAATGAGTTACAATAAAAGTTTATAGGTGTAGAGAATGCACCTGCAATGTTGAGCGAGTTGGATTTCCAAAGCTTTTTTCACTCGTGAGATATTGAAATTTGAGGGAGTGAATTTTTAAATATCTGCAAGAAAACACTGAACTGTCCAGTGAGTGCTTACTATTCTAGAGTGAAGATAAGCTATGTGGCTCAGTTTTTCTTACCGATATTATGGGGCATTAAAATAATTTAAATATATATATATATATAAGATTATAGAGAATAGATTGTGTGTATTTCCTACCCTAGTTGGTCATATACTTTCTTTTGTAAGCAAGCTTTTGCTTTTTATTATTTTTTTTTCTTGATTTTGTGGAAAATAAATTGACATATTTTGCACACATTTTAATGTAGTAACAATCTACCAAAGTTAATAATGCTCCAAGATGTGATAGATTTTAATATCCATTTTTGTAGGATTCTTTCGGTGCTAAGTTGGAAGATTTTCAAGACAATAAAAAAAAAATTTCACAAATCCTTTTTCAACTTCCCGGCAAAACGTTAATTGTTACCCACCTGAAATCAAAATCGAAATTGTCTATAGCACCATATTACACTGAGTGAGTAAGTGAATATTAACATTGCACTGTTCAGCTACACAAGGGCTTTTGGCAACAGACCTTGTAATTTTGAACCATCATCAAGTGACGAGGACGACACCTGAGCTGGCACCTCTTCTCCTAACTACCACACCATTGCGAGAACGTATGAGCTCTCGACAGATTTAACGTGCATTGCTCCCTTACACAGCCATACTACACTAAAAAGTAAATATAAGGAATTATATTGAATTTTGGAAATTTGTACTAGCAAGCAATTTTTCAAATTTACACCATTTGGCTGTCAGATATTGTAGTAGATTTAAAGCAACATATGTTTGTGAACAAATGTTTCAAATTATGAACATAACAAAATCAAAATATCATTCAAAATTAACTGAACGGATTAACAATAAAATCTTAAGTTTGTGCTTTGGCATTATTCATTGTATTATGTTTAAATTTCTACTGTTTGCATGAAAAATGTGCTCTTTGCTTAAAAATGAAAAATAAGGTTGTAGGTAAAATGTTTACACCTTTTCATTTGTTCGAAAAGTTGGAAGTGATACACATAATTATTTTTTATCTGAAAGTGGCACTTTTCCTAAAAAGGTTGGCCACCCCTGATCTAACATGTTTATTACTTCAAAGCAAATATGTGTTTTAATTTCATACATATTGGAGTTTACTTGTTGCTCTTGGTTTGTAAATATATGTGCAGCTTTAATGTAATAAAATGTTTTAAAATTTTATTATTTGGAGTCCAATGTTTTAATTTTTTTTTTGTTTACAGCCTCCTCGGCAAGAAATAACTCTTGTTACTTATGAAGCAGCTCCAAATCCTTGTGATCATAAAACTGAGGCCTTTAATCCTGTACCTCACCAAATTCGATGAAGAGTTAAAGCAGCTTGGTATAATTTGTTTATGATTTGTATACACTTGCTCATTTTGCAATATTGTTATATTCTTCTCAAATGTCTTTTTAATAAATATTTCATACGTTGAACATTCACTCACTCAAGTCACAGTAATTATTCAGAAACTGAAAATTTATGTGAAAGATTCAATATAAAACTTGTTTTTAAATTTAAATCAATCCTTCATTTTAATATGTTTCATGTGATTTATTATTCTTATGAACTAAAATAAAATTATTTAATCTATACATAATTTAGCTATTCAGATTTCCATCTTAAAATTTGCTTCCTGTTTTGTGCTTTTCTGTAATGGCAAAGATAAAATTGTAATTCTAAATAACTTTAAATTGAATTAATGTAAAATTGATTAACTGTTATAATGTATCAAGTCAAATTCTATTATAATAATTGTCGTATATAAAACCTCAGTGTATTTTAAATCTTTGGATTACAAAATACATATATATATGTAAAACATGCATCTAGACCTTTTTTTCTTAAAAAATTCCATGATGAATATCAGCACTGTATAGTTTTATTACCAAAATAACTTACTCATAAGAAAATTTGAAAATATTTTTTCATGGTTAACATGAAATTGTTTAACATGTACTTATATTGTTTATAGATAATGAAGTTATATTTTTATGTGCTGATACACCATGAATATAGGAGTTGTTTTTATTAATTTTCGGAAACAAAAATCACAATTGTCTCAATTAATTTTAATACTTTTTAGAAAAGAATGGAATATTCATCATTAAGAATTTGCTCATATGCAATTTAGAAATGAAGCATTGATTTGATGCTCTTTTAATGAGCTTTGATTGCATCTTACAAGATAATGGAAATGACTAACTTAAATAAGTTAAAATAACTCCACAAGATTATCATTTATATCCTTTATACTAAATTAAGGGTGTTAAAAGTGCTTTTGTTTTGTAGTTATTATGCTGCAGTTTTATCTTTCTTTCAATTTAGAAATAATTTTTCTCAGGAACTAAATTACTGTAGACAAAAAGAAAGTTATGTACACCACCCCTACAAAAGTGTAACATATCATTATAAATTCTCCATTCATGGTAATGGAAGAAAGAGGTTAGAGCCCCATATAATTAAGAAGGCCAGTTTTTACAATGAAAAGGACAAAAAATTTAAGAAAAAATTATGACTAAATATGAGAAACATTTTAATTATTCAAACAAAAATACACTAATTATGCTTACATCTCTTTTAATTATTTCTTAAACAAGTATTTTTTCCATTGAGTGGTTTTTTTTCTCAACCAATGTATCATTTTCTAATATACCGTAAAATTCTTCATATTGAATCTACGGTAATTGTTGTAGCTAAAGTTTCAATATTCAATCTTGATTTGTCACATGTCCAATACTCATCATTTGAAAAAACTCTTTCAACTGCTGCATTAACTCCAGAGCAGTACAACATAAATTCAACAAGAATAACTAAATTTTCATATGGAATATGCTCCTTTTTTAAATTGTTAAATATTTCCAACCATCTTTTTTCAATTTCAATGTGTTGGTTTTCCCATTGTTCCAATTTATCAGAATTTAAATACATACATTCGAATAATATTTTAATTTCTTCACACACATAAATGTCATCAATTTTAATTACATGCATTTCTTTCAATAAAAACTAAACGCAATTTTCTATATCTGTCAAATCTACTTGCTATGAAGTTGAACCATATCAGTTAGGCCTGACATCTTTGAATATAGAGATTAACAGATTAGTTTTAAAACATTGAAAAGGACACTTTTCAAGGAAGGATAAAACCTATAAAATGACTGTCCTCCCTAAAGGAGGACGATTGGTCACCTTAATATAATTCATATTTTCATTTAAAATTATTAAGGGCATAACAAAATATTTAATCGTGGAAATTAACCATATGTTCAACACATTATGTTTTATATGGTAAATCCTAATGAATGTAGTTATATACCATTGTTTGGTTGATGGATCAGGTCTTTGCAGTTTGTCACTTGAGCTCCATTCAAGAAAAAAAGGCCACTGCATGCACTCAAATTATGATAACACTTCATATTCGCACAATTTGGTTTGATTTTAGTCTGTATTTCAGTATTATTAATAATTTGCTGACTTGACTAATTAGTATTTTTTTTCAAAATATGGCTACAGGTTATTTTGAGGTAAAAATATTTTTGAAGTGCTTAAAACTGACAATGAAACATTGGGGGGGGGGAGGTAAATGACATTGAATTATGAGCAGCAATAGCAGTTCAGAAAAGACTTTTTTATGGATGATGTGAAATCAGATGATGACATAGATATAAGTGCGAAACCCTTTAACGCGCGGTGGTATCTCTCTGAAACCACCATTTTCTAAAAAATACCCCTAAATGCGCAGTGGTATTTTAGCGGAACCAATCATTCTACAGATATCTTTTAACTCTCTTAAAAGACACTAGATGTCAGCATGTGAGAAAAAACTCCTTTTTCTGTGAGAAAAATGCATCATTTTAAGTCTTTTTTTTAAACACTCCAAAAAAGATTTTTTTAGCAAATAAAAAGACAAAAATTCAAAGTAAGGTATGTACATTTTTGCTGCATATGCTCTTCATTGCATAACTAATTTTTAGTGTGATAAATTATGAAAAGAAGTGCCTTATATAAAGATATTTTCGGGTGGTTTCAGACTGATACCACCGCGCACCTAGAACATAAAAATTGTCTGTTTCTTCTCCGGCTTATAGCACGCACATGTGAGAGATTTAGCCCTTTTTTTTCTTTTCTTTGACTCAGGCAGTGAAATAACTAATAATTTATGGGGGTTTTGCCATTGATTTGGGGGAGGGGTTTATTTTTTCTTTATTACTGCATGTTTTAATAATAAAGAAACAATGAAAAAAAAACCTTTACTGGCCATTGAAGTTGATTTCAATCGCTTATAGTTATATTTTGTATTATTTAATATTTAAAAGTAATTCTAATACTTAATATTGCATATTTTAGTAAATTTATTACAAAATATATAAAGAATATTCTTATAAATCTGACGCAAATCATATATTGTTCACCCGAAAATTATGTCATAGGTGTGTGGTGGTACTTCTGTGAAACCACCTCCCCCCTCGGGGGGGAATGTACTGTAATTTTTTTTAAAGGTATTTTCTCTGTTCTTAGGTTCTATACATTGCATTTATAATTTTATTTTGAAAAATTCAGCGGATTTATTTTTCCGTGCTTCAAAGGGTTAATTGGCATCAGGTGAATAAAAAAAGTAAGGAAATAATTTTGCCTTCTCCATTTTTGTCTCAATCTGGACTTACAGTAGAAGGATCTGAACAAAAAGACTTGCTTTTATTTCAAGAAATTTAAAAATGACAATTTTGTAGGATTAATTGTATAAAAAAGTAAGTGAGCACACACCAGATGGTTTTAGAAGAAACTTCCCTTAAAACCACATTTGAGATGTCTCGCATGGGTTGACACTGATAATAAGAGTATCTATTTTCAAATTTTGCAAGAAATTATAGGAAAACTTTCTAAGATATTTCACAAAAGGAGAAAGTCCTGGAGACTTTTTAAAACTATGTCAGAAAAAGATTACAACTGTTAATGAAGTTTTTAACTTTTCTGATGGCAATGATTTTGAGAATATCTAATCTGATGTGAAATTGACTGCAACACTCAAGTCTGTAGAATATTTTTTGACCTGAGCAAAAAATTTTTTAAATATTACAAGTAAGATTTCAAAACTATCACATCATTAAAGATGTAAATAAGTATTCCAAAATAAGGTATGCATAAAAGCTACTTCATTCTTTTTAAACCATACCAAAAATAAAATATTTTGTTATATAACATCCTAAATTAGTTACTTTTGTGGTAACACATTTTTCCATTATACAGAAGTAAAACAATTATAGAAGTTTCATGTCAATGCTATTTGTAGATGAAAAAAATTAAATTATATGTTCATATAGATGCAAAAAGTATTTTTGTAAGATATAATCTAATCTAAAAATTATATAAATACTGTATCACAGTAAAGGATGAATGATGTCCAACTTCATATTCAATAATAAACTATATTTTTGTACTATTTCCTCAATTAAAAAAAAAATTTAGCTGCTAAAAAATATATATATTCTTTGGAAAACTATTATACTTAAAGTTTATGTTTTTAACAGTTTATTACAAATCAGTAAATGATGGAAGAAAAACAGTTATTTATAGAGAGGATAACATACAATTTTATTATAATGCTCACAGTTTATAAACAGAATTAAAATTGTATAGCCAATTATTTTTTTCTTAAGTTAATAATATTTCAGGAATATTGTTTGATAAATCCTACTGAGAATCCTTATCTTTAGACAAACCTCTTTTAAAGGATATGGAACTTCTAAAAGAAATTCTTATCCACTTCTGCAAGTTAGATATTATAATATTTCAGTCTTTAATATTAATGATGTTAAGGAAATAGATGGCGCTATTTCATCATTAGTGTTATACAACTGTATCCCCAACATAGGGAGTGTTATGAGTAAGAATGGAGGCAGTGGATTTGTGAGGTTATATGAAGAGTGGGCTAATTTAATTTATAAACAGTTATAAAATAAAGTTCTTTATTGAGAAAATGTTTAAGTGGATTTAATATAGGTAGTGATATCAACAAGTGGTACACATAAAAAATGCTGATATTTATTATCTTAATGCAAAGTAAAAATATTTAGCACCTCAACAATAAGAATCACAATTTTTCCTCATCAAAATAAGTCTTTCTACATCGCACAAAACATAAACTGATGTATATTACAAATATAGTTCTCTTTGTTCAGTTTATGCAAACTGAATATATCCACTTTAGTAACATACCCAAAACTGTTTTAGGTTATACAAAGCAAGTAATATAACAGATACTGTAGAACTATTTTTTTTAAAAAGTCTTTGAACAATTCAGTTTGAAACTACTAATGCTACTTTGGAAATTTTAATTAAAAAATAAATGCAGCTTTCATAACTCTAAATTTAAAACTGTTAATTTGTTTTAGTAAACTATTACTATAATGCCTGGACCATTAGTAGAATAAAGAAATTTCTTGATTACTTAATAATCATTGTTTGGTTGCAATTCCAATATAAGATTTTTCTTAATTTTTTTTTATACAAACACAAATGAATTTAAACCGAAATGAAACGCCAAATAATTCATTAATATATAAAAGAACCAATTACCAATAGCTCAGTTTCTTAATTTTACATTACTCCATCTAGATACAAGGAACTTTCAAAAATGAAATTTTCTTCCTCATTTTTATAGTTTGAAAATTTAAACAACTATACATAGTGTAAAAAAAAAAAAATTCAAATAGTGTGAAGCAAAACAAGTTAATCAAGAAAGAAACACTGTGAGAGACTTGTAAAGAAAAATAAATGATACATAAAATGTATTGGAATTCTTTTTAAAGAAACTTTCCGATATTATTTATAAAACTTTTATTTATATATTTTAATTAAAATAACTAAAAATCTAACAATTAAAATAAACTATAAAAATTAACATTCATAATATTTGCCTTACAGATGTGTTTATAGTTTGTCATATATGTGAATATCTCAAATAATCGCCCTGTTTTGGCATTTAATTACAGCAGAGATAGGAGAAAATCTACTTACAAATGTACAATAGCTAAAAGAGTTTTCAACTACACTTAAAAAAATATTTTGATATTTTTTTCCCAAAATGTATGTAGCAAATATAATAAAACATTTTCATGGATTTATCAATCCATCCAAATCTGGGTTTTTCTTAATCTTTACTTAATGAATTCACCATATTTTTCAGGACATTGGATAATGCACATGGACTAAGATTACAAAAGAGACCAGAACATCAAATTGAAAAAAAATGAACATGTTTTTAAATATATCACAGTGATATGCATACTTTCTTAGTCCATTAATCTAAATAATAATACATATATGAGGAATTTCAAATACAATTTTATTTCTGAAGGACATTTTAATGTAAAGAATGGTATTGTTTTAATTACAACTGAAGCTAAAAAGAATGGATTTCTCTCATACCTCCTGGACTTTAAAAAAACCCTGATTTAAATTAGTAAAATAAAAGATTTCATTGATTTAAAAATATATAAAAAAATAAATGAAATAAGTTATTCTATTTTATATTAAGAGTTCACATACTTTATTTTATATAATTTTAAAATCAAATAACTTAAAATAGATTCTCGTTTTTGTAACTAAATCTTCTAAGAAATAAATATACATCTCACATAAGATAAATAAATTAAATTTAAGGTATACTGCGTACAAAATTTGATTTCAGTTTTATATGCGACTGTTTGCCATGTAACTGCTCAGCACGGGTCAGGAAAGCATTAACCATCTTCCTGACCACTTCATTAAAAAATACATGAGCTAGTTGAGAGTGAAGTAGAGAACGAAATTCAAAGGACACCTGAAAATGAATAAAATTATTAAAATGAAAGAAAACATGAATACAAAATTTTTAAGTGCAATGTTTAGTATAAGAGTCTTACTAGCAAAACATATTTTTCAATAAATCAGCAACAACTAATTAAAGTATTTATATAATTATTAAAATTATACAGACAAAAAATTATCAATGTGCATAAAAGATAAAATTCACTAACAGCCAATTAATTTGATAAAAGTTTACAAAACAAGAAAACTTTTAAAATATAATTAATATATCATTTATAAAGAAAAATAACATTAGTGCCATATAAATATCTCTAAAAATGATTGTGCTTTTCTATTTTTATTTAATACTAGCTGAAATGCCCGTTCTTCGCACAGGTTAAGTTTTAAAAACAAAAATTCTTCTATCATAGCAATTATAATATTTTTTTAGGGAGGGTAAAACCCTGTATGAAGTAGAAAACCAAAAATTAAAAACTTTTTTCCAAATGAATGTTCACATTAGAAATAATTTGGCTTCAAAGTAAATAATATTTTAACAAAAACAAATATTTCAATGTAAGAGAGAAAATTAGCAAGCTAAAGAGTAAATAGATATGAATGAATGTAAATATAAATAAAAATTATTACAGAAAAGTGATAGCAGTAGTGAGTTTCTGCTATGGGTGAAATAACCTGCAATAGATGAGCCGAAATAAAAAATGAATGATGATAAACTGATTCACTCAATGCTATCATGAATAAGAAATATTAGAAAGCATTCAACAGAAGAAAAAAATTAAATTAGCATTGCACCCATACCTCATATAATACTATCTAACATCTCAGTAATACATCTAATATAGAGTATTAGTTCAGAACTGAAATAGGAATTATAATATTAATTTAAATTAAAAGGTTATTAAAACAGAAAAAGTAAGTCCTAACTTTGATAAAATTGCCATAAACAGTTCTGAACAACAAAAAAGCACATAACTAAAAATCTTAAATATTTAAAATTGAAAAAGAAAAAATATAAAAGTAACCTTACATATAGTATATTGAAATTATAATATTAATTCAAATCAAAAAGCTACTTTAAATAGATAAATTGAGATTTGATTTTGATGAAACTATCATAAGCAGCTCAGAACAAAAAAAAAGCATGACAAAAAATATTATACGTAAATAGAAATTCTAACTTAAAATCACAATATTGACAATCTGTTAATCTCAGTTTACATTGAGTGTCATTTTCTAAAGTTACATTTTTCTACTTTTTTGTTACAAAGGAAAAACATGGAATCTGCCAATAAAGGAAAAGGGTACTACTTATGTATTGGCATCACCGCAGCAAAATTTGCACCACAATATCAAAATAACAGATTCTTATGTGTCTTATAAGGAAAAAAATCAAATTTTGGTGAAAAAAGTACCACTTTGGCTGCAGTGACTCTAATACGTAAGTATCACGAAAAGTTGTAACCTTTTTCAATGGAAGAAAATGTAGGTTCTTAGATTTTATTGCGCCAATGTTCAAAATAACTCGCCAAGTTGGCAACACTGATTTCACATGTGTCGTACCCGTTCTTCGCACGGGTTAAATTTTTTAAAAAATCCAGCTTTTTTTTTTGCAAACATGATACATTTTAAAGAGGATTGAGCCATTACAGGGCAGTGTATCTAAAAGTTAGAAGTTATTTTATTTTATGAGTGTTCATATTGAAATTTTGCTTAACAGTTAAGAATGATTTCATATGAAGTATGTAATGTAAGAGAGAAAATTAACATGCTAAAAAGGTAAATAGGAATGAAAATATAAATACAAATTATAACAGAAAAGTGATAATAGTAGTATATTTCTGCTATGGAAACTATAAGTAAAATAACATTAAATATATAAATCAGAAGAAAAAATTAATTATGATAAACCATTTCACTAAAATACTATCATAAATAAAATATTAGGAAGCCTTCAATTGGAAAAAAAATTAAATTAGTACAAACTAAAATTGTAAAAAATATCTAAAATATTATATATTATAATTAACTATTAAATTAAAAATTCACTGTTGCATTAAATTACATGAGGAATGGATGTAATGCTATCCAACATCTATATTAGATTTAATATAAAATTTAGATGTAATACAATAGAGAAAAAATTAAATTAGCAAGAACCAAAATAAAAAAACCCATCTAAAATAGATTAAAAAGTGCTACATAAAAAATAAAAATAATTATGAACCTAATGAGAGAAATACTAAACCTTGATGATAAAAAATTAATTTTTAAACAATACTTTTTTGCAATATTTCGATTAAAAATATTTGTTATTCAGTCATAAAGAACAAACAAATGAGAAAATACAATGATAAATAATTAGTGATCATTGAAACATATCATATATGGACAGCATATGTATAAATTATATGATCTTCATAAAACTAAATAAGGAACATATCAGAAGCAAAATTAAACCTTGATGTCATGAGAAGTCAAATCACATCAACATTGAATTTTAAAGAAATCCAAAGAGAAATATGAGAAAATCGTATCAAGCTGCATCTTTTTTCCACAAAGATTTTTGGATCACAAATGGTATAAATAAATTTATATATTTGAAGATTGTCAGAAGCAAAATTAAGCCATGATATGCCATGTGACAAAAAATCTGATCAACATTAATCAGCATCTGAAGTGTTTTCCTGTAATGATGAAAATATGGTATTTGCTGATGAAGGGAAAAAAGCAATAATCTTTTTTTTCAACCAAAAAAAAAAATGTCATAGAAATGTATACATATGTAACAAATATATACAATGCATATGTATAAAATCTTCAAAAATCTATATGTAGAACCGATTGTCAGAAGGAAAATTAAACCATAATGCAACACAACAAAAAATTGCATTAACTCAGAATTTTGAAAGTGCAAAAGAAAATTACTTTGTTATGCATTCAATCACATCAATAGTTTCCCTGAAGATCTTCTTGATGAATAAAGTTAACCATCTTTACATGAATTCAAAAAATGAGTACTTATCGGTTATAAAAACTATGAGGAGAAAAAATAAAATAAGCAGCATGTAGAACATATGCCAAAATCTATTTAATAACATGCTGGAAAATATGTCAGAAAATCTTATACGTAAATAAAAAGCAAATCCCAACAAAATGTGACTGATTTTTTTTTATATAAAAACATGTAAGAATCTTTGTTGTTTTAATACCAAGAAGCGATTAGGATTGCACCAAATTGGCTCTGATGATGCTTATATGTAAGTATCATAAATTCTAACTTAAATCATGATATATCGGCAATCTGATAATCCCAATTAGTTTGAATGGAGTGTCATTTTCTATGGTATAGTTGCATATTATCGCAACCTATTGGCGACATTACATGAAATGAAGCATATGGTTGCCAATTTGGCAAGTTATTAATTAAGTTGGCAATTTTTGCAATAATACATAAGCTCCAAAAAATGTTATTGCTTTTTACCTTTATCTGCAAATTCCATGTTTCATCAATGTAGCAAAATAGTACCAGAATATAGCTTATAACAAAAAGAAAAGGTACTGACGTATTATTGCAACAATTGCCAACTTGCATAGGTGAGACACTAAAATAGAAAATATAGCATAATTTAAATTAAAAGGTTATTAGAAAACAAAAGAAAATTAAGCCTTAATTTTGCCACAAAACCTTAAAATATAAAAAATTTAAACATGAATAAAATAAATGTAAATATATATGAAGTAACCTAGTAAACATCAATTCAAACCGAAAAGCAACCTTAAATAGATACGCAAAGGTCTGATTTACATGAAACTACCATAAACACCACAGAAAAAAAAAGGAACACGTCAGAAAATCTTATACGTAAATAAAAATCTGTATTCTTGTGTATTAACATCACCGCAGTCAAAATTTGGACCACGCAAATCGTGCTATTTCCCACCAAAATCTTATAATTCTTTCTTTTTCAAGAAAAAAAATATATGTTGTTTTGATATCCAGGAGTGATTTGCATGTCACCAATTTGGCTGTGATGAAAATCAGGATAGAGACAATCCCAATTAGTTTGAAGTGAGTGCCTTTTTCTTTTTGTTATAGGCTACATTTTTGTACTATTTTATTACATGGAATTACGAAGAAGGCAACCTTTTTCAGACTGAATTGTAATGCTATTAGGATGGAAATAGGCAAGATGTACCGCTAAAATATACTGATATTCAGATGATGATTTAGTAAATAGCTTTTCTTACTTTAGGGCCGACTACCTTCTGTTGTCATGATATAAACATGAAATGAATTGTAGCCCAAGCACAACCATGATTGATAATACCACCAACATTCAGGTTAGCAAGAATAAGGAAAAGCAAACGTGTAAACCCAAGGTCCTTGCAACTATTTTGTACCAAAATATAAACAAATGTTTTTCCATTATTGCCTCTAAGAATAACATAAAATTCTAAGAATAACAACATGGAGAAGCAAAAAATTTTTAGATACAGCAAAAAGGTTTGTAAAGTGGAATCAAGCTTTTTTTTATGCTGATAGTACAACTAAGATTAATCAGGAGCATAAAATGAAATAGAACACTTTATGGAAAGTAAATATCTTTAAAAGTGGTTCACAACAATAAAAATAGTAGCTTTAGGCCTTGCAAGATGGGTAGTTGTTCCATTACGCAAACATGCATTATTACAAACCACAAAAGTTTATAAGAAATAATTATAAACAAACATTATGCACAGTTTCACAAATTTAATACGGTGGATAAACTTAAGTATCACCCACTAACGTGGCGGTTAC